>JACDOX010000163.1:370428-391559 GCA_014549065.1 Cardinalis cardinalis | reverse complement strand
CCCACAGGGTGGGTGTGTGCACATCAGCTCTGGGAGGAACCATTGCTTGCGATGGCAAAAAGGACGATCTGAGCACACAAAGGCACACTCCCTGCCCTTGTCTTCTCACCGGATGCCTGAGCTATCACATTACCGAGCCCTGATTCTGCCCTGCGCGTTTTCCTAAGCGTGAATCACGAAAGGCAGAGACGGCATGAAGAGACCATGAAGAATTCACCCTTCTGGCACTGCGGCTTCCTCTCCTCCCTGACACTCAGGCATGGCTGTGCTGAGCCCTGCCTGCCCTGGCAGCAGCCACACGAACCAGTGCTGGCTCTAACCCAGCTGGGAAGGAGCAGCAGTCCCCAAAGAACCCCGGCACCACTGCTGTATCTGGGGGAGTTGTTTGGTCTGGGTCTTTGAAGCATTTCTGAGGTAATACAGCTATATTTAGCTGCTGAAACGTAACATGAAATCTAGCAAGGAGCCCGCTGTGTATTTGGTCATCTGATCCAAATGAGGCATGAGAAAGAAGGGATCTATCTTTWGTTTAAGTTCAAAGGCGAGGCCAGGGTTCCTGCTGTCAGGCAGGTGGGGCTGGCAGCGATGGCTGTGACTGCAGCCGCGGGGGCAGCTGGATGGAGGCTCCGCAGCACTAATGCTCCCTCTGTCTCTTTYCCTGGCTGCTGTGTAAGTTATGGGGCAGGCCAGGCTATTCATTCCCATTACTCTGATGTCCTCAATGACTGACTAACCAAATCAAAGCGTGCTCACTGATTTCACTCAAGGTGATCCTGCAAAACATTTCCCCTCCCCAGTGCTGTCCCCAGCCCTTCCTGTGCTGTCACAGGGCTCAACACAGAGACACAGCCACCAGCACTCACAGGGACGCAAGAGAATGGTGCTACAAGCCTTTTTAGAGAGCAAAGTGGGCAAAAAGCCACTGTGGGAATTGTGTTAAGATCCACCTCCACCATAAAGCTCTCTGTTGTGCTCTCTGTCACCCTCCCCAGAGCTTTACCTGGCCTCCTGTATTTGCAAGCTCTGCAGGGACTGCCTACTCCTTTGGATTTATTACCAGCTTAGAGGGCTGTTCTTAGCTGGTCCCTTATTCCATCTGTAATAAACATGATTAATCATAATAATTAAAAGGATATCCCCCCTGCTTTTTGTTCTTTTATTGCTATACAGMTGGTAGGTGGTTTTTTCCTGTTTTCGTTTCTATGCTGGGTTTTCCCTTTTAAATCTGAACTCACCACCTCTCCACTGCAATGTATGTATACATCAGACAAGTAAGTGCAATTTTAATAAGGGGAATGCTGCTTAATTGTGCCCATTTCTATAAATCATGTTTCCTCTTACCCCCTTTCATTTGACACATTACATTCCAAGTAATGTGGACTTACACTAGTTATGCCATGACAACACACATTGCAAGCTTTGTTGTGATTATTTAAATACACGGTGTCCTGATTCTTATTAATTTCAGCTGGTTTTTGTTAAAAGAGATGGCAATATGGAACCATAATGAAGGACCTTCTTGTCAAATTTAATCTTCAAGGAGGTTGGATTAATGTGAAGCACACAGCTGAGGTATCTGTGTTTTGAAGGGCCTGAGAGACTGTTTAATTGCTGCAATCTGTTGTGCCTCTCAGATCTATCTGTGAGGTGTTCAGCACGGTGTGTGCTTTGCTGATCAGCTTTTCTTTGTCTTGTAATGAAGAAATGTTTTGTCTTCTGTCAGATATTAGAGCCACTGATATTTAAATGTTTAAGAATGGGAAATGAAAGAATGAATATTAACAAAAGAATGAAAACAGTTATGATGATGGTTGATACAACATGGTAAGGTGGTGTTTTACTATTTTATTATTTTTTTTTTATCTCTCTTCTGTTCATTAGCCAGAAACTCAGGAGTTTTCTTTCAACAGATCCTCTACTCTAATGCTTTCTAGAAAAAGGCAGTTTATAACCTCCAAATAAACTGTTACTATGGGCTACATACATATGTTTTCTATATCCTTTCTTTGGGTCTACAGTGGATGTTTTACATTAGTGGTCTCTCTCAGAAGTTCCCATTTTTAAGATGTGTCTAAATTGTCTCGATACAGGGAAATATGCAATAGTTGATTATACCCCCTCATTCTCCTTAGTATTCTATCAAAAATGGGAATTTATGTCACAACATGGGTGTGAGTACCATTGGAGCAGAAAACTTTCATAAATGTTGATTTAATACTAATAATAMATCATGCCTATATTATCTTCATAGTAATCTAATACTTAAAATAAACGTCTAGTGTAGAGCAGACCAAGTCACTGCTCACTTGTAAGGAAGGGGAAACTGACTGAAGCAAACACATTTTGCTATAATTTTCATGAAGTCTCCCTTCTCCCCGCTGTATTTCTCCCACACCCTTCTGATGAGTAATACACATCCCAGACAAACATGATGGGGCTTCTCCTCATCCATCCCATCCCTGCTGTGCTCCCACAAGCAAATGTCTCCATTCCCCTCTCCCACCCCCCCGGGGTTATTTCTTCCCCCTTTACCTGATCTCACACTTTATTCTGCCTCTGGCTGCCTGCAAAGCCTCCATCACTGCAGTTTGCTTCTCACATCTACTCCCAGTCCCTTTATTCAGCTATGAAAGAGTGGAAGAACTCGGGGTGCTGATCTGGAGTTGCTGCCTTTGTTAACTTTTTTTTGTACTACAACTCCCTTTGTACAGGATCTTCTAAATTGTGGTGTACCTGATACTGGGAGCGTGATTTAATCTCGTTTAACTCTCTGGAAGTTAGTGCAGCCTGCAAGATCAGAACTAACCACTCTCAGGCTACTCGTTTTCACAGACCATATTAGTCAAGAGTTTTTTCATTTCCCGTTCGAGTGCCAGAACTGCCAATGGAAGGTGAGGACTAATGATCTACCTCCAGAACAGACCTTAATATTTAATGGTCCATGATCACTATTTAATTTGGACCAATCCCATACTGTATGCCATAGAGGTCTCTCTCTACTGTTCCACATCTGTTAAATATTTTAGATATTTTAGCTTTATATTTATGTAGTTGAGGTGCAGTATAATAAAGCCTGTTAAAATCAAGAGTGTATGAGGTTATATTGGGTATTCTGAGAAAGACAGATTTAGCAAGCTTAATGGAAACCATTCACTCGTCTGTGGAGACGTCACATTTGTTTCTCACAGTTTAGCACACTATGTTTAACTCAGTTTTTTCCATCAAAGGCAACTGATGTCTTCTAGCAACACATTCAGACATGGTTTCCTTGTTAGCTCCAGCTTCTCCAGAATAAATTAATACGACAGACAGTGGCATGCATGTGAAGAAGATCATTCTGTATGCAAAATGACATCTCCATAAAAACATAAAGGAGCACAACTTACTGTCTACATCTACTGGAATCCTTCCTCCTAAGTTCCTACTGGGATTCTTGTTAACATTTGGGCAGCACATTCCCATTATGGCTAAAAACTCTTGCTCTGCTTTTCCTAAGCTTTAATCAGCCAGGAATGTCAGGCTAACACCGCAGCAATTCCACCTCATTTTCAGCAAACTGTACCACAAAGCTTGTGTGTCATTAGGTGGGCAGAGCATTACAGATGTGTCTCTGCCATCAGGCTTCTGTCCAAAGCCCTCTGCTGTCAGTGTTTTTGCTAAAATCGAAGCTTTTATCCTCAGGAAAGACTCCTRCCCTGAAGCAGGACATCTGTCTTTACCAAAGGCCAAATTACCTATTGATATTAGGGCAAGTTTAGATGAGTGAAGACAGAAGTACCCTCAGATCATGTCCTCACTGCTACAACTGTAGACACCACAGTCTTGGAAGCAACTGAGAAATGCAGATCTGACCAACAAAATGTGGGAATGGCTCCCACTCTCACTCCTCACTAAAGTGCTTTAAAGTGATCTCACTGGGCAGGGTTACTGGGCAAGGCCTAATGATTAAAGTGGATGACATAAACTTGGAATTTGAGCTGTACTAGAGCAAATATCATGATCCTCACAGACAGCTGAGGGGGAAGCAAGAACCCACTAAAAAGAAAGAGACTGGCAGAYGTATCTACTATTTCCTATCATTTACATCCTTAATCTTTAAACCAAACTTCTGCTTTATTTATTTGGCAATTAAGCAGATTATTTCATCACTGGCTGTGCACAGAGCTTGGAGGATTTAGTTAAGCTCTTAAGCAATTCTGAAACATACTGCGAACACTTGTCCAAAAACATGCCCATACCATATAGCATGGACAGGTAAGAGAGTTAATCAGAGAAGAAAAAAGCTGATGTTAAGGAGGAAATGCTCTCAGGGGACACTAACACAAAGCAAAAGACACATTATGGCTTTGTGTGAATTACTTACAGAAGCGTTTGCTCTCTTATTGCAGCATTAATCTTTGCAGTGCTGGGGTTCATCCTCGCGCCTGTCGTGCAGCAGGCAGGGAGCTGCAGGTCACCACTGCCTCCTGCCCTCCTTCAGCCACTGACAGCACTGACCTCCTGCAATTTGTGGAGGTCAACAGTGCCTCTGGCAGAGAGAAGAAGATTTTTTCTGTTTCTCTTACAAGTACTATTCAGACAGCACAGAGAGTTTCACTGGGCMTCTCCCCCATGTCCCAAAGTTTCCTCTCCTCTCCTCTCCCCTTCCTTCCACAAGCACAGGAACACACAAGCTAAGCTTGGCCATGTCCACCCTGAGTGGCACAGTCCACCCCCTTGTACTCATTCACATCAAGGGTCACAAGGACCTCTCTGCCCTCTATACTCCTGCAGAAGGAAGGGCTGGATCAAGAAAATGTGGCACTGCACAGGCACAGGTGCAAAATCCCCCGACAAGTCCCCACATCACTGTCTGGCAGTGCAAGGCCACATTTGCAGGGCTAGGTTTTTGACCCAAGTAGAAAATTTTAAAAATCCCCTTTTGAATCTTGGAGGTGTCAAGCACAAAAAGGAGATAAACAACATCTGCTCTTCATAAAATAATAAATGCACCAAACTCTTCCAGCTAGAGGCTTCCCGAACGCAAAGCACAGCCCCATGTAACGTGACCTTCCAAAAGAGAATGATCACCTCCTGATTTATACTTGCAATATCACATCTTTTCTGCATGAATTTCAAAGTGTATGATAATGTACTACAAGTCCTCAGAGCCAGAGTGAATTGCTGAATAGCTGGCTCRGGATCAAAACGATCAGTATGCCATAAAAATGGCCCTACAGGTTGAGAGAGGAGTTCATCCAGCCCAGTATTCTGCTCCTGATGGTGGCACAAATGTGATACTGCTCCATGCCCCTTCAGGCAAAGTGTGTTCATCATCCTGGTGACAACAGGCAAAGGAATTCACCGACTCCCTCCTTGAGGAGATGAACTGCAGCTGGTGGTGAGCACTGTGGGACATGGGCCAGAGCAGGAGGTGTGACAGCCTCAGGGGGCTCTCAGGGACAGGTGACAGCAAGGCTCCAGGAGCCTGAGCCAGACTGCCTCCTCCTCCTCAGGAACCTGCCGCTCTCCCAGCATTCAGGGCTGCCTGAGGGATTCCTCCCCACTCTGGGACCCTGACCAGGATGGACTGGACATGCTGGGTAGAGCTGAGAGCCATGAGGGAACTGCAGGTTGGAGCCCAACATCTCCAATGAAGTTTTGATCAATGCAGCTCTTGGAAACCTCCAGGTGAACACGTGYCTGCCACATTGCTGCATTCCTGAGTCTTCTCGTGGCCACAGCTCCCAGTGGGCACGTTTAGCATGGCAGGGCACTGATGCCTTGGGATTTCAGCTTGTGCAGTTTTCATGTATTTGTAATCCTGCAATTCTTTAGTGTTTAACTCTAAACTCCATATACAGTGTGAGCTGCTGCTTTCCCATTTTGGGCAGACACAACAATTCCTCTCCAGGCCTGGCAATCAAGGACACCTCACTGCCTCAGGCCCTAAGAGGTGGAAACAAAAGTGAGTTGGGGGAGCAAACTTGGGGTACATGGCTTCATTACCTGAAGCTGTAACTGGATGATTGAGCCCCAAAATGCAAATGGACCAAACTTACAAAAGTGTGAAAACCCATGACCCATGGTCCATTTTTGGGTGGAGCCCCTGGGGGGCTTTGTCTGCCCTAAATGTACCTGAAGGCCCTTCMATAAATAGAACTGCTTTTTATTGCCTTAATTCTGTCTGGCCTCTGTTTTTAGGTAGCCCAGGAAGGCATCAGCAGAGCTCCATGAGGGCCGTGCTGCAGGCCCAGCTGGCTCTGCAGCACCAGCTGCCACCAGCTCGTGTGTCCCCATGTCCCAAATACACCAGGGTGCCTCCTGCAGAGCTCCTGAGAGCCTCTAAACAGCACAGCTGCAGATCTGCTCCTGCTGACCCTGCAAAGAGCCCATCAAAAGGCACACACTGAGACAGGAGAGAGCCCTGCCTGTGCCCGAGTCCTGCTCCAGCACACGCCTGGGAGCTGGGAGGAAATGCAACCTAAAGTGTCCATTTGTAATCCCTGCTAGCTGCCATGAAATAAAACCAGGGGCGGAGAGGAAATGCCTGACTGATAGTGTAAGCACTCATGTAAATGTGTGCAGGCTGGCAGGCTGATTTTCATCACTCTATTCTTTGAAGATATGTCACTTGCCTGGATCATGCAGCTGTGTGTTTGAAGCTCACACTAGTTGGACAACATGATTTGTTCATGATCTTAATGTTTAGCCCTTTCACGGAAAAAAATTCCAGCACTTCAAGCTTTTGTGAGTCTGAAAGGCTCATTCAGTTTTTACTGATCTGCCTTAGCTTTTCTATTTCAATTATTTATTTGAAGCCTGAGCAGGCAATTTGATGAATGAAAAAGAGAGAGAGGGTGGACAAGAAAGCACACAAATATCATACTATATATAATTTTGCCAATTATCACGCAACCAGTTGAGAAGATTTAGTATTTGCTACTACACGGGGTTTCTTTCATTTTCTTGTTGCTTTCCTCTTTCCTTATTATTAATTAATCTATTCAATCAAGAGAGAATCTAATTTTAGAAACTGATCCTGATGGTTTTGCCTACACAGAGCAGTAGTTATGCTATGTTATCTTCAGGAAACCAATGTCCTGATCCAAGAAAATCAAAGCACTGGATTCCAGAGCTGGAGGGATATTCACTTCATTCAAGGCTCTTATGCAAAGATGTTGAATTTCTCACCCCTGCTTCTTCTGTGCATATTTTTACAATTTTAACCCTCTGCATACACGGGCGGCTGATTTCCTCCCTTGCATCTCAACCAACTCACAGAAATTTTAATAGTGAGATGCTGTTATTTCAGGAGTGTCACTAGTGCCMGCCCCATCCTGGGAAAGGTGGTTGTGGTGTCTCTCGGTGAGGCAGGTAAAGCACAAACCATCCCATCAATGCAGTTGATTCTTCATTTGACTCACTGTGGGGCTTCATTCTTTCTGAAGTGACAGATTAATCTGGAGGTGAGATCCAGTGCAGCTCCTCCTTTCTTGATGTGAGTTTGGCTATAYTGCTTCCCTGGGAGGATCTGCCCCTTCACATCTACAAACCTGCTGGCTTCCTCATATGATAAAAAGGTATTTTTAGAGCACTCCTTGCACCAAAAAAACCAAACCTAAAGGGAACAATTTAACAAAGAATGGTCATTTTTTCAGAGCTCTTAATGCCAGCCTATTTCCCAGCAAAGATTTTGCTGAATTTCCTGTTTTGTTCATCAGGACAATCTCTACACACAGTGCCATGTTACTTCTTTTCATTCTATATTTTCCAGAGGACTGCTCTGCTGGGGAGTGTGAAATTTAGGCCTGAAAGCATTGACTATTTTTTGAAGCTAACCCTAAGCCTCTGAGCTACTAAATTATTTCTTAAGCAGAACCAGCACACTCTCCATTTAAGATCATTCAGCATCCTCTTGATTACAGTCTGTCATTACTGAAACTGCTGGAAAACTTTAGCTAGTCAGTAAGTTTTACACTGATCGTATTTTGCCAGTAAAATTTTAACTATGACATAGTTAAAGAGACATCTTTCATAGCTGCTGACTGAATATTAATCTGATTTTTTATTTCCACCAGACTCCATTAGAATGTAACTAAACATTAAAAATGAGCCCYGGATTCAGTGATGCTTATTCCCCCATCGCCCATCATTATGTGACTCCTGAGTTCTGTTTCTCTTCATCCCATTTGAGGTCCCATCCATCTGATTTATGGAGCAGGCTGTGGCAGGAAGTGGAAAGGAATTCTAAATCAGCACTCACTCGTCAGACTTCAATACTAAGTGCAAAATATGGTATTAAAGCAAGACTGAAAGCTTTCTTAGGAGAAAATACCTCCTTGCTCAGGGCTGCAAGGAGCAGCAGAGGTAATGGGATAAGTGGTCAGGAATTTTCCAATACTCAGCTGCTCTGCACCTGTGTGCCACCAGCCAGGCAGAGCTGGAGGCAGGCTCAAACAYGCAGAGTATATTCCAGTTTATGAGTTAATTGTGCTGAGAACCAGCACTGTTAGGCTGGATCAATGGTGCTGAGAGGAGCATTTCTACCTCTGGGAGCTTCCCACACTGATCTGCAATTCCCCTGCAAACTGTCCACTTACTGCACTGTCCTGCACGATGATGCCTTCTCCAAGAGACATTAAGGGGTTTMATTTCTGCTGCTCAGCTTTCTTTGCCATCTTAAACTTCCAAAGAATTCATGCTATCTGACATATGGTGCTTATACTATCTGCACTGCTGAATTACTGCTTCAAAAATGATACAAGCCTATTTTAATTAGATTTATGGGAAATCTTCCTAAGGCAAATTCTTCCCAGTTGCAATTACAGAGCACACCTGAGATAAAGGGACGGCAGCGGAAGGAATTATCTTTCTTTCAACATGAAATATAGTTTATTTGGCTATTTTCATAATCAAAAGAGGTAATAATATTTTCAAAAGAAGCCAAGTGYCTCATCTTTATGAATCATTAACTGTCTATCTATAAATATGCACAAAGCTGCAAGAAATAAAGGAAATGAGGTTTCCTGCCCTAGAGAGTGTACAAAATSATGCTACAGACAAACTTACTGTGGCAGCAGAGCACTGGGGAACACCTATCACTTGAACTGTGTGTGCAGAATGAGCAAAGACTCAAAATTACCATGGCAAAGTTCCCCTAAGATCTTTCAAGACAAGTGGATGCCTCTGGACTTTGGGTGCTGAGCCCTGGGAGTGCAGAACTGCCTCTCTTTGGGATGAATCCAATGTGATGCCTCAGGTTTYAGCTTTTRTATTTTTCAGRTTCTGTGCTGCTTTAGTGTGTGGGGCTGGGTTTCACATCAGGGGATGSTGAGCTCTGTGCACAGAGCAGGGAGACAAAACAATTCCTGCTCCAGCTGGGCACCAAGGACAAATGATCCAAATCTCAGCCCCAGAGCACAAACACCGTGGGCTGGAGAGAGAAAAACAAGCAGGGTGGGACTGCAGGGGCTAAAGCTGGGATGGGACAATGAACTGCAAGGTGCAAATGGAGCAGAACTGATCACAGTGACAGACCCCGTGCCCGGTCGTGCATTTTGTGCCCATTTTGGTTCATCTTGGGTGCAGCCCTGGCTGGGCTCTTGTGCTGCCCAAGGTGGATCCATGGAGGCCTTTTAATAAAYCCCTGCTTTATTCTTTACCTCTGTCTGGTCTCTGTTCTAGGCCAGCCTTCTCAAGGCAACCAGTGCACCTTGCCAAGTCCTGAGCAGGGCCAGGAGCAGCAATGCTCTGTGAACCTGCCTCTCCCCATGCAGCTGCCAGCCCTTTGCCCTCTTCTGCCCAGCACAGCATTTTGGGAGGCATAGCTCCACCCCAGCTATGCAGAAGGCAGCTCTCACACACACGAGAGCAGGGCAGTACAAGCAGAGGGAGAAGATGGGGTCAGGAAATAGGAGGAAACAGGTGCACCATTGCCTTTTGCTCTCTTCATTACTCTGAACTGAGCACCCCCCCATCAGCATAAAAAGTTTGCCCAAAACAAGGCAGACATTGAAAGGAAACCCCCCCAATGGTGACTTCAGGACAGCCCTGCACTGACTTTGCAAGGCTGACAAGAAGCAGTGCTTGTTTTTATCACTATATGCAGAAATGAAAATTGTATTTCATGCAAAAAGCTGCTCTGCTTAAATAGAACAGCTGATGAGAAGTAACCCCCTCGAATTGTGTTAACACCTGGTCCTTTTAGCTTCTGCTTTGAATGAGATTTTCCAGTTGAATTCTGAGTTGCTCAGGGAGGGAGGCTGGGAGGGAAGTGCTGACATCCCCTTCCCACGGCTGTGCTGGGAAAGGTACAGCAGTGCCACTTTTGGGGTGTGAGCTAAATGGGAAGTCAGATGTTGTCACCAATATAAACCACAATTTTCAGCACAAAAGTTATCTTACATTTTTGGAAATGCAGTAACAGTAATGTTAAATTTAACAAAATGCTGGCATGTGACCTTCATGCAGACTAAGCACAGCTAGGACTATATATGCAGGTCCATGGCCTCAATTGCATTTTGTTAGGTAAAATCCCATGATATCTGCATTATTACACCATAAATGTAGCTTTTTTCTAAATATAATACATGTTAATTGTGGCAGATTTGATGTCACCAGGACAATGACCTGAACAGAACATTGCAACAAACTGCAGAACAACAAAAATCTACAGCAAACAAAAAAAACCCAAATCAAGAATGAGATGATCTTTAAGGTCCCTTTCAACCCAAACCACTCTGTGATAATATCTATATTATCCATCACCGGGGTATTAAACATATCTGACAGAACAAGAACCCTTGAATTCAGCACCTAAGACAGGCAGAGCTACATAACATGATGCAGGATCTAAGGAATTCCTTGTGCTTTCCCTGCAAGTAAAYATTTTAAAGTATTCATGTAAGAGCAGCACACGAGCTTCTTCTGTGGAACTCTGGACCAGCTCTCTCTCATTAGCAATACTAAAYCCCTGGAAAAACCAATACAAATATAAAATATTCCTGTCCTTTCCAACAGTCCTTTAAAATGTTTTTAAGGAACATGCAATTATCCTAGCTGGGAATAGAATGAAAACTAAATAGAAACACGTGTAATCATTTCCTTAATAATGTTCTAATTTACTAGATGGATAAGCTCAACATCCATTCCATGCAGGAGAGATGATTTTAGCTCCTTGCAGTTCTGGAAGTCCTGGCACAATGTTCTAAACCCAGCACACACCGGTGCTTGAGGGGGCATTCATGACATCCTGGCTCCCTCCACACTGTCACTCATGGGGCAGCAGGGGTGTCCCAAGGGATGGRTCTGAGATCTCCAAATCTACTCCGAGCATTGCTCTGCCCACACAGAAATGAAAAGATTTTCCATCTTAGGAGAGATGTTAAAAGGGTCTCTTTTTGGGCTCACTGTTATCACATTCACAACTTTTTGCACACTGGTGACTGCTGTACCTCTTCTGATGTTCCTCCCAGCCCCTGACTCTTTCTTTTCTTTACAAGCTCTCACTTTTCTATATATTACATATATGTATATATATTTTATATATATAATATATACATATACATAACACACATATATATACATATATATAAAACACATACATATATATAATATATATAAAATATATACATATGTATTATATATACATATATACATATATACACATATTTTTATATTTATATAAAATATACATATAAAAATTAGATTATATATAATATAAAATATATATTCTTAAATATATCTATATATGTACATATAATTTTATATAAATATAAAATTTATATAAATATATWWATATAAAATATTTATATAAATATATAAATTTATATAAATTTATATAAGTACATAAAATACATATAAATTAATATATTAAAATAAATATAAAGTATAAATATATAAAAATATAAATATAAAAATACAAATATATGTCAATAATTCTGCCCTGAATGTGTTCTTTGGATGCTTAAATGAAGGTACCCAAAATGGAAGCAGCAACACACATACCAAATGTTAGAGTGGTCAAATGGTCACTTGTACAAGTTTTAGCTTGCTTTTGCAACATTCAGTATTTAACTGTTGGCTCAATAATCCTGATGCACTCCTCAATGCCAGTCAATATCCATTTAATATTTCATGCTGAAGCTAACCAGTGAGCACCAAATCAATCTGGCCCCTGAGCTCTGGGCAGCACACAGGAGCTGCAGGCAGCCCAGGGAGCCAGGGCTGCTCCCCCCTGCTCCTGGGAATGTCCCCACTGTCCCCACTGCTGCCACCCCCCCTGTGCAGGTCCCTCTGGCCTGTCCTCAGGGGGAGGCAGGTGACAAATCTGCACTGCTTGGCTCCTTGTGCTCCCTCTGCTCTGAGAGCTCCAAGCCTCAGTCTTGGTTTAGCAGCACAGAGAAGCCCGAGGAAGCTCAGAGCTGTGATCCTGATGGCAGAGCTGCTGCTGGGGCCATGAGGATGGAGCACTTCTCTTCAGTGCATCTTCTCCTGCTAATGGCTGTGCCTTCCAGCTCTGTTGGGCTCAGGGCTTTGCTTGGGTTGTGTAAGGAGGACAAGAAAGCAAAGGCTTTCATTCCTTGTCGCTCTGCTTTGCCTGGCTGTCCTGCAGAGTGGGGGTCTCCCTTTAGGTGACCATCACCCCTTATTCTCCATCACCAGCCAAAGAAGGCACTGGGGCAGCAGGAGGAAGCGTTTGGGCTTTGCCTGTCCCCTACATCCTCCTTTATTCCCCAGAGGAATAACTGGGTTTATGCAGAGGAAGAGTAACTTTGCTCTCAGTGGAGGAGATGTAACTTCCCCAAAGCAGAGGGAATTGTGTTTTACTGTGGCTGTAGTTTAGGGGCTGAGAACACAGCTGGCATTGCAGCCTCACAGCTCCAGCACTGCTSTGGATTCACCTCTCCATGACTCCTGGGAGGTTTTCCCTCATAATGCCCCTGTCAGATAAGAGRTGCTGTTTTTCACCTGAAAGCCTGAGAGCAGGTGACTTATCCAAGCACAGKGATGGTGGCAAAACTGAGCCTAATTTTGGGAAAATACAAAATTCTGTCCTTCTCACTCACCGTGCCCCCAACCAAAACTGAGCAGATGATTTGATTTCAGGACATGTGCAGGGAACTCCACTCATTAGCCAGCTGAGTGAGCACAAGCTAAACAAGAATACTGACATCCAGGACCMCACTTCACCTGCTCACACTCTTTTTAAATTTTCAATTAAGCAACTACATTCCAAAAGTCTGTATGTCACAAAACAAACAAACAAACAAAAATGAAAAAGGTGACGAAAATCCACCAAATTATGAARAGAAAGGACAAAACCAACCCAGCAACAAGCATCACTTGCAGGACTAAAGCAGCAGCAGGTGTCTCAAGGGCTCTGGAGCAAGTGGCACGAGGAGGGAGCAGCAGGGACACACTGGGACAGACGCTGGGACAGACAYTGGGACAGACAYTGGGACAGACACTGGTCCCTCCAGAGCCAGCCCTGCAGCTGCTGCTGGCAGCCAGACCCAGCCTGCAGCTCCTGCTTCTAATTACTGTGCTTGTGCAGTACTGTTCCTCAGGAAACTTCTTATTTCCAGATCTGAACTCTGGAGATCAGGCTCCCTCCTAGTTAKGTATTGATCCTTTTGAACCCAGATGCCTCCAGGGATGTTTAAATTGCACATTTTGTAGTAGTGACAGAGATCTGTGCTTCTCCTACAGCGTGTGATTGTGCCTGCAAAGTTGTGGGGTAGACAGAAACATCACAATTTATTTTGGGGTGAAAGTCTGAACTTGTAAGCTTTTAGGAAAAGCAGAATTGTTTCAAATTTAATTGCTCTTTTATGTTACTGCTTCAAGTTTTGGCATTCAGAAACCTCAGATGCAGAGGAACAAAATAAAAAGGGAACTCAATTAAATTAGTGGCTCTCAAAGTTGTGTCTATAGCACTGGCTCGCCTCCTGATTTGCAGCTGAAATAAAACAGATGCGAGGGGAAATTAAGGGAGCAGCCAAAGCAAATGGTGTGACTTGGTCAAAAGGAACTCCCTCTCCCCTGCCAGATTTCAAGACTCCCCCTGCACCACAGCCAGCTGAAGGGATATAAATACTTTGCCATTTACACCTGGTTGAAGCTTTCTGGATTTCGTTTTTTCTCTTCCTTTCATCTCCCCCTCATTCCAGCCACGCTCTGCACAGGTACACATGCAGGTATGGAAACACACTGAGCTAGAAATGCACAACACATTATGGGCTGGATTAAAACACCCCAAGATTTGCAGGGTAATGTATTCTGAAATGTGAAATGCTATCTAAATACTSTGCAGAAAATTGCAAAGTGAGTCATTAAGACAATTTTTGGAGATACAGTTTGGTGTTGGAGCTCCAGCATTAGATGTTAGTTAGCATTTTGTGCAGTGTGGCTTTAAGTTAACACCAATTACCATCAGCCCTGTCACTAAAACAATTATTTTATCTCTCATTGCTTGGACTTTACCAGTGGCACTTACTTTCAAACATGAATTGTGCAAAGCCTGTAAACAGCTACAGAGTTTTCATTAAGCACTATTGAGATCTCAGTTTATTGTTTCATCTTGTTCTGCCTGCGAACCGCTCTGAAGTTTGGGAGAGCAGAACAGATGCTCAGCACCACCTGGGCTGGGCCTGCCAGGGTGAGGAAAAGCATTCTGCCAACTCAGTGGAAACAAGGAACACCCCCCTCAGAAAGGGACTTCAACCAGCTGACATGCACAGTGCAGGCTCATCTGACAGCAGAGCTGATTTATGGAAGAAAAATCCTTTAATGGGAAATCTGAGAGAGAGACAGAGGCAGGATGGAGGTGAAGAGCAAAATGCAGGGCAAACTTTTGTCATGTCCAGCTGTCAGGGCTCACCCAGCAGCTGGCTGTGAGAGAAGGGGGTGATGCTCCTGTTTGATGAAAAAGCCACAAACTGCACGATGGGCTGATCTAATCCAAAGTGAGAAAAATGTGTAGGCACCTGTTACTGAGTCTAAATTTACTTGTTTTGTTGTGCAAAGATAATTCAGCAGTGTTTGAGGGGTCTGGGGTCCTTGTGGAGGCTCCAGGCTCCCATCCTGCTCTCCCAGTTTCTGCAGAGAGAATGAGAGCCCTGAGGAGCAATCCGTGCCCTGACACACAAGCTCTGTCTGCTCCTTGCGTGCCTCATGTTCTTGGGTTCACTACAAAGCCTGTCACCACCCTCCTGCTCAATTAAACCCGGGAAAAATCCACACCAACCATTTGTTGAAGTGTCGTGAATACCCCCACAAAATAAACTTAAAGCCAACATGAATTGGCAGGGCTTCATTTTCCCTCATGAATATGCATAACTAATATAGAAAATGCTAATCTTGCCCTCCTCCACTTCCTTTCTGCCTTCTCCGTCTGCCCCTTTTGGAATTAAGCACTTATCTCCTATGGAGTGAATAGGGCTCCATTATGTGGAGGGCTGCAGAATTTTAATGAATTGCAAAATATAGTTAATTATGGAAAAAAGACATCTTCTGCACTTTTTCATGTAAATTAGACAAATTAATTGGTGTTCGGTATTTTTTTAAACACATGCAGCCCTGGGAGGGAAGGGAAAAAAGCCACTTGACAATTCAGCACTGGAATGGTGACAGAGAAAGGAAAACTGAGGGGGCATTTCTGATCATGCACTAACCCCGCCCCCAAAGTGCCAGCCACAATTCCAAGCAGAATCGTGAGAGACCCAGGGAAGGCTGTTGCCACAAACCGAGTTATTAATTTTTGAGGTTTTCTCCTCTTTGAGCTCCCRGCTCTCAGGAACACGTATCAATAGCCGGGTCTGAGCAGAGCTCAGGGTGGGGATTGTGTGGGATTTCCCCTGCACTGCTGGGGCCACCTCTGTGCCCATTTCCCTCCAAGTGATACCCTGGGTGGCACCACGTGTCCAGCTGGGCCTGCAGTGACTGGGTTGAGGTTTTGGTTACACTTTACCAGCATTTGCATCCAGCATCTTCAAAATGATAACAAGCTGCTCTGCCTGAAACCATGTCCACAAAGAAAGCACTGCAAATTGCACAGGCTGCAGCAGTGAACAGTAACAAACATTAAATATACTCCAGGAGAGTGTGAGTCCTTCAAAACAYGATGTAAATCTGCACTGCTGACCCAAACAAAGCACCTACATCCTGCCTTGGCTGCCCAAATCAATACTCATGTGTGCAAGGAGATGCTATTTGCTGCAGGTGGGTTAAAGGAGTTCTGTTTAACTGGAGCTTAGAACAGAGCACTCTGTCAGCTGCAATAAAAGGAATGGGTTTATTTCTCAAAATGTAAAATTGACTCTGGATACTTTCAGAGAGGGTTACTGTCACAAAACAACACAGCAGCAGCAATAACAGCATCTATTAAAATGACTATATAAAAGATGCCAGGGTGTATTAGGACTGCTCTTTATAAATAATATTGCACTCTTACATTGCAACAGGCATGTGTAACAGAAGCATCCAGGCTGATTTATTTCAGTGCAGCAAGGCAGCATTACCACACTGTATTATTTTTTTAATCTGGCTGGAGAAGAGCCCCATTTGGAACAGCTGAACCCAGAATGTGCTGACATGGAGCACAATTTCATGTCCTGAGAACCTCTAAAGCAGTGCACAAAAATGGATATTTGAGGGATCTGGGGCATGAGCATCTGGGAATGTGGTTGGCCCCCTCACACCCTGTGGTCCAGCATGTTGCTCCCCTATTTCATACACACATTCTGTGTGTCTTTATTGGCATGTGGAAAAAAATATTCTCCTTGGAATATTTCCTTCCACAACTGGTATGGCTTCTGCCTGTTTAGGATGCTTTAATACCTAATCATACTAAAAGCTCCAGTGAAGATTTGAGTCTTTGGCTGTTTCACAAGCCCAAGAGACAGGAGGTGCTCATGAAGAGGAAGGTGCTGATGCAGCCAAGGGAGACAGAAGCTCCTTCCTCACAGGGAGATGCCAAAGCAGGAACCTAACTCAAAGGGGCCTGAATCTCTTCTGGTATTTCTCTTCCTCTACCCTAAACAGAGAAGCATGCTGTGGACACTAAAAAGGACAAACATCAGCCTTTAACAGYATGCTTGTATCTCCTCATCAAAGAGATTAGATGAAAACATTTCAAGCGATTCCAAGTTCAAAATTTATTACAAATATTAACAAAATGAACTTYGTAACATTAACACGAGGTGAACACAAGAACATTTTCTTTCTTGTGCTATAGATGGAGTAACTGACATTATTTAGATTTATCTGAACATTTAAGTAATATTAAAAAACTCCCAATTAAGAAGTAACTTGACTCTGATGGAAGRATGATAAATGCTGAATGCAATTTTATCCAAGTAAGAGTTCAAAGCCCTGCAAAGCGCAGCTGAACCTCGCTGACATGGAGAGCATGCCTCAAAGATATCAGGGCTTGTTTCAGGAACTGATTTATTCGAAACATGAAACACTTCTCAGAAAAAAGCTGCTGATCAGACCTTTTTAAGAGGCAGCCTGTAAGTCACTCAGTGAGTTGGGGAGGGGATGAACTTTGTGTGGGTCACCTGCAGACAAGTTGAGACATGGAAGTGCTGAAAGAGTTAGGAAGCATTAGCAACAAACTCCAACCAGATTAAATTCTTGTAGGAAAACCTGCCTGCTCCMAGGAAACTTTTGTGCCTTGTTAGGAAGTTTAGAAGATTAGGAAGGGTTTAGCATCACAATTTTAAACACTGGAGCGAACTTCTGCTAACCTTTCTATGTTTCCTTTTACTGACCATGATTTTAACTTTAAAAACCCCTCCAGACAGTGTTCTTTTCCATCCCCAGTCTCTTTGAACCAGGTTACAGTTGGGTTGCATTTTGTTGTCAGATAACACACCTAGGATCAAACATCCTTGGAAAATCCATGCAGGTTTTTAGGGCTACCTGGATCAGGCCCTGAACTAGCATTGAAGCCCTTCAGCATCTCCTTAACTGTTAAGCAGATACTACATCCCCCCTCTGGACACTGATGAAAATTAAGATTATTCTAAGTCCTTTTGATGCCTCAGGTTTCAGCTTTTGTATTTTTCAGATTCTGTGCTGTTTTAGTGTGTGGGTCTGAGCTTACTATTAGGGGATGGTGAGCTCTGTGCACAGAGCAGGGAGACAAAACAATTCCTGCTCCAGCTGGGCACCAAGGACAAATGATCCAAATCTCAGCCCAAGAGCACAAACACCGTGGGCTGGAGAGAGAAAAACAAGCAGGGTGGGACTGCAGGGGCTAAAGCTGGRATGGGACAATGAACTGCAAGATGCAAATGGAGCAGAACTGATCACAGTGAGAGACCCTGGGCCTGGTTGTGGATTTTGTGCCCATTTTGGTTCATCTTGGGTGCAGCCCTGGCTGGGCTCTTGTGCTGCCCAAGGTGGATCCATGGAGGCCTTTTAATAAATCCCTGCTTTATTCTTTAAATAAAGAATAAAGCAGGGATAAACTCCATCTAGCCTCTGTTCTAAGTCAGCCTTCACAAGGCATCACTTTGCTGAAAAGAGTGGGATGAAGCACCTTCCTCCCAGCCAGGCCTAGAAAACAACAGAACCAACGAGCAGAGCCCTTCTTTGTACAGAGACTTTAAATGGGAAATGCAATTACCTTAGATAGATGTATCTGACAGAGCCACTAGAAATCACCAGAGCAAGATCACATAGATCAGCTTGGCTCTGCATTTCCTTCTAGCCAGACTTGTCTGGGCTCCTGTTGTCCTAGGGTTCCTCATGAAACATAGAATCACAGAATCATGAGGGTGGAAGACACCTTTAAGATCATCCAGTCCAACCCATGCCCTGACACCTCACCCAGACTGTAGCACCAAGGGCCATGTCCAGCCTTTTGTAAACACATCCAGAGATGGTTTGATGATTCCACCACCTCCCTGGGAAGAGCATTCCAGTACTTTATTATTCTTTCAGTGACATTTTTTTCCAAAAAAACACAATCACAACTGAAGCCTGTGAGGGTGCAACACATGGGAACACAGTTGCTGAGTTTAAGCTTCTACACCACTGGTACMTCTAATTTAAATCTAAAGTAACTCAGGTTCTGCTGTGAGCAGGGAGAGTGAGAACCCTGAGCAGACAAGCTGATARAACCCCTCCAGCAGGTACTCCACAGCTGGAACACCCCAGGAACTCATGGGCTCTGCTGGGGAAGAATAAATCAGCCTATTTCAAGTGCCACCAGTTTGCTCTACACTGCAATTTCATCTGTCAGCTAAAACATCCTGAATGTTGCATTATCAGTTGCAGTGTGTTGATCTGAAAAGGGTGTGAAATTCCAGGCTCCGTGTTTCCTGCACTGCAATCAGGAACAGCTTCAGCAGCTCTCTCTCCTGCGAGAAGCAGGATGTGCCTGCCTGGGCMCAGCTGTGCCAAGCTGAGCTTCCCCACCCAGGATCCATCAGCATGGAAGGAGCCCTGATTAAAGGGAGGAGGGAGAGCACCCATTTCCCTGCCACGCTGGGAAAGCCTCTGCAGAAGCAAAGGGCTGCCAGCAGGAATTAACCTCTGACCGGGACAGCTGTCAGGGCAAGGTCCCATCCAAACGAGCACGGAAGGGCTGCAGCAGAGCTCTGAGCACTGCAGGGCAGCCCCAGAGGGCTCAGGCAGCTCCTGCTCCTCCCTGCACACCCAACAGCCCTGCAGCAGCACTCAGGGAGCCTGGGCACCTCTCTGCAGGCTGAGCYCACCACCTGGGCAGCTGTGTGACTATTCACAAAAATTCTGTAAACCTTATTACCACTCCTGAAGCCACTTAAGAAAACTGAGTTGAGAAAAGTAAATCAAAAGTACATTTTAAAGAACAGATTCTGTGTAATAATGAATTCAGTTCCCATTATCAAGCTTCATTTATATTTGTCTAGATAATGAATGAGATCTATCTTCCTGATGCTAACAAAATTTATTTGCAAACAGATACTCCCATTGTCCAAGGCACTGGGAGATGCTTCTACCTGATAAACAGACATTGTACAAAATAAATAGCTTTGAATGGCATTTCAAAGATATGCTTCATTTATTTCTACTTTATCTGCCTGGAACAAAAAAGGAGATCATGATGTTTTTGCTTGAATTCCTCATCTTAGCCTGTTTCTTGCAACAAGAATTAATTATCACCATCTATCCATTATATTATCCTGACAGATGCCCTTCAGTTTTTTCAGGTATAGACAGAGAGAAGAGTCTCAGTGTGTCCTCTTAAATAATTATTCTAGYGCTAAATATATGATGTGTACACAGAAAAGCCATTGTACAGCATTGTTCTGCATGTACCATTAAAAAATRTGTTCTACCTTTAATTGTTGCTGAATTGATCATTGTTATGAGGAAAGTGAGGTGAAGAAATGTCTTGAACTAGTGGAAAGTTTGCTTAATTTTCAGGGGACACTTTTCTCTAAAAAAATCTGTATTTTGAAATAAATGTTCTTAAAAAGTACCATTTTTAAAGAATGGGATTACAAAATGCTGTAAGAGGCTAATTAGTGCAAACAGTCCCCTCCCTCAAATCAGAAGGAGKAACACTGCCCTGTAAATGAGGGAGCTGCAGTTACTCCTCCAATTCCCAGTTTTCCAGGAAAGCTTAGAACTTTGCAAGGTCAGAAATGTTGGCAAAGAAAAGGTGATTTCCATGAAACATATTCTCTCATCTGTCCAGTCCAGTGCTCCTCCTCCACCACAATGCCCACTATTGCTTTCTAACCCAGAAATAAAGGCAGTGTTTTTCCAAGGACCACTTTGTCCCTTGCTTCAACAGCATTTCCAACAAACAATCTGATSATCCTCCTGTGAAAAATGATGATTCCTAATTCTCTATTTAATCTCCATTTTTTTTGTTTTTGATCATAGCTTTTTGTCCAACTTACTTTTTTCAAAAGCCTTCATTAAGACTRAAGTGATGTGTAGTTGATGAGCCTGGAGATAAATTTCAGAAAAACCCCATTTTGCCTGAGCAGAGCCACTCAAACTGCCATGAAATCTGGTTTTCCTTTCAGTGTGGCTCAGGTTTGAGCCTTAAAAATCTCTATTGCCTTGACAGAATATTCTGCCCATGAACACTGAAAGGGAAGGGAAAGGAAAAAAGGGAAAGGAGAAAGGGAGGGAAGGGAATGGAA
>JACDOX010000163.1:358605-369916 GCA_014549065.1 Cardinalis cardinalis | reverse complement strand
AAGGAAAGGAAAGGAAAGGAAAGGAAAGGAAAGGAAAGGAAAGGAAAGGAAAGGAAAGGAAAGGAAAGGAAAGGAAAGGAAAGGAAAGCCCTGCTCAAGGTGTCACAGCTGGTGCTCTGAGTAGCCCCACCAGCAGCACAGCCTGAGCATCTCCAGCTCTCCTTCCATGCCACAGCTGGTCTTGCACAATCACTGACCCCCAGAACACCACAGGAGGAAGGGACTGTCTGTCTGTCTGTCTGTCTGTCTGTCTGTCGCCACAGGAAATGCTGTGAAGGACAGACATATCCTTGGGAACACCAGGGGTTTGTCCCCAAGGCGGTAATTAAAACTGAATTCTCATTTGTCTTCGATATCCACCCTGAAAACTTCTCCATCTCTGACAGATAATCATCCTTGGCTTCCACTTGACTTCCCCARTTCCTGCAAGGCTGCCTCCCTCCAGCTGAATGCTGAGAGAGATGCTCACGATGAAATAAATGGCCTTTTATCAAAAAGCAGTCAGGATATTGAGTGCCCAGCTTTATTTGATCACCTTGCTAGTAAATGGGCTGTTAGCAGCTCAGCCTCAGCGTGGAATATTTTGTAATAATAATCATGAGCTGTGGTGATGAGAACTCTCCCTACTAACCTCTTCAGCCCTTCTCAGGGACTGGGGAAGATCAACTATTTCTGTCTGGATTAGCAAAATTAAAATTAGAGAGCCTGCTTTGTTTACATTTAGCAGCATTTACCATTGACAGCACAATCTTCAAATTGTGGAACTGCTTCAAGAGAGGCTTTGCATTTCCTCCTCCTGCCTTTCCACACCAGTTTACACCTCCCATGGAATACATTATAAGCACCTTGCAGAACAGCATGTAAGATGTGGGTCTGTCCTGAGGCAAGGCCAGCAGGGAGTTCTTGACCCTCACCCCTCTCCCAAAGAACACAGAGCTGGAAGAAAACCCCATTTCAGTGCCATGGCTGTTCTCCTCTCTGTGGGCCAGGGACAGACACTGCAGGCTCCTTCCACTCCCACACAGGAATGGGAGCTGGCAGCCAGTGCTCTGGCAAAGGCTGGGCACTGAATGAATAATGAAACAATAGAAACCAAAAAATGAGGAAGGAACTCCCTTTTTAACAGAACATAGATTTCTCTGAAGCATTTCCTTTTCCTGGCACAAACAATGAATACAATCTTTGATACAGGTTGAAGTATAAGGCTTCAATACCACTGCATCCTGAAAAGAACCCCTGCTCCACTGGGAAGTGCCAAATGAGTCCCAAAAATGTGAAGGAAGCTGAAAATGAGTCCCAAAAATGTGAAGGAAGCTGAAAATCTTGGGAGAACCAAGCACAGAGATGCAGATAACAATGTTCCCATTGCTTCCTTGGCATTTCCCCTGCTGGAAAACTGCCAGGAACAGAGGGGTGGGCACACCAGGAGGGAAAYTGTTTTCACAAGATCCCTACCAGAGGGCTGTGGTGCAAACACAGTGGACAGTTCCTACAACAGCCCCAACCCAGGCATGCTCAGCAATGGGAACTCTGGAGCTTTGGCAGTTCATTCATCAAAACTTGGAGCTTTCCCCCTCCTTGGAAAGGCTCTTTGTTTCTTAATTTTCTTCCTTTTTAAGGGTAACCTTTTGCACCCTTTGGTGACACAGTCTTCTATCCCTTTTCCATCTCCTCTTCTCTGACTCTTTACCTTTGCCATTAATCTGCAATAGGCAAATTTGTCAAACGTCAGCAACACCCACAATGTCATTACAGGCTTGAAATAACTTTTTCTTCTTTCTCTCTTTCTCTTTCTTTCTTTCTTTCTCTCTTTCTTTTCTCTCTTTCTTTCTTTTTCTTTCTCTTTCTCTCTCTTTCTCTCTTTCTTTCTTTCTTTTTTCCTCCTTCTTTCTCTCTTTTCTCTTTTTCTTTTCCCTTCCCTTCCCTTCCCTTCCCTTCCCTTCCCTTCCCTTCCCCTTCCCCTTCCCCTTCCCCTTCCCCTTCCCCTTTCCTTTCCTTTCCCTTTTTCCTTTTCCTTTCCCTTTTCCCTTTCCTCTTTCTCTTTTCCCTTTTCCCTTCCCTTCCCTTCCCTTCCCTTCCCTTCCCTTCCCTTCCCTTCCCTTCCCTTCCCTTCCCTTCCCTTCCCCTTCCCCTTCCCCTTTCCCTTTCCCTGACTTTCAGCATAACTCTTTTCTAAAGAAATGCAATTCTAAACCCAAGGGAGTTCAAACTATCAGCATTTGGTTTGGAGCTCTAGCATCTACATGTCCCAAGCCTCTATTTAAGTATGCACAGGCATGTTCAAAAAAAATGGTAGAAGAGCATCAGAGTGCAACTTTTGTGAATTCTGAATTTTTCAACAGACCATGTTATGAAGCAACGTGTCATGTACATACAGCTTCCAGTAAAATTGTGATTACAGTGGGTATCTTGGTATCTCCTATAAACTGTGTAGCAAGGATGCAYTTTTTGAGCTGTTTCCTGGAACCAAAATCCTTCTGATGCCCTGATCTTACTCCTGATTTAGCCCTGAGCTACTCCTAGCCCTGACTTCATGGACACCAGGCTGCTGCCACAGATTCCTGTGTTAGGGAGACATGGGAGAGCAAGTGCTGGTTTCCTCCACACAGAGCCATTTCCCAGAGCCCGTCCCAGCCCCCCAGCCTGGGCTCTGGATACCCCACAGCACTGAGTCCCCCCAGGGAGCAAGCCCTGCCCCAGTGCCCTGGGCAGCCTGCAAGGGGGCAGCACTGGAGGCTCAGTTGTGTTCCCCACCCCAGGCTTGCTCTGGCTCTGTGGTGACAAACTCCCTCAGGAAACCCTGGAGAAGGAACAGGTTTATATCATCAMGCCAATAAATCAGATTTTAGGAGGATGGCTATCCACACAGCAGGGACATGAACGTACAGAAACAATCCCATTGGGACTGGCAAACACTCAGAAACACTGGCTTAGACTTTGAAGGCTGCTTCAGACACATTCCCCTTCTCTCCATCTTGGGCTTCTTCAAARAGTTGCACATTTTTTGTACATTTTTTGCACAAACCTGCCCCAAAAGCTCCAGGCTGCAGGAGGTGGTTCCTTGAGCAGGAGCTGAGAGCTGCAGCATCCCAAGCTGGAACTCAGGGGGTTTCTGCTGGGTTTCTTTGCTGGTTTTCCTGCCTGCCTGAACACCTCAGCTCTCCTTTGAGCTGGGAACTGCACCTCTGTGGGCTTGGCCTTCTGAAGATCATTTTCAGTGTGTAATCACCTGTCACTGCTAATTAGTACCACGTCGTTGGTCTATGGGAAAAACAGCAGCTAGATTTTGAGTTTTCTAACAAAGCTCTCTTGCAYTTGAAGCATTAAAGAGGCTCTGTGGCATCTGAAACATTAATAATTCAGAGTCATTCCATCCAAAAAGCACAATACATGACTGACAGCTGTCAAATATATGACATCACCCCTCAGTTATATAATATCATAATTTATGCTCTAATGTGTTCAATAAAATGAATAATCCACAGAAAAGTACAGAAACTTAAAGGTGAAGTCCAGGGGAGGGTTCCTTCCTGAGCTGTTAATTTAGATTTTCTGGGAACAGTGGCAATGAGCAGTTCTTAGCACAGCAAGGCCCTTCTGAAATGAAATTAACTTTCAGCATGTAACCATTACCCCACAATGGTGCAAGATCACACATCAGGCTGATGTACATTAGTGAGAAACTCAAATTCTGCTCTGAAAAATGCACAGAGAACATTTTYCTTTCTCTTAACAATTCGTACTCATTACTGTGTTAGTTATGCAAATACAAACCCAACACACAAATCTTCAACATTTTGGGTTGCAGATCAATTTACACTTCCCCAGAAGAGACAGCAGGAGGTGAAAGGGGAAGAAGAGGCACATGGAGTCACTTATGTGGCAGTAAGGAGTTCAACTGTTCTCACTCTCCAGCCCAGAAACAGCCAAGTTTCAGCAGATTTTTGTTCACTACACTGCTGAGTGTAACAGGAAAGCACAACTGGACACAGGCACACATGGACTGAGATGTTCTGTGGGAAGCAGAGCAGCCTGAGCACCTTTGGTTTTGTGTTCATGGCTGGATTATCTCACCTGCACTAAAGCAGGAGACCTGACTGAGGCTCCTCTCACAGCTGAGCCACGTGGAGACTTCTCATCCCTTCCCCTTAATGAGGATTCCTTGGGGTACAGGACACAGCCCAGCCTTTCTGTCAGTGGGGCATTGTAAGAGCTAAAATGAGGGATGTGGGACTCCGGGGGCTCTCCACATGCAGTTTATTGTATCCAAAATGCAGTTTATTGTATCCAAAATGCAGTTTATTGTATCCAAGATGCAGTTTATTGTATCCAAAGTGCAATTTATTGTATCCAAGATGCAGTTTATTCCATCCAAGATGTTCCAGCAGCCCAGGGTTGTGGGTGACAGAGCTGTGCCCACAGCTGTCAGCCCCAGGGGCAGGCAGGCCTGGAGACCCTTTGGTTTGGGTTACAATGCATTATATACTTTTCTTCTGGTTACAATGCATTATGTACTTTTCTTTGCTGAGCATCTTAATACAGTAGAACCAATCTATACCTTAACTGTTATCTATAGCCTATCCTAACTACTATAATTACATATTCATGTTACTGTTCTCCAGTCACTAAAAGTTAGTACATTACTTAGTTAGTTACATTACATTAGTTAGTTTAAGGTAGAAGTTGATTTTCAGTTTTCTTGCAGTGGAAAATTCTGAGACCTTTTTTCTACTTGCAGCATTTGCTGCCTTGTTTGCCTGTGCTCTCTTCCTGCTTGGTAAAAACAACTTCTTGATTGGGGTGGGTTTATCCTTTGCTCTAAGCCATACAAACCCCTTCTAACTAACACACYCTTTGCCTCCTTGGTTAGCTAGCAAGACTGGCTCAGCAATTCTYTTCTTCTATATCAAAACTTGCTTCCAACTCTATTCCTTCATCAGACTCCACACTTAAAAATCTTTCTGCTAAGCATCCACACCTGTGAGACTTTCTTGTCAAACTTTCATCCTTCCCAACAGGGCATGAGCAGGATCTCTCTCTCCTAACACCTATTCAATTTCTACAGTCTCACTTTATTTTATTTTTTGAGGCTAGAAGAGTGGTTGAAAAGGCTGCCAGGTTGAAGAGTTTCTGGGAGGATGAGCAGGGCACCAAGGTGTTCCCTCCCTGTCCCTGTGYGCCGGCCCCACAGAGGGGACAAACTGAAATCCCTGCACCTGCCAGGCTTCCCCCAGGGCTCACRAGGCAAGGAGGGAAGGGCAGCTCCCCAAAGCTCTGCCCCAGTCTGGGCATCTGCTGCAAACACCTCCCAGGCCTCTGCCCTGGCTTCCAGAAGAAACACTGGAGCTTCTGACACGTGGAAATGCCATGGGAGCAGCACTTGGACCAGTGAACTTTCCCTGTTATTTCTGCTGCAGCCATTTCCCCTCTTTCCAGCTTTTTCAATTGTTATTAAAAGAACACAAAGAACTTGCAGCTATAGGAGAAGATTATCTGCTTCCTAACAGCAACAATTTGCCATTTTCTGCAATGGTGAGGGGGAAAAACCCAACAAAACAACCCAAGCACCCAAGSCTTTGAAAGGCACTCATTTGCCTGCAGTTATACCCTCACAATCTGAGGAGAGATGGAAGGGAACCTTTATCTTCAAAGAAAATAATGAGCTGCAAGATGCCTGTATTTAAAGATACCACACAAAATTAGCCACATAATTCTCATTTTTGGAGAGGAACCAGCTCCAGGGATGCTGCAGAGATCCAAATTTAAATGGTACAATCTTACTGCACAATGAATATCGGATAGGGCAGGCCAACAGAGAATAGCAAGGAATTAATGGGCAGCCCTCAACACATTTTTAATTGAAAGAATCCAGAGCAATAAGTGTGTCTAAAAACCTCCCAAAATACCTGAAAAAGATACATCTCAAGGACAGAAAATCCTTTTCAGATCTGCACCTTTGTAAAGGTCACACTTGGCAAGGGTAAAGTTACAGAAACTTGGCATCCCAAAACACTCAACAACATAAATTCTTGTTTGTAGATTGAAAATTTCCACTGAATTGTATTAGAAAGCCTTAGGATTGGTTATACTGGGTCTTTGCACTGGGATGTGCAGGGCACTTGGTGTATCAATTCAAAGGTGTTCACAAAGAAACACCCAGAGCTCAGCTGCTGCCTCAGAGGGGCTGCAGGGATTTGCCCTCTCCAGTCCCTGCACAAAGGGCAGCTTTGGGCCAGACCTGTCTGCCACAGCCGTGTACAGTCCTGTGTCCTCTGCAGATGTAGCTCTACATTCAGATTTGAGAAGTCACATTTTAATCTAGAAACATGGAAAGGCATTTCTGACCTCTGCCTTAGTCAGGAGCTCCAATACCCTGACAAAGGAATCTGAGCAGCACCATCAGAGGCTGCTGAGACTTCTGTCTCATGTTAGAGCAGTGCTCCAAAAAGTGGCACCCAGCCTAAACACTCAGTGAGCTTGGAAACCCTGAAGAGAGGATGTTGCCTTGGCTGGAATTTGAAATCATAGCTACTGAATGATGCCTTAGGATTTGAGCTTTTGTGTTTTTCAGATCCTGTGCTGCATCAGTGCATCACTCCAAACTCCACACAGAGTGTGAGTTACTGCCCTCACATTTTGCTCAGACAAAACAATCCCTCTGGGCCTGGGATCCAAGGACACCCCACAGCCTCAGGCCCCAAAAAGTACAAACAACAGTGAATGGGGGGAGCAAACTGGGGGTAAATGACTTCATTAGTTGAAGCTGTAATTGGAGAATTAATCCCTGATATGTAAATGGACCAAACTTATAATTGTCTCAAAAACTGGTGCCCATGGTCCAGCTTGGTGTAGCCTCTGGGAGGCTTCTGACTGCCTAGGGTGTGGCTGTTGAAGGCCTTTAATGAATACCCACTTTATTCTCTTTATCTTGTCTAGATTCTCTTAATTAACTAATTCTCTTAATTCTCTTAACCTCTGTTCTAGGTAGCCCCTCCAAGGCACCAATAACCTACACATGGAGGTGAGCAGAGGGCAGGGTGGGAGGGATAAGAAGCTTTTTAAGGATCAAACACCAGCCATGGAACTGCAGTGGGCCAGGAGGATCCCTCAGTGAGCACAGCAGATGGCAGAAAAAGGCATTTTGTGGACAACCAGCCACTTGTCTTCTTTCAGAGATGGRGAAAAACCTCCTGTCAGTGCGCCAGGCACAGGTCACCACCCACAGCCAAAGTTTGCAGTGGCACGTGAGCATCCAGCTGAGCAAGCAGCTTTTGATTCTGCTGCTCTCAGTCTGTGATGCTCAGAACTATTTCCACACATCCCCACACATCCACAGATGCCAACCCAGCAGATTACAGTGACAGCTCTCTGAAAGCCACCAAGGTCCAGATTTGATGGAAGCCTGCTCAAGCTGCTGGAGATATTTCATCTGATTTCTGTCTCATCTGTACACAGCCACAATGAGGAACAGCATCCTCAAAGCACAGACTGAGCTGCCCCCAAGCACTGAGGACCTGCAGGTGCTAATGAGCACTTTGGGGTGAGGGAGGGACTCAGAAGGAAAAAGACAAAATTCTTCCTCAGTCCCTGATGTTGTCAGGACTCATGTTGCAATTTTCTGTTTAGTCCTAGGCTGGAAAATGAAAACACAGCATGTTAAACTTTCAGGATTTTGTGTTCTTCAAGAAATCAATGCCTTTTTTTTTCTGCAGGAGCCAGACTAACCCTGCCTTCTCCCACTTCTCTTATGGGGCTTCCAAAATGGTGGGAGAAACTTGGCTGATTTAACTGCAGCAATGGAACAGTTCTGTGCTTGTAGCTGTGCTTGTCAAGGGTTTAACCCACACCCAAGGCACAAGCCAGGGACTAACTGTGAATCTGCTGAATCTCCCTCTTCCTGCACTTCCCTCTGACAGACACTGAGGTTCCAGCTTTGCTAAATTCACATTATTGACCCCTTTGAGTGGCTGATCCAGGCAGAACAGAGGGATGCTGAGTCTGACCTGGATTCTGGGCTTTGCAGTGAATTGCCACATCCCCAGGCTGCACCCTCCACCCACCTGACTCTTCCCAGGAGAAGCCTGGCCAAGTGCAAGGCTCCCCCACAGCCACAGGCAGATGGGCTGCTTCACACACGTGGGGCTTCTGCTCCACCCTGCTCCTGTCACCCACTCAGCACAGGCAAAATTAAACATTGCATTTACAGCAGGGATGAGAGGGGAGAGGAAAAAATGCGAGTAGGAGAGAACCAGTGCCTTCCCTTATCCTCTAGAGTCTGTCCACAGCCATTTTTACTCCACCCTGGAGTAAAAGGATGTCACATCCCCTGGAGTAAAAGGRTGTCACATCCTCTGACACCCAGACCCACAATATTAATGGGGATGAGGCCAGACTTGCTCTTTTCAGATACTTTCTAATCCCCTATTAAAAAATGTAGCTGAAATCTGCCCTGGGATGCAACCAATCTCCTCAGGTTTTCTCCACAGACCAAAATTTCCTTGGGTTCGAGGCTCTAGCAAATGATCTTGTTGTTTCTCTGTGTACCAGGCAGAAGAACAAATGTATTGATCCCATGAACCCTCTGAACCTGGCAGAGCCTAACAGCAGGCAGCACAGCAACTGCACACACTTGGCTCCTTCTCACCACTTTAACTCCAGCCTGACAGCTCATATGGAACTATTTTAGCTCACCCCAGCTTACAGACACTCACTGATAAAAGAAAGCATCCCCACACCAAGCTGCTCTGAGTAAATCAGACCAGCAGCAGGCCAGTCCCAGCTGGTGCTGTGCACAGTTCCCAGGCTGAGCACAGTGCCCTGCATCCCCTGCCCTCCCCTCACCCCCAGAGAGCATCACTCAGGCATTCCCTCCAYGAACCTTGCCCAGGAATCAAGCTGCCATGCGTGCCACCCTGTCAGYGCAGCCCAAACCCCTGAGCCAGAGCAAAGGGAGGAGAGGAGCCTCCTGCAGAGCTGAGCAGGCTGAGGAACGCGCTGGGGCTGCATCGCCTCCCAGCGAGGAGGAGCAGGACAGCTGGGGCTGCCCGAAGGAACACAGCCCAGGAGTGCCAGAGCCTCTCCTGGAACTGAAATGCTGCTCAGAGCCACTTTTTGCCTCCTTATTAAATAAGGCACTTGCTTATTTCCCTGGGCCTTACCTGTCACAGGCTTTACATTGCACCATTTAGCTCTTCTCATTGGCTTTTACATGTCATAATTTCTCCTTCATTCACTTCAGTATTTTTCTTTTCTTACTTTTGCTRTCTTTGAAATTGCAAAGTGTTTTTTCTTTGCCCACTGACCTGGGATGCTTTATGACCAGCTAATCCCATTTCCCGAGTGTGCACTCATGACTTTCTGRCTTTTACCATTACACTTAGAAGCTAAAGAGAAACTTCTTATTTCCAAAACAAATTATTCACATTTTCAAAGTAATGGAATATATTTAGTTCTGCTTGACCATCTCAGAATAAGTRGCAATTTATTATATTTTGTTTGGATTATTAGTTAATATATCATATTACCAACACAGAAAGTATTCTATATGGCTGGTTACTGGTGTGCAATTTGTAGTCTACCAAGTGCTTGGAAGTGATTAGCAAAGCTAGACAAAAAAACCCTCAAAAATATTTTAACCAATAACTAAAATAATCTTTATAATCAGGAAGTATAATATTGTTTCATATGGTTCATAAACACTCTAACTGAAGTCCAAAATTGAACTTTAATACTCGAAGTGATTAATTTTATACACCTCAGTTGGAACTTCTRTATGGTGCTGCATGACTCAGAATTACCCTTGAGACCAGAACTTCATGCAACACAGCTCCTTAACATTAAACCTTTATTTGAGGGGCTGGCATGAATGGTCAGCTTCATCAGGGGGTCCAAAGTGCCTGCAGCTCTCCACAGCCCCTGGCCCCTGTATGACTTCATCCAGCCCCAATTAGAAGGCCTAAGACAAACCTCAAGCTTTCCATTTACCCTTCTGAAACCCATTTGATATTATTAGATTCTCTTATTTCAGATGCCACATCAAATATGGCTCAGCCTCATTTTCCCGCAGCGAAGCACGAGCCGTATTTCATCATGCTCCCCAATGAGGAGATTGTTTGTCTCCAGTTCACTCCCATGAACATGTCACTTTGAAAAACTGCTCTGAGAGCCTCCTCTTATAGGCCCTGAAAGCAAACAAGACACAGCCCTGAAAGGATGCTGAGCACTTTCTGATTCTGTTTGCAAGGCTGATCACTTGGATCTGGACATATGGCAGCATTCAAAACACTCCCTGCCTCCTTATCAGCAGGCTGCATTCTGCTCATTTGCTTCTGCCTATTAAAAGCTCTGCTCAAATTTGACTATCACTTGAATCCACTTCAATTAGTTATTAGACATACTTTTATAACTGTGAAAAAGTCCTCATCACAYAGAAGAATAATCTTCCCTATCAGAATTATTAATAAATTAGAGCTGGAAACCTTTCCTAAATGTTGGAAACAACAGATTGTGTGCATGAGGGTATTTTTCTTTTAGTTACACACGTTAAAATCATGTAGAGGCCAACCTAAATTCATCTTCAGATATGCCTGAACTGTGTAAGACTGAGGACACATTGTGGCTGCTCCTAAACAATTCAAGCCTGTTACCTGTCCCTCTGGGGGTGTGTGTGTGCTGGGCTTTGCACACTCCTGACACACTCAGACACCTGGGCAGGAGCACATCAGAGAAAACTGGGGGGCTAAAGGAGCAGAGGTTCCTGTGAGCCTCACCAGAGGACCCTCCCTAATTCCCTTTGTTGGTAACAGAGAAGGGTAATGGGGTAAAAGCCTCAGGGTTTTGATTTATCCTCTCAAAGAAGGCAACAAATACACCAGGAGTTCAACTTCAGAAGGCTCACAGGCCCTGCATGTCACTTGTTTCTGAGCATGCACAGCTGWAATTCCACACAGTGTGGGCAGCCAGTGGAATTATTTACATCTTTCAAGCCASGGACACAGGTAAAGATTGATTCTGGGCTGGAGCAAGTTACACATGCTGGGTCTTGTTTGCTTTACTGCACCAATGTTACCTTCTGCAAACACTCCCAAGGCTGCTGTGAGCTTCCTGAGAGCTCTGAGCTGCTGAGAGAGACAGAGAGCTGCACTGCTGCCCTGCACCACTGCTGAGAGCTGCACTGCTGCCCTGCACCACTGCTGAGAGCTGCACTGCTGCCCTGCACCACTACAGGCACCTCCTGCACTGCTGGGAGGCTCCCTGAGCACTCACCCCAAACCTCTGGGCTGGGGGAAGCACCTGGCTGAGATGTGGGAGA
>JACDOX010000163.1:334196-358161 GCA_014549065.1 Cardinalis cardinalis | reverse complement strand
GATAACAGAGTGCCCATCCCACCTGGCTGAGGTGCAGGTGATACAGGATGCCCAAAGGATGTCTCTCCTCCAGAGTGATGCCTGGGCTCTGCACAGCCCCAAGGCAGCCTGGGGAGCTGTGATGGAGCTGTGCAATTCCTGCACATGAATCACTGCCTCTCATTCCTCACTTGGCTCTTGGGGTTAAGGCAACACCAAGGCTCCCTGTCACCATGATATTTTCTGAAAAATCCTCAGAGAGGAATGAAAACAATAATTATGTGATTGCTGCTCCTGTGTTTGCTGCTTTGGGATGTGGCTTGGACATTGTTTACCAACAGGTGAATGTTTGATTGGTTCCATGTGAATTGTTTTTAATTAATGGCCAATCACAGCCAGCTGTGTCAGACTCTCTGAGTCAGTCAGGAGTTTTTATTAATCATTCTTGTTAAACCTCCTGATGTATCCTCTCTCTTTCTTTTAGCATAGTTTTAGTATAGCATTAATAGAATAGAATAGAATAGAATAGAATAGAATAGAATAGAATATTTAATGTATCAGCCTTCTGAGAACACGGAGTCAGATTCTCATCTCTCACCTCATCCTGGGTACCCTCACAAACACCACAGCTCCCCAGTTCAGAAGGGACTCAGAATGCTCTCCTGGGCCCCTGTTCTGCATAAGGACAAGTTCATCCACGACATCTGGGACTGGGAATGCTCAGCTCCAAGCAGAGCCACTCCCACATAACTGTACTGAGGCACAGGCTCATTTCAGATGCAGCAAAAAGGCAAGTGAAATAAATGTATTATCTCATTTAAAATGCATACAGTCCCAGGAAGCAGGATAGATTGGAGGTGTCACTGAACAGTGCATAGTAAATAAATCATATTTGCAATGCAAGACACTCCAGCCAGCCAAAGCCTGGGGTGGTTAGGGGCATRGAAACTGAGGGCCTGGACGTTCGCAGGACTACAGAGCTCCAATCTTTATGCAGCATTTTCCACCATGAAATCACAATTAAAGGTAGGAATCCCATCTGTGTTCAGGAGGCAGAGCTGCCTGCAAACCCAGCAGARCTGTGGCACACACCTCATTGCTATTCAAAATCGTGAGCAAATGGCTCCTCACTGTAGCACCCCAGGCTTTCCCAGCACCATGTGCACGGCACATTTCCCTCCAGCCCAGCAGTGTATGCAAACCCTGTGCTCTGAAAATGAGGTGGCTGCTGCTTAATCACTACTCTCCATTTATTTATGTCCACCTGTCTGCTGGGAGTCCAGGTCCCAACAGGAATCAGCTTCACACAAGAGATGGAGGCACTCTGTCTGCCTTGGCTGTCATTTCCTTCGGATGTTTTCCTGTAGGAAGCAGGAACTTCCAGGTGTCTCACCACTGAGCCACGTAAATGCTCCTGCTTTACACACTAGAACATATTTCAGTGTATAAAGGTATAAATTGCCTATTCTGTACCCAAGACTGATTGTCCTTGAATTCAAGCTGGACCCTGAGAACACAACAAACAGGAAGAAGTGAGGCACTTAGGAGTAGTATACTTATTTTCACAGAGATAAACAAGCAAGCAAACACAAAGCAGAGGGGCACCRGGGAAGAGATGGAATCTCTCCCTCTGGAATGATGCAGGACCTGGTTTTACAGGGTCCTGGATAACCTAATCTAAAGCCCTGCTTTCAACAGAAGGCTGGATTGTCTCCAGACTGTCCCTTCCAGTCTCAAATTATCTACTACTTACTCTGTAGTAACTTTACAGTCTACTAAATGCTGGTACAACATGCTAGAAGACTCAGAATTAAAATGTATGCCTCTAAAAATAGTTTTATTGCTAATGCACTTGGAAAAAAAAGCCTTTAATCTCAGCTGACTATKACATGCCAGCCATTCCCATCAGTGGGTGTCTCTGCATTTTGTCATTTAAGCACCATCTGAGCCACACACACAGTGCTGGACCTGGACTTGTACAGAAGCTGGGGAAGGTCTGGTTTTTGCCATTCCTAAGTAYCCACATAGAACAATGTGTTGGAGCCCTGGCTGCTGAGAATTTCAGACTTTCTGTGCTGACAGACTCTGACCCCCAGGAGAACACTGCATTGACCTGAGGCTGTGGAGAAGCTTCCAAAATGGAATGGCAGAACTGGGATTGTGGGTGTGCAGTTTGAATAGAAGTGTGTGATACCACAGGGTGGAAAACTTAAGAGTTTGTCACGGACACATTTTATGAAAAATCCTTTCCTCAGGAATTTTCCTCCTGAGAAGCTGAGAGGCCTCAGGAACAAAATGTAACCAATGGTTATCTGCTGCTGTGGAATGCAACAGGTGCATCTGGGATTGGTCTCATGTGGTTGTTTCTAATTAATGGCCAATCACAGTCAGCTGGCTCAGACTCTCTGAGACACAAGCCTTTGTTATTCATTCCTTCTTTTTCTATTCTTAGCCAGCCTTCTGATGAAATCCTTTCTTCTATTCTTTTAGTACAGTTTTAATATAACATATATCATAAAATAATCAATCAAGCCTTCTGAAACATGGAGCCAGATCCTGGTCTCTTCCCTCATCCTCAGACCCTGTGAACACCGTCACAAGAGTTTAAGGGATTAGAATATTGCAATCTATATAAGGCAAGATGGAGCCTTTAGGATGGAGGCTGTTTTTTGTTCTCCACCTTCTTCTCCATGAGTTTGGGTGGTTTTGTGTCATTGGATAAAGAAGTCCACATTGCAGGCACGGGTGGTTGGTTAAAAGTGAAAATAACTTAGGTGTCATTTCTTAATTGGACAGTTTACCCTTAAAAGACCATGTAGAGTAAGATAGTTAGCCATTCTGTAGCTTGTTAGTAGAATGCTGTAGAACTCAGGACTTGTAAGACTGTAACACAGATAAGAAATAATAAACATTTCAGTCTGACCACAAAATATCRACTCGAGTGCCTTCAATCCCAGCCAAGACAGAAGCAGAGAAAAGAAGCCAGGAACCAGCAACAATGTTTATGGAAARCTGTGCCAAAGTCTCCTAGGACCAAAGCCATTCCTTGCTAGGTTTTGCYCCTCAGCCCTTGTACCTGCACAGGGCTGAATTGAGTTAGGAGCAAGCTGCACAGACTGTCTGGAGTGCARTGAAATCAGCTGCTACACTCAGTTTGTCGTGCTTTTAAATAATGCAACTAACTCAATTGTTGTAAAATTGACTCAAATGAGGCTCATTTTCAGAAACAAAACATTGCAACACGAGTAAGAAAGGCCAGGAAAAAAGAAGGGTAAAGACCAATCTATACGCTCCTAAAAGTCACAGATGGTGAAAATGAGAGTGTGGTAGGTTTGTAAAATTCCTATGAAACCTTTTCACATTTGCTGAACTCATGTTCTTTGCAAATCTCCAAGAACTGACACAAAAGCAAGGATACAAAAAYAAGAAACACACAGTTATAAACAGAAGTGATACTCCCTATGAGATGGCTCTCTCACAACTCATGTGCTGGAGTTCTGGATGCTGAGAATTTTAGATTTTTCTGTTCTGACAGGCTCTGACCCCCAGGAGAGCACTGCATTTGACCTGAAGCTGTAGAAAACATTCCTAAATTGATTGATAACAMTGAGAYTACAGGTGTGTAGGTTAATTACAAGTGTGTAATATCACAGAGTAGAAAACTTAAGAGTTTGGAGTTTTAGAGTATAGCAATATATAWAAGGCAAGATAAAGGTTTTAGAATGGTAGTTCTGGAGTTAAGTTCTAGGTAGTTCTAAACTCTAGTTTTAGAGTGGTTGTTCTTCTTTACCTTCCTCTTCCTTCTTCTTCATAGGTTTAGGTAATTTTTTATAATTAGACAGGAAAGCCCACATTGTGGACATCAAGTGATTAGTTATTAGGTTAAAAGTGAAAATAACTGAAGTGTCATTTCTTAATTAGCCAGTTTAACTTTACAAACCCTGTAACAAGAGACAATTGGCCATTTTGTACCTTATTAATAAAAGACTACAGCATTCCCTGCTGTTCTCCCTACCTGCTCACTTGTGGCAGGCAGGTAAGGCTGGCAGGTGACTCAGCCTCTGGTGTGTGATGGGAATGGTGGGAGCTCTGACCAGTGGGATCARTGTGCAGCACTGAGCTCTGCAAGGAGAACCAGGCTGGCAGCCACACAGAACTGATGCTGCTGAGGGAGGAGGGTTTCCCTGGAGAAGCAGGAATTGCTGCACTTGAGGAGAGGTGTCAGGCCTAGGATGGCTGAAGGATCCTGTGAAAACCCCAGGGCACCCCAGGGAATATTCCTGTGTCTGCTCTGGGTGCCCTGACCCCCAGGGCAGCACTGACTGTGACCCTCAGCCATGGAGAAAGTTCCCCAGACCTCAGGATAGRCTGGAACCCACAAAAGTGTGCAATAGATTATAGAGAGCAGTGCAGGTGGATCACTGGGTGAGAAATTGAGGGTTTGGGGTTTTTAGTGTGCTGTGGATGGCAGCAAGATGGAGGGCACAGGGGGCTGTCCTGGGTTTCTTCTTCATGCTGCTTCTTCTTTCTCCATGGGTTTGGGTGGCATTTTGTAATTGGGCAGAAAAGTCTGCACTGGGGGCTCTGTGGGATCAGTGATTGGGGTAAAAGGGAAAATAATCCAGGTGTCAGCTCTTAATTGGATAGTTCAGTYTTAGGAGACCTTGTCCCAAGRGATTGTTGGCCATTTTGTGCCTTCTAATGAAAAGCTGCTGAACTCACAGCAGTGAGACTGTTTTACTGATAAGAGATRATAAACACCTGAGTSYSAACATGAAACTGCTGTCTGGGGTGCCTTCAGTGCAGAGCCAGAGAAWCCCACAGCTGGGMCCCCAMAGCTCCCAGCTCTGTGGTGGGGCAGAGGGCACCTCCTGCACCTGGRGAGCCCAGCCCAGCCCTGCTCAGCACCCACAGCTCTGAGATGCCCTTTCAGCTTTGGGGAACAGGCTGCAGAGAAGCTCCAGGATGTCTCTGGGCATTTCAGAGCTGCATCCTGCTTTGGGTAAAAGAGCAGCAGCAGCAGTGACCATGTCTGACTGGTGCTTTTTGATTTTACTAAKTAGGTGGATCCTACACACATCTTGCTTTTTTGATTCCAACTTGGCAGAGGAGCTTGTGAAGAGATGAGGAAAAGGAGAGTCTGATAAGCTAGGATCAGTTGTGGGTTTGGTGAGCTCCCAGCCTGGCTCAGGGCTGTGTGAGATGTAGGATACCCAAACCTTCACAAGTACTATGCACAACACCAAACCAGTGCCAAAGTGTCAGAAGCAAAACAGGCCTGGTKTAAGACTGAATTTCTTTGAAGTAACAAAAAATGCTGTTTGATTCCAGTGGTTCTGTCTGAAACAGGAGGATTGTTTCCTTTAGTCCTCCTGCTCACTAATTACTTGTGAATGTTCTCCTCAGTAGAAAAGCTCTGGCTGCCATGGCCTCTCCCCAGCATTCAGCCTTGCTCTCTAAATTCCTAACTGTAAGGCAATGGACACTGACAGAAGAGCAGGGTAGAGCAAGAACTCCTCTGCCTTGCTCATGGCCCTGTTCTCTCCTTCAGACACCCCACTGGGAAGTTTGGACAGTGTCACCCCACAGCCACCATCAGCTCCTCTGCTCTCCAAGCAGGACATGACTGCTCACACGGCACCGAACACCCACAGGTTYTAACTCCCCACACCCTACACTGAGCACACAGATTCAGGGGCTGCTTGCCTGGGCAGGCAGGTAAAAACCACCTCACACAAAGCTGTCACAGCTCAGTGACCCAAACGTGAGAGCTGCAGGTGCTGCACAGGACCTGCTCCCCTGGGGCTGGCACTGGGCAGCCAAACAGGCTCACAGGGACACCTGAGCTGGCTTCCAGTTCCAGCCCAGCTCTCATTCATCAAGCTGTGCTGCAACACAACCCAAATTATTGCTGGAACCACGTGGTTTGCTGTAGCTGGAAGTTGTTGCAAGGTATTTGCAGGGTTAGGCCATAGCGGGCACCAGCACTGCTTCTGAGTTTGCTATCAAAGCCTCAGGAATTCATCAAGGATATGGGAACAGAAATTGTGCTAAATTAAGAAAGAAGAGGCTGAGAAACTGAATACCAAGACTGCAGAAACTGGGTAACAGAGGACTGTGAAACACCTGGGCTGTAACCAGCCACATACTGTGAGAAATGCAGGCAGAGAATGAGGGAACAAGACAAAGGCRCCAATCAAGCAGTGTGTACTTGGCAGTTTGTAGAATCCATAAATATGTGTAATGTAAACAATCAATGGCTTCTGCTTGATCACACTGGTCAGTTGTTCAGGAGTCCTGGATCAAATCTGCTATCACAACTGGATTGAGAATCTAAGGTTCCATTTCGTGTGGTGGTGGAAATTGGGGGGGAGGAGGAGGAATGGTTTTGGAAGGTTTTCATTCTGAGTTCTGTGTGTTCCTTTTTTCGTACTGTAAGTTAATAAAGTTCTTTCCTTTATTCCTAAGCTGGAGCCTGCTTTGCTCCATTTCTGGTCACATCTCACAGCAGCCACAGGGGAGAATGTATTTTATATAYGGGGCCACTGGCCTTGTGCCAGCATCAAACCAGGACGTTTTCCCACAGGAAGGGGCTGAATCCTTCAGCAGAAGAATCCACTCACCACCAGCAGTGCAGCCCCACCTGGGCTCCACAGAACAAGGCTGGGTTTGGTGGCCTTGGTCCTTCTCCCCTCCCCTGCTTCTCTGCCTGCCTGCTCCCTTCACAGCAGAACAGAGAGAGAGCAAAATGACCTTGCTCTTGCTTTTGGACAATGATCAATCAATTGTTTAGAGACCTTTACTCTACCCTAAAGAAAACAATGATAAACCTATAAAGCTCTGCTTTCTTTTCCTATTATGCTAAACTTACCACCTCCAAAAATAAGCACATTATTGTATCTCAGGAATTAGATCAAAAGTAAATACCATGATCTCACTTCTAATGGTAATTACTTAAACAATGCATGTAACTCAGAATTACTAGAGTGATCAGAAAAATAYAGGTAAAAGAGGAAAAGAATTATGAATTTGTAATTTCAGTTAATTAAGTCAACGATGACTGCTGACTTTCTGTCTATGAAAAAATCAAYTCCCATCAAATCAAACAGGCCAGCTCCCCTGTGAGTCCCCAGGAGGGGAAGGGCAGTGACAGCTCCTGGCCTCGGTGCTCGCTCAGCCCTGGAGCTCCCACCCTGCCCTGCTCGGCTCCCAGCACATCCCCGCTCCACCCTCCCGCCAGCAATTCCGCCAGAGCATCCCAAACACTGCCCAGGGCTCGGGTTTCACTCAGCAGCTGCAAGAACCGGGCACCCACCCCAGGGACAGACCCCAGACTTGTTTTTTCTCAGGGTAAGACTCTCCCAGCTATGTTTTTGTGTGGGAAATGCTTTGGCTCAGCTCTAGATGGGAACAGAAGCTCTGCCCTCCTCTCCCCCACTTGGCTCAAGTCACTTCTGAGATCCAAGATGTGATCTTGATTTATTAAGACTGATTTCCCACAATGAGCAAAACAAAACACATACAATGGTCCATCTGGGCAAATAATTTCTGAGAAGGCTTGCAAGACAAATAGCACAGCACACTCTGAGACACAACACATGAATAATAAARGGCCATTTTAGCATTATATATTTGCTGGCATATAATAAGATATGCTGCACTTACACTGAGGTTTAGATTTGTCTTGTTTTAAAATGCTAAATTCTACTTTAGTGRAGCCAGTATTTCACATTACTGTTTCTACTGAAATCCTGATGCTGGTTCTAGTACTATAAAAGGTAATTTCTCAATTCTAATTAAAATTATTTAATTCTATCTCAAGTCACTATGTTGAACAAAACCAAACAAATAACCTGGAGCCCTCAGAGCAGCAGAAGTTCACTGATTTCAGCCAGGGATRATATGTATCTCAATTAGCACCAAATTACAATTTTAACATATGCTGCCCATAAAACAATGTTCCAGTGATGTTTTCTCAGTGCACTGGACTAGAAGGAACTCTCCTGTTCTGACTCATGGACAAACCTCTGGCTCTGACAGGAGTTTTAGTGCCACAACAGAACCAAGKTTAGAGCTTCCAAAGCACCTTTCTGTTTAAAACCCAGGATTGGAGAAGAAAACCACTGCCCACAGCCTGGAGCTGCCCAGCCCTGGATGAGGAGACCCAACACCTCCAGAGGAACAGCCCAGTGACAAATCACTGTCAGCTGCTCTGCTTTTACATCTATATAGATTTATATATGTATATGTATTTCCTAAGAAATAGAAAACCATACAGAAGAGAGCACACAGAGGAGGATCATTCTCAGTCTTTGAGTAAACTGGATTGTTTCAAGCATTGGGATGAAATTTTTATTGCATATGGTTTGTGAAAAAGATCACAACTTATCTCAGAGCTGAACATTCAGCATCCATATCTGRAAGCAAAGGCGTGTTTAACTTAGCAGGGGAGAAGAAAAACTGCCCATGAATTCAATAAGGACAAACATATTGAAAAAAAAMCAGGATGAGAAACAAACTTTGTATAATTGCTGAAGTAATCTGAGATGATAGTTTATTTGACTATAAGGATGAACAATTTTTATACAGCAGGGCAGGAAATAAAAAACCAAAACAAYACAGTTCATTTGGTCTTTCCTGGTCTTCTCAAGATCCTAAACATAATTGTTTCAGGTTTCACTAATTCTGTCTTTATTTTCCTCTAGTATGTGCATGTCTTGGTGCTATTCATTAATCAGCCAATAAATATGGTATTAATTCAATTATCCCTGCTGTTTGCTTGGGGAGACAAAGGTGCTGAGGGCTGTTAATGCCTTCCCAGGGAGGTGAATTCAGAAAGGACCAGCAGAGCTGCAGAGCTGCTTCCTTCAGTGAAAAACTGCCTTTCCCTGATGCAGACAAGATCCACCTCTGAGGCTGCTCTGCCCCAGAGCTGGCCCAGCTGCCCTGGAGAAAGAAGTGATCCCTCAGTGTGTCCTGAGCAGCTGTCACTGCTGGGAGGGGAAATGCCATTTCTGTGACAGTGACAGCTCTGGGGAGGGCCCTGGGGGACAAGCAGTGCTACCTGCTCACAGCCTGTGGGGCTTTGAAACACCAGGGCACAGAAGCAGGAGAGCATCAATCTTCCTCAGGTGATGCCTTTCCTCCCACAGATGAAACCAAGAACAGAAAATTCTGAATCCTAGTCCAAGGCAGCTACAACTCTGGCTAAAAATCAAACCAACTTGTCTCCACTCATATCTCATATAAAAACTCTACGAGGCAATAAATTTTATAGATGTCTAAAAAAATACACACTTTTAAATTAAGTACTACTTAAATGATTTATTGTATTATTCCCTATTGTATAACTCAACTAAATTCACTTTCAAGATTAAATTATGGCTGGCTCATGTTATTGGAATGAAACATCTCAGTGCTGTTGCTTTGAACTCTGCTCTACCAGAATCCTCTGTATAGAAGTCTGAAAGGAATTAAGTTACATGCATTTCTTAGTTCAGCWGGCAGATCCATGAGACTTTGGCAGACAGAAAAAAAATAAAATACATGGGTCCACACTCAGCAAGATTTGCTTTGACATCACTCTCATTTTCTGCACCAGGTTATTGCACTGCCTTGAACTCCAGCCATGCCCTGAGCATTCATCTCTGACAAGAGCAAAACACAAAACTGATTCACAAAACCTGTCAGGAGCAGATTTAGGCTGACAAAAACCAAATAAGTCAAACCTGGATAATGCTTATTATATTATAATCCCTTGAGAATGTTGATACCTCCCTGCTAGTAAAGGTACAGTCACAGCTTCTTCACTTTTCCCAGCATTCTCATTTCTTCCCAGGGCAATTGATCCTGGAGGATTTTTAACCTTGGCCTGAGAACCAGTTTAGTGTGAACTATGCAAAGATGAAGAAAAACATTGAAACATTGAAGTGTGATTCTGTGGCAAGAAGCAGCACTCAAAAGAGCAATGGGGGATTCTTGTGTTTAACATCAATTGTGGTTCACACCTGCTCTATTCACGAAAAAGAGGGAGGAAAAGATGTTATTTCTGCTGCTTTTTTCCCCATCAACCTGGGACTTGATCTGGTTTTGCATTACTAGAAGTTACTGTAAATTGTAGCTCAGTAATTCTATTGATATGTGAATCAGCCACTAACAATAAACCCTTCAACCACCTTATCTGTCAGGGATGCAAATAACAGTAATTGTTGAATAATATTCTCCAAATTTCGCTTTACTTCCAGCTTTGCCAAGTGGATATAAAATAGCCTGCTATTTGCATAATCACTTTAGGGAAAAAACAACAACGATGTGCTGAGGATTTAAGTCCCAGATGAAAAAAAAAAATAAAATGAGGAGCTGCTATAATCTCCACCAAARTGGCATTTCAGCCTAAATGACAGCAGGACTGGAAGATGCCTTGCATACAGATTATCTGGGACATGCTGGAGCTGGGATGCACCAACTGGAACAGGACCAGAGTTTTGTTCACACCCRTGAGATTTAGGGCCAATGGAGTTATTGGATCTTTTACCTTTGTGGACATAACAAGGAGCTCACAAAGGAAGGGCAAAGGGTGGGAYTTGAATGAGGGAAATTTGGGCTGCTCCTGCCTGGCCAGAGCCACTCCTGCTGACAGTGGCCAAGCCCTGCTGGCCTGACAGGGGCTGCTTAGGGAGGAGGAGGAGGAGTGGAAGAAGGAGGAAGAGAAACCATCACAGACAGCAGTGAGGAGATCTGCTCCAGAAATCCTCAGGAACTGCTGAGCTAAGGCAAATCTTTCAGGAAAATTAATGTTGATTTGAACACAGCTCTCCCCAGCCTCAGCAAACTGATCCAGAGCAGGTTATTCTGATTTCAAACACTGAAAAACAGAGAGAAAGTGAAATCCAGCAGGTCCAGGCTCCCTGAGGGACAGACCCAGCACGTTTCCTTGAGACAGAAATGTTATTCCTTTAAAAATCTCATCACAGCCTTCTCTTACCCAAGGACATGCTTTCCTCTGGGTAGCTCAGCAATATTGTTGAAGGGGTAGGAGATTGCTGGGGCCCAGGCACACCAAACCACCTCTGGTGCACACTGTGGGCATGACYTTGCTCTCCCCACTGCTCCAAACACTGCTGCAAATGTTTCTGAAGAGACACACACAACACCTTCTCTGAGCAGTGTTTACACTTCACCCTACATATCACAAAAAAAATTTAAAAATATATTCTTATGAAAAAATTCAATTTGTCCATAAAATTAGGAAGAGAATTCTGCATAACTCTACAGTCTACACACACTATTGATGTCACTGTAAACTGTAAACTTTAAACTGATTTAATTGGCTTTTCAGTGTCAGTTTTTATTTGTACAATAATATCACAACTGAAACAAAATCCCAAGAAGTAGGAAACAGCTACATGTGTTTGATGTTGTATGTGAAAGCCTCAGATATTTAGCAACTTCTTTGATGCTTTGATCTCCAAAGAAATCTTACTAAAATTATGATCAAAGGATTTTATATTATTCTAAGTACTTAAGAACAAACCATCTTAGGGCAATAATCAGTATTCTGTTTAATCCTTCACCCTTGGAATCCATTCTTGCTAAGCACCTCAATCTGATGGGAGTTACATTTACTTAAAGAAGATATTCTCCTGAAACTCTTGCAAGTACTAAAAAGCAACACTTCCAACTTACAGACAGAGCCAAGAGCTGGATTTCATTCTGCTGGCTAAAAAATGCTTTCTGAGACTGTTTTTAAAATGTATGTAATTTAAGAAAATTGGTATGCAGCTCAGACCAGGCAGATTTTTATTCTTCTACAGCAGACAAAGAAATAGAATTTCCAATACACAACTTTTTTTCWTTTTTTTATTTAATCTATTTCTAACTATTTCCTATTGTCAGTGTTTATAGAGCACTATTACACAGATGGATGTATCTAATATTTATAAAGTAAATTAACACTCTACTTTATAACATGCAAAGACAGATAAATAATGAATTATCCTTTTCATCAATCTGACCACACAATGCCTATTTCAGTGCAATATTAAGCACTGCACCAGACTGGTTGTTGTAATCCCCCATGGTGAGTTAAATCAAACACAAAGCCTCCCTAAACTGCAGCCTTCAGAACAGGAGAATATTAGAGACCAGCAAGATTTAACAAMACCACTAATTACAGCTTAGATTATGGATTTATAGATTTGCTTGATGAGAGGTAAGGAGCATTTTTTCAGGTGCAAGTAGAGAAATTCCTGACTCCCAGTCACAGCCTTAACAACCTCCAGATCCTGACTGGGCATCTCCCCCCAGCTTTACCCGCGCAGGTTATTCTCCCTCCTGCACAGCCACCCACCCACCAGGGCGTTTCCCACTGTTTCTATGGAAGGTGAGGAGCAGATTGATGTGCCCAGAGCTCTGCTGAGAGCATCCCTGCAGGCAGGCAGCAGAACATGCCTGCTCTAAATGAAAATCAATCCTGGTAAAGCTGCTGGCTCCAGCTGGAGCCCCCAGGGCTGTGCTGAGGCACAGGGACCACCCTGAGCTCTGGGATGGCAGCAGCACCAGGAGGGCCACGGGTCTGGTTACTGACAACTGCTCAGACAAGAGAGTCCCATAAACATCCCAGGCATTGCTCTGGGAAGTTCTGGGAAATGCAGAGTGTCACACACATATTTTGGGGAAAATCCTTTTGCTAGGATTTTTTTCTCTTGAGAAGCTGAGAGGCCTCAGAAATGAAATGTAAACATTGATTATCTGCTGCTGTGGAATGCAACAGGTGCATCTGGGATTGGTCTCATGTGGTTGTTTCTAATTCATGGCCAATCACAGTCAGCTGGCTCAGATTCCCTAGTCAGTCACAAAATTTCATTCCATTCTATTCCTTGCTAACCTTCTGATGAAATCCTTTCTTCTATTCTTTTAGTATAGTTTTAATATATAATTTTCTTTTAATATCATACATATCATAAAATAATAAATCAAGCCTTCTGAAACATGGAGCCAAGATTCTGATTTCTTCCCTCATCCTGGGACCCCTGTGAACATCACCACACCAGAGAAGGAATTAAAACAATCCTTAATCTTTGCAGCTGGTGTTGTTTTCTCCTAAGAATGTTTAAAGAGGGTGGTGTGTCCAATGAGCAAGGGTGTGAGGGATATTGACTGAGGACCAAGCAGCTCCCCCTGTACCATAACTGTCTGTAAAAGTGTGTGGCTTTAATAAACTCAGCTTCTTCCACCATGAGGAAAATGGAGTCCTGTCACTGTGATATTTTCTGAAAAATCCCTTTGCCCAGGATTTTCTCCTGGGAAGCTGAGAAGCCTCAGAGAGGAATAAAAACAAAAATTATCTGATTCTCCTGTGTTTGCTGCTTTGGAATGTCGCTTGGACATTGTTTACCAACAGGGGCATGTTTGATGTGTTTCATGTGAATTGTTTTTAATTAATGACCAATCACCATCAGCTGTGTCAGACTCTGAGGCGTCAGTCACAACTTTTTATTATTCATTCTTGTTAAACCTTCTGTCTATATCTTTCTCTTTCTTTAGTATTGTTTTAGTATAGCATTATATTATAAAATAAAAGATCAGCCTTCTGAGAACATGGAGTCAGATTCCTCATCTCTCACCTCCTCCTGGGGACCCCACAAACACCACAGAGTCCCATGTGATTTATTCCAATGCCACGTGCATCTGTGGGACCCCCAGAGCTGGCAGAGGCAGGCACAGGTGAATCACATCTCTGACAAACCCAGAGGTTACCTGTCCTTTTGGGCAGAAGAAGGCCTGTGAAGGAAATGCTTTTCTAGGGGCAAGGTGAATTCATCTTGGAGCAGCCTCTGTCCTGACTTCAGCATTTCCAGTATGGCTGTCACACCCTCACAGGCTCATTTTGGGCTTGATCTGTTGGTATCCACACCCCTGAGAGTGGGAAATGGATTTGTAGAGAAGTTTCAAAGCTTGAGAAAGCTCACACAGTGTGTATCTGTATGCAAACCTTGAGGTAATAAAGGCTGATTTAGAAATGCCATGGAATAGCACAGACACTATTGAGAGAGAAATGGAACTAGAAGTAATTTTCAAAAGATGGCCTTGCAAATAAGACTGGATACTTTAGAGAAACAGAACTATGAAAGATGCATTGTAGTAGGATCCACAAAGAGTAATTTTAGGTGATTAAGACATTTACAGCACAGTGTGGCAAAAGCTGACAGGCCAAGAAACACTTATAAGGTAATTAGGAAATAGTTGGCTTTTAATAATGATGGTGTGAATTATAACATCTGTACTGTCTCACCCTTCCCATGAGACTGAAAATGGAATAAAAGTGTTTAAAGCCCCTCTGAGCTGCCCCACCTGGGGGTCAGGAAGGGGCTCACTCCGCCCTGAGGAGAGGAGGCTGCACAGGCACAGGGCAGTGCCCTGGCCAGCAGTGTCCCAGCAGGGGCAGCAGGAGCTCCCCTGCTCCTGGGGCAGCTCAGCAGCAGCCAGGGAGCAATTTCCAGGGAATTCTGCCTCCCTGGAGCTCACAGCCCAGCTGGGACCACGGCATCCTCAGCTGCCTTTAGCCAAACCCACACCACAGCTCCCTCAGGCCTGCAGTCCTGGAGGGTGCATTATGATGATGGAATATGAATATGAATCTCCACCTGGAGATTTCACCTTCAGCTCCATAATAAAAAGGTTTTATCTTGGAAAAATTACTTACTTGATTAAAGTGCTGAAGTTTATCAATTAAGTTTTTGATGAGTGGGTCCAATCCTCTGACTTTCAGCTCTGGATTATTAATTTGTGCCTTCAGTCCATTGGAAACAACTCTGCTGGTATAACTGAAAAACAGAAGAAATAACAGATCGGTGAGTGGAACCACATCCATCAGAATCAAGAATTGTACTACAGGAGACTTACAAAAAGCAAATGTTTTGCAAATGGGAATGAAATTTATTATAAATATTTATGTTTTAAAATACACCAACCAGAAAAAAGTCACAGTTTCTTGCAGTATCATTTACCACTTTCAACTATTCAAGTCATGAACCAACAGCAATTTCACAAACCATGGAGAGGTTTGTTTCATTCATAATTTAATATTTGAACCTTTGTAACTAACATTCTCAAGTCTTTCCATGCAGCAGTCAAAGCTGATAGCTTCCAAAAATTCACTCTTAGGTTATTGCAGAAACTTGGGGCATTTAAGACAGAAATGAGGTTTTATCAGATTGAAAGAAAGTCCAATGAAAGGGGGGTGGGATTTGAAAAAGATTCATAATCTAAGTGTGAATTGGAGGCCTCTAGCCAGAGCAGCTGGGGACACTGGGGACAAACTCTGGGGACACTGCACAGCAGCAGCTGCTGCCCTCCAGAGCTCCAGGGAGCCTCACCTGTGCTGGACCTCCCCAGGCATGGGCCACACACAGCAATTCCTCTGAGCAAGCCCTGCTTTCCTGAGGAACAGCAGATTGCTCTCACCCACTTTATGATATTATATTATATTAAAGAATGCTATATTAATGCTATATTAAACTATACTAAAGAATACAGCAAGGACACTTACAGAATGCTAAAAAGATAATAATGAGAACTCCTGACTCTTTCCAGAGTCCTGACACAGCTTGGCCCTGACTGGCCAAAGAGTGAAAACAACTCCCAGCAGAATCCAATGGAACAATCACCTGTGGGGAAACAATCTCCAAACACATTCCACATGAGCACAACACAGGAGAAGCAAATGAGATCAGAATTGTTTTCCTTTTCTCTGAGGCTTCTCAGCTTCCCAGGAGAAAAACCCTGGGTGAAGGGATTTTTCCAGAAAATGTGAATGTGACATGCCAGTCCTTTCTGGGAACACCCCACAAAGGTATTTTCAAATCCTGCTTGGGCTGGGGCTCCACCAGGATACCCTCATGGGGAAAATCTGGGGCAGAACACACTGTAGGACACTGCTGCTAAAGGTCTGGCTTAGAAAAAGAAATAACTGAGACTGGCCTGCTTTTTCAGTAAACTCAATAAATGTCACTTCTCAGGAAAAAAAAAAAAAGAAAAAAATTGTTTAGAACAGAGAATTGAGAAAAATTATGTTTTGCCTTAATAGCCAGATAGTGTTGAGTGGACAAATGGTTGCACTGAGATGGTATTTTTTTGTTCACTGAGTCTTTTAAAGACAATGTTCTATTTTTTCTTGGTAAGTAACTCATAGATGTGTGAACTAATCTGAAGGATAAACTTTCACATTTCAACAACACACCCAAAATGATGGCAGGGCTCAGATCTCAGAAGCAGACCCAGCTGGAGCTGTGTCCCCAGGAAGAACCCAGCTGAACTATTATTCTGAAGGGTGGTGTGGATTGTAAAAATCCACATCAATGCATTTGGACAATATTACAGCCCTGCTGCATCTTACCTGCCTTTACCTTTATTCACAAATCATATTATTTGCTGAATGCTCAAATGTTCATCATGTGAAAACAAGCTCATGGTGACCCAGTGTGGAAGTACAGGGACGTGTGACACAGCTTCCTGAGATCATCTCATTGTAAAACAGGAGAAATTTAATTTAATGGGTCAGCTCCTGGCCTCCACCAGTCTGTTTGGGGATTCCCTGTGTGTGCTGCTTCGTCTGATCAGAAACTCATCCACAGCAGCACAATGCAAGGGTTTTCCTTTTCACTGCTCTTGGCTGCTCTGCATTGACCCCCTGGTTAGAGCTGCTGGAMTTTCTCTGGAGGCTTACATCACTATAACCCAGGATAAGGAAACCTCTGGGTTGGCTGGGGTGTTTTTTGGCAAATGACATTGTTTTTTCCCCCATGAATCACCAGGCTCCTTTACCTGCCCCTAAGTGCAATTACAAACCTACAGCAGCGCCTGGAGTTTGCACAAACATGGAGAGTTCAGAGCCAGGAGCAGCAGCAATGCCAGAGCCCTCAAGGGGACCAGAATGGGCAAAGCCAGGCTCAGGCAGCTCATACCAGCTGCTAAATCCTCCCTTCCACACATCATCACCAGGAGAGCAGGGCCACTTGGAGGGAGTGAGTGAGTTCACAGCCCATGGAGACAAAGGGGCTCTCCTATCCTTCAAGTTCCACCCATGATTAAGAACTCTTTAAAGCTCTGGAGATATGCATGCATTATGCACAGATATTTTTGTTGTCCAGATTGTTCACAATTAGATTCATCAYATAGCTTGACTAAATTCCACGTGTCAGAGACTGCATGGAATCTGTGTGAATCCTTCTTCAGCTCCTTCACCTCCCTGGTGCCACCAGCAGCACAGCAGAAGTGGCCCAGCTCTGGTCTGGTGCCGCCACATTTCTCTTCACAGAGAAAAGCAAGGCACAATTCTTCCCAAGAATATTTCTGGGTTTCACATTCTCTGAACCTCAGATAAAGAAAACACAATTCTTATCATTTGCTGTGCCTGTGTTTGTGCCAAAGCAGAATGCAATATGGAGATTGTTTACCCACAGTGATGGGGTTTTGTTCTCTTGTCCTGTCAGGGTCAGGTGTGTGTGTGTGTGTTGGGACTGTTGAGTGACAGTCACAGATTCTGGGCAGTTGTGTGCAGTTCAGTGCTTGGCAGATTCAGYTTAGATGTAATGTAATATAATGGAATATAGTATAGAATAATGTAGTATAATAAAGTAATTAATTAGCCTTCTGATAAGATGGAGTCAGATGCATCATTCTCTCTCYCCTTGTTGGGGGCCCCTGTGAATACAACAATCTGCCCAAGTGGAAAAGCCCAGAAAAGCAACCAGAGTGCTGAAACAGATGGGATCTGCCCCATGAATGGGGTAAAAAGCTGGTGGAAAAGGAGGCAAAAGACTTGCAGGGCACAAAGGCAGCTCTTGGGTTTCCCCATAATAACCTGTCTCAGCCCTTGTTATCATAGTGGAATTGTTCAACCAGTACCAACAGAAATGATGAAAAAATGTGTGGCAGATGACAAAACATTTCTGCTTAGATGCTGCTGTCTTGGTGATGTATACAGTGCAATTCATTTTATAAAAAGGTGATTACTGGCTGTGCTGTCCTGTGTGCTCTCCCTGGGAGATCCCTGCTGGAACAATCCCGAGCCTGGGGCGGTTCAGGGCAAGCAGGAGAGGGTGATTTGAGAGAAGATGGTGATTTCAGACAAGAGGAGGAGGAGGAGGRAGCAGGGCACAGAACTGCAGAACTGCACACCCAGCAGGAAGGGAGCAACCCCCCAGCCAAGAGCCAAAGCCTCACTAGGAACAGCCCTTATGTCCATCTGACCCAAAGCACCACCCTGCAGAGCCTTCTACTACCTCTGCACCACCTTAAAATGCTTGGAAATAAACACTATACATTTCCTGAMATAAAATCGGATTATTTTACTCCTTTGCACTATCTAAACCATTTTTTTTTGTTGACATCAGATCCTGAATTACTGGAAATGTACATTAAGTAAGATCAGGAATTGGCTTGCTTTATTTAATAACCTGCAATTTAACTGAAATATTGTAGTACAGGATTGTTAACTCTGGTTACAGCTCTAGTACTTTATTCCAACTAAACCCAGAGATGTCAGCAGGAATGTCCAGGAAAGCTGTATTCAAATATTGTCACTGGAGCACTCCTGAAAGGAACTGTGACACTGGAGCCCAGGGAACAGCTCCTGCAGACGGAATTTTCATCCAGACCTCGAGCCTCAGGCCAATGTTATTCCACTGACTGATCARGCTAAGCTCTGATACTTAAAAAAACCAAAAGCAAATTATAAAAAAACCCACCAGCCTCCCAAACCCAGCTTTTCAGTCTTTCAGAAGAATAGTACCAATTTTTTAGATCTTAGGTAAGGCTCATCTCAGGTTTAAAAAAAGATAAAAAGTAAAATGCTGTTTACATATGGACTGCATTTCAGCTGAAGGCATATTTTTATTTCATCAATAAAAAAAAGGTAAATTAAGATATCTAAAACAAAAAGGCATTTGAAAAAGCCATATGCTTTTCTGAAATGTGTCTTTTAAAATTCCTAATATGAAAAGCAAGCAAGGTACAGAGTTTTCTCAAAGTCAAATACGCCTTTAAAAAAAAAAAGGCAAGCAAGCATATAAAACAGAAATAACTTTGAATAAAAAAAAATTTAGTTTCTAATAAAATAGAAATAACTTCAAATTCCGGGGAAATGGGTGTAGGAGCTGCATTAGGGATGGCTATATAGATAATATATATAGATGTATATTTGTGTGTATATATATCTCTGTATATATAATATAAAAATATATCAAAATACATCTAATTTTAAAATATGTAATAGAAACATAATAAAATATGTATTAATTATATAATATATAATATATTAATAATATATTAATAATATAAATCATATATAAATATGCCCTTGAAAAAACCCAAGCATATAAAATAGAAATAACTTCAAATAATAAAATCATTTTCTAATAAAATGGAAAAAACTTTGAATTTCAGGGAAATCACTGCAGGAGCTGCATTATATATAATATTATATATATACACTATATTTTATTTTTTTCATCATTTTTGTTGGCACTGATTGAATAATTCCACTGTGATCAGCAAGGGCTAAAGCAGCAACACCTTTCTGAGACACACTGGGAAGAACAAACTCTTCCTGAGACTTGAAGAATCACATCTCACCATTTRTTTCTTTGGTGTTATAGAAGTGTAACTGTCCTATTTTCTGTACAAATGTAAAAACCATTCAGTAAGAGAAGAACACACTGAAATCTGCAGACTGGAGCACCTAAAAGAAAACATCTGCTTTCTCTGCCTTCTCAAACTCAACCTGCTAAAGCCAAGGAGCTCTGGAGTAATTGTCTGATTTTTTTTTCCAGTCATTTTCTGGAAAATCATAAAGTGTTAAGACAGAGAGACTTTACAACAATMATTTCACATCAGCTCTGCTTCTTTCATCTTTGGGCATAACTTATGAAGCAGGAAATCATCTCAGGGATCTGTGTTGCCTGCAAACCCCCCAGGAGCAGAGGGAGCTGAAATGCTGAATTTCCACCCCGTGTGTTTGCCAGGGTGCAGAGCCTGTTTGCTCCAGCACAACCCTCAGCACAGTCCAGAGCAGCCAGCAGCCTCCCTGAGTGACTCAGGGGTTACAGGGTGATGGGGAGAGGCAAGGGAGGAGCTCTCAGTTTACTCAGGAGCRATGGAAATATGGAGAAGCCACTTAACCAGCCTTGAGATCCCCTGAAAAACAAATTCAGTCACATTAGGCATGGTTCACCAGATGGTGTGTTTCCTCCTATATTTATTCATAATTTGACCCTTGGGCTGGAATGGTTTGMCTGAAATTCAATTGTGAATCCACTGATGATCTGCAGCAGTCAGTGGTGTCCCTAGATTTATAATTTTTGGACATTTCCCTTGCAGTTTTCAGATGCAGCCCCTGGAGCATGAGACCCTCTGACCTACAGGGCTCTGCAATCCTTGGTTTCTTCCCAATTCAGGGAACACAGAAACGTGCACCAACTAGTAAAAGCACTGACATAAGCTGCAGAATGTGACATAATTCATCAGGATTATCAGCTTTGATCTGACAGAACCCTCTGCCCACTCCTTCACACAGTGGCAGGAACAAGCAGAGCACATGGCAAACACATATTCCTCCCCTGGTTTCACAGCTGCTTGTCACCCATGGGAACTCCAAGGAAGGAAAGAAAATGTTGTTTTCCTGAGCTGCTGCTGAGTTTGAACACAATTCTCCATGAGGAAAAGCCAGGCAGGGCAGGACACCCCTCAAACTCAGCTTTCCCTGAGCTGCTGCACACAAGGAACTGCAGAGGGCTGAGCCCCCCCTCCTGAGCCTTGGCACTAAAAGTGACCAACACTGTGACCAACAGGCTGTGCTCATCTCTGAGCAACTCCCACAATGGCACTGCTCACAAAAACCTCCCCAGTCACACATCCTGTCACTCCTGTACCAGCTGAAATCTGGTTGCACTCACTGAGCATCACATGGCTGAGAGATCTCCACAAAGGGATGATCAACCCATGACCAGTACTGCTCTCTAAGGAACTAAGCTGCCAGAATAAACACTTTATTAAAAAAATAAGGAAAAAATAAAAGAAACACATCTTGATAAGTTTACTGGCACAYAATCAGCAGCCATGGCTTGTTTTTGAGGAAAGAACCATGGCATTTATACCAGAGTACAATTCTGCTGCAGGAGCTGCAGTCACCAGGATAAAATCCAGACGCACAAAGGAAAACAAAAAGATTTCATGTATTCTACACAATCAGCTGAGCACAACTGCTGCATGATTCTCTGAGAGAAAGGCTTCTCCTTTGAAAAATACCTATGGAAAGAGTTCATTTTGAAATATTAAATAACTGCCAACAGATTACAAGAAAGCTCAAGTCTGGCACATAATGAGTTTAGCTGCCCTGAAGATTTTGTGAAGCAGAACTGACACGATGAGAATTTCTTCTCTGCCAGAACTATTCTAATGGGCTCCAGTGGAAGTTTCACAAATAATCTTATTTATTAGCAATTATGGAAAACGATGAGACAAATGCAGTGTGCTAATGGGATAATTAGAAAAGGAAAATCACAAAGGCAAATAGCATTTYAAATGGTCTTTCTCCACTTCTACAGGGCTGAAAAAGAACTCCAGTATTCTAGATTATAAAGACAGTTTAAAGACTGCAGCTACAAAACTAAATTACCAGATGGCTTTGAGTGACTGGATGATGCCAGCCCATGATCACCCTGCAAATCAGTGAAAACCAAGCAGAGAGGGTACATGGAAGAGATGTCAGCCTCCAAAAAGATGTGTTCAGCAGTTTGTCCAAAATCATGCTGAAAATGTACTGACTGGAGCTTCACAGAATACTGTAAATGCTTGAAGGGTATTGCAAAAGAATATTATTCCAGATTGTTGGTGGAACAGCCTTCACTCTTCTCCTGGCTGTAGGAAAAGTTACCTCAAGGCACAGCACAGAAATTTGTAGAAGTTAATTGGACAATCTTTATTATGTCAAGGGAATAAAGTACTTGCCTGGAATACCACCAGGTAGGGAAGCTCTTTAATTTCAAGTGAAATAAACTCTTCAGGCCACACAAATGGCACCTCTATGCCCATCACAGGGAATGGAATGAGCAATGGAAATGATACAAACCCAAAAGCTGATAACCTAGCTGGGAACTGGAGGCATAAAGAGCATTCCCCACTATAATGAACTGGAGAAACAGAACCGAAAATAAAACAGTAAACAAAAAAGAAATACTTATCAAAGTAACATCTGGGGCCATTCCTAAGGGAAAAGTAAAGCTCAYCTGAAGCACCTTTTCCTCAGCAACTCCCAGGCCAGGAGAGAGCCTTCCTTGAGTGTCACAGACATATTTTATGAAAAATCCTTTTGAAAAATCCTAAGACTTTTCTCCTGAGAAGCTGAGAGGCCTCAGAAACAAAATGTAAACAAATCTGCTGCTGTGGAATGCAACAGGTGCATTTTTGAATAATCTCATGTAGTTTATTTAATTAATGACCAATCACAGTCCAGCTGTCAAACTCTCTAATCAGTCACAAGATTTTATTATCATTCCTTTCTATTCCTTACTAACCTTCTTCTRTTCTTTAGTGTAACTTTAATATATYATTTTCTTTTAATATAATATATRTCATAAAATAATAAATCAGCCTTCTGAAACATGGAGTCAGATTCTCATCTCTTCCCTCATCCTGGGACCCCTGCAAACACCACCACACTTGAGTGCAAGCAGAGCAGAGCCAGGACAAACCCTGAGGGGGAAAGTGATGCTGCCCCTCTTGGGGCGGGCAGCTCGCACTGCTCTGCTGGGCACAGCAAATGGGGATGCCCAACTTCTGAACCTGCCAGAGGGAAAGCACTGCTGGAAAACAGCACTGCCTCAGCACAAAGTACACTCTCAGGACAGGAGAGGACTTGAACTCTTGCAAGAAAAAAAAATAATAGCAGAAAGCAAATAAAAACAAAAATCAAACTTAGCAGAGGAGAGAGAATGAGCATGGAGCAAGGGTTCACATTATTTGCTTGACAGGATTTTAGACAGGCCAAGGCAGCAAGAATCCAATTGCTTTTTTGAAAACCCTCCTTGCAGACACTTAACAATTAGCCTTGACAGATGACCATGGCTATATAAAAGGATATTCTGTGATCCCAGCATAGGAATTTTTATGAAGCAAAATGGAAAACGTCCTAATTTGCACACTATCCACACATGTCACAGGGAGAAGACCTTGCCTGTGGCTCATTAAAAGCAAAACAAAACAAAACAAACCAGAAATAGATTAATACTGAGGCCAAGATTCCAGCTTTCCTCAGAAGCCAGTTTCTCCAAATGCACGTGGATACAGGTGGGGGATTAGAGAACAGCTGCCAATAATGAGTACATGAAGGGCAGCTCTGGATGAACCCAGCTCAGGGGCTGAACTCTGCCCTCCAAGCCCTTGCTGATCCCCCTGSCTTTGGCCAGATTTCATTCCCTTACACGGTTTTTCCAATCTATGTGTGCAGTATATTCACTGCWATTCTCATCTGCTGCACTGTCTCTGCTTCTGCCCACCCGTAACACCYCAGAGCAGGTGTTTGGCCCTGGAGGCCCAGATGGAAAAGTTCTTTACCTTTCTGGGCTGCACTGTAGCTCCAATTTATTCCTATTTTCAGGGTAAAAACTTCATCACAAAGATGGTGGTGCTAAATTTTACAGAAGTAAACAGGAGATCTTAGTGCTGTACAGAAAGAGATCAGACACCAAGACCTCCAAGTCCTCCTGCCTCAAGGGGTCTTAAACTCCTTCCCTTTTGCTTCACCTTTTCCACCAGCAAGTCAGGGAGCTGAAATCATCATTCCAAAGCCCCCAAGTTTTATTCTTGGGAGAGGAATCTGTATTTTACTGCAGAAGCTGCCTGTTCATCTCACCTACACATTTCACCCAATTTGTTYCATTTGCAACTGCCTGACATGGAGCAGGACAAGTCACACCTATTGTCCCCC
>JACDOX010000163.1:322000-333797 GCA_014549065.1 Cardinalis cardinalis | reverse complement strand
CCACCCTGGCACCACAGGGCACGGGCTCAGCACACACCTTCCAGTGCCAGCTTCATGGCTCAGAAGCACTGTTAAAGCAGCACTTTTAATCTGTTCTAGCTTTTACCTAACTCAGTATTTGATGCAGGGTTTCAGTATGTAGCAAAAATCACTGTATTTACTGCTCCTGAAAACACAGCAGAAAATGTCAGTAGTGGTAAAGGGCAAGCAGGGTCTAGTTATGGAGACCAGAATGTCTTTGCAGTCGTCCAAGACAAATGTTTACCCAGGTCAAGGTTGAAGAGCTTTAGAGAAATGTGGGAAACTGAGCAGCCTCTATTCATGTTTTTGTTGTTAAACACAAAGCATTGTTTTCCTTGCTCCAGTGTTTGGTACTTCTCACAAAATAACTGCACTAGAAGAGAGGTCAAATGTAGAAAGATTTTCCTGTCATCACAAATCTGGAACAGAGAATATTTATACAAAAATCAATGTATTTGACCTATACTGTTCAATTTTTCTGCTAATACTGCTGGAGATTTATGTCTGGTTAAAACTGTTCCCTTCTGCAATTTAGCACCTCTCCCCCTTGATTCTGCAGAAAGGTCACAATCCTGAGTTCATGATTTTATACTTTGCTGCCACAGAGGGACAAACAGCAACACAAATTCACACAAGTTCACTGCAGGATTAACAACAGCAAAACCACATTGTTGAGGGAAACACATTTAATGCACACAAATGCACGCCCCACAAAATATTGTGCAGAAGAAGAGCTAAGAAGAAAAATAAGGGCAGGGAATCCCTTTCCCTTGCTACAAATGTTCTCCTCTTGAAAACCCAACCTGCCAGTTCAGTCATGGGATGCACAATCTTATTTTTGATGGTTACTTTTAAGGTACACCATAGCAAATGGGAAGAGGAGCCACTCCTGACATAGTTGCAAGTTAGTGGCTGGTTTCTCTACTAAAGTTCTGATTCCTGCTGCAGAGATTCCCTTCCCTCCAACCCCTGCAAGAGCTGCAACCCTCTCYGCTGGAAGCAGACAAAGTCAGAATCCTCAGTATAAAATCCCCAGGCAAGCAAGCACAGGGCAGATCAGGCGGCTCACCAAGGCCAGGAAAACTCAAACCATCTGCCCATCACACACATCATGTAGCACACTCACAAACATGCAGTTTCACTTGTTTGCTAAAAGGGGCAGACAGCTGAAAAGAGAAAAATAAATAGAATTAATGACATAATAGAGAAAAAMCCAAGCCTGACAGGACACAGTGCTGCACACAACAGAAAAGGTCAAGTTGCAGCGATGGCCCTGAYGCCCTCCCCTACAGAAAACCCTTTYTTGGCATGTAAGCATAATCACAAATAATCTGTTTAGCAGTAACAGATAATTCTGTAATAGCAATAATAGCAATAATTCTGCTCTTCCCAGTTTATATTCAGGGGATGAAGTTACAGCACCTTAAGCAGAGATCCTAAAAGGACCCTGTTCCATCCCACTCCCACTGACCATCTGGGCCCAAAAAATGTAAATTCATACTTGGAAGATCCCAATGGACAAGGAACCAAACTCTGTCCCACTTGCCAGGGGGAGGCACAGAGGTCAGGAGCCATCCAGCAGCTCCTGATCTTCTCTGTGGACAACAGGAAGCACTTGAGGGCTTGAGTGGGACCACCCTGGCTCAAAAAGGAGCTGAGAGCTTCAAGTGGCTGCCCCTGGCTGAGCAGACAGAGAGCTCTCTGCTCCAGCTCACAGCTGCCCTGACCTGTGTGTTTTTCAAGGGTTTGCTGAGATGCTGAGAGRTTTTGCCCACCACACACAGTGGGGCTGACACCCCTCAGCATGGGAAGTACAAACTCAGCCATCAGGAAAGGCCTGCAGATACCAGGGAGACAAAAAAAGCGCAACAAGAGAACTGGCTTTGCTTTTCTGCCAAAAAATCAGGGGGGAAAAGGAGAAAAAAATAAGACAGGAAGTCACTTTTTTCCTTTTTCTTTTTTAAGATGTGTACAGTATCAGAGAACACAGAGAACCAAAGTAATTTTGAACACAAGACAAAAGGAATGAGAGAATAGCAGGCAGCTTGTTGTGGCACAACTAGGGGCTACAAAGCACCACTTGTTATCTGTGTGCTAAAAATACTGCCATGATTAACAGCAAGGACCAAGGAGAAAACAAATCATAGAAGAATAAATGATGTAACCATGGGACAAAAAAGGAAAGCATGTGACATTTCACCATTTACAATAGGATCTGAACAGACTCCTGTTGTCTGCAGCCTCATCCAYGTTGGAGGTATCTGAAGAACTTACAGAGGGCTGGGTTGGTACCACTGAAGGCAGATGGAACTGGCATTAGTCTCTGTGAACAGCACACACATACTACAGCTGCTTTTCAGTGGGGAAAAGCCCTGCAAGTCTGCCCAGCTAATGCTGGATACTTAATTCCTCTTTTGGCTATGATGGCCAGCACAGCACAAGGACACTGGTGAGGGACAATTATGTCTGAGATTTCCAGGGAGAAGTCGCTCCATGCACAAACCCACAGGCTTTGGAAGTTATGCTGGACAAAGGCAGCAGGAGCAAGAGAAGGAGGAAGCATTGACTGTCATGTCCTACCAGTGCACAGAAAACCTTTCAACAGAGCAACCAGGTTAACAAGCTAGGAACCAAACTGGTTTGAAGTCATTAAAACAAGACAAGTGTTCCCTGTAGGGAACGGCAAAGTATTTTCTGCAGACATTTGTGAAACTTGTCAATCCTCTACTTTGAGATTGCATTTAAAGAACAATTGATAAATGATAAAAGGTTTTTAAATTCRATTAAAATTAATCAAAAGAGGTGCAAGGGTGAGGAAATAGCTAATTGCTTGCATTTTAGATGAATCACTTCTTTTTACCATGGCAAAAAATTAATCAAAAAATAAGGATCGATTTAGCAAAAGGTAAACTATTTCACCTGATTTTCACTGCTAGTGTCTAAGCTAAGAGTTCATTAATCCCTGAGGTGTACAGGATATTCCAATGTGTCTGTCTAGTTTTAAATACACTTACAAGTTACTGTTTGGATCATGCCTTGGCATGAGACTAAATACTACCAAAAATGACTCTCCTYCATGCAGACAGTAATGCTCAGCAATAATGGTCTCTCATTTACTTTGGAAAAGCATCTGAAACTCTAATGACAGCTCTCCCCCTGGCAAGTGGTGCAAACGCAGCAAATTGCATGAGGAAAAAACCATTTAATCAGTGTTTTACTGGTTTTCATCTTGAATAGAGCAATATATGATCCACATAAAAAAATAAGGTAAAATTATTACAAATTACTGGATGATTAGCCCAGCACAGGCCAAATTTGTTAGGCAATCAAAGCCTGTGGCTTAATGCCACTGCTCTACAAGGGATGAGCCTGGAACTTGTAGAAGCAGAACTAAGAGCCACTTGTGATCATGCCTCAGGTTTCAGCTTTTGTATTTTTCAGGTTCTGTGCTGCTTTAGTGTGTGGGGCTGGGTTTCACATCAGGGGATGGTGAGCTCTSTGCACAGAGCAGGGAGACAAAACAATTCCTGCTCCAGCTGGGCACCAAGGACAAATGATCCAAATCTCAGCCCCAGAGCACAAACACCGTGKGCTGGAGAGAGAAAAACAAGCAGGGTGGGACTGCAGGGGCTGAAGCTGGGATGGGACAATGAACTGCAAGGTGCAAATGGAGCAGAACTGATCCCAGGGACAGACCCCGTGACCAGTCGTGCATTTTGTGACCATTTTGGTTCATCTTGGGTGCAGCCCCGGCTGGGCTCTTTTGCTGCCCAAGGTGGATCCATGGAGGCCTTTCAATAAATCCCTGCTTTATTCTTTAGCTCTGTCCAGCCTCTGTTCTAGGGCAGCCTGCACAAGGCATCAGTGAGAGCACAACAGAGGGGTCACACCATGGGGATGCAGCCTCCAGCCCACGGAGCTGCAGCTCTGGGCAGAGCTGGGACCTGCATTCCTCTGCCCTTGTGCCACCCCAGTGCCAGGGAATTGGCTCCCAGCTGGCACTTCCCCCTCACAAAGCTCTCTGCCCTTGCACAGGGGGGTTCCCACACTCATGGGCTGGAAACCTCAGTTCTGGTCGTGTGTGTGCACAGATCCATGGGGAACACTCCTGGATGTAAGCTGGGCACTGTTTGCAGCATGCAGACAGACAGACAGACAGACTACATCCATCAGTACAACTACTGGATTTGCAGGGAAGCACTGACATAGGCAGGAATGATGAATCTGACTGACTCCATGTTCTCAGAAGGCTCATTTATTATTTTATWRTACTATATTATATTAAAGGATACTATACTATACYGAAGTATACAGGAAGGATACTCACTGAATGCTAAAAAGATAATAATGAAAACGCCTGACTCTGTCCAGAGTCTGACACAGCTTGGCCCTGATTGGCCAAAGAGTGAAAACAACTCCCAGCAGAATCCAATGGAACAATCACCTGTGGGGAAACAATCTCCAAACACATTCCACATCAGCACAACACAGGAGAAGCAAATGAGATCAGAATTGTTTTCCTTTTCTCTGMGGCTTCTCAGCTTCCCAGGAGAAAATCCTGGGTGAAGGGATTTTTCAGAAAATGTGAATGCCACACCCMACCAGCTCCTGGTGGAGAGCCCACCCACAGAAGCTGGAGGGTGATGATGTGATGCTCACAGCTCCCCAAGCAGGTTAGTGAGGAACTGAGGGCTCTGGGCTGTGCTTCTGAGAGGCATCACTCACCCTCAGCACCTCAGAGCCCGGGAGCACAGGCTGCTCTCAGGGGCAGCCCAGGCCCTCTGCTCAATGCCCAAAGCCCTGCCAGGTGTCCCAGCCCAGGCTGCCACTAGAGCAGAGGGGGGAGCAATGGCAGCACTGCCTTGMTGAGCAAATTTCTGCACATTTTCCATCCTGGTTTTTCATTTCACTTAGCACATGGAGGCCTTAGAAGGGAATCCCATGTCTTATTCTTCTCTTAATCTTCTGTGAATCAATCAAAGGAGAAAAAAAGACTGAAAAGAAAGTAACTAGTGTAAGGAAACAGCTGGAAGCCAACAGGTAAATCCTGCTTACCTCACCTATCCCACAGAAAGCTGCTTAATCCCTGTACCAGCACAATCTGCTGGTGAGCTTGGGCAGAGCAGCATGGCTGGAGCTGTGACCAGCCTGCAGGGACACTGCCACAGCCAGGGAGCCCCTCCAGCCCAGGGCAGGGCCAGCACTTTGCTGTGCTTCAGGGACTCCCAGCTTTATGGGGCTGGTGGGCAACTGCTTGTCACTGCTGAAAACAAACCTTTGTAAGAGAAGGAAATTTAAAAAGCAGCTCTTAGCAGCAGCAGCTGTCCCTGCAGGGAAGGAGCAGCATCTGTCACACACATGGATGGCACAGCAGGGACAGTGTCTCAGAGTTTTGGTGGCTACAGGACACAACAAAGGCTGAGCATCCCTTGCAGGGTCTCTGTGACTCAGAGCGGCTCCTGGCGACCACACCACCTCTGTACCTGCTCCATACTGGATCCTTTTTATTTATTTATTTTTTTTTAATGCAGAGGAAGTATTTTAACCATAAAACCTGTTTCCACTYGCCTCACTGAAAACCTGCCCTGTGTTTCCTCCAGGTTAGCCAGAGCAGCAGTCAGAGGCTGACATGGAAATGCAGCCCCAAGCTGTGCCAGGGCAGGGCAGCTCAGGGGCCCAGCCCGGCCCAGGTGCCCTGCAAAGGCTCTGGGCACCCCCAGAAGGGACCTGGGCTCACAGGCAGGACCTCAGGAGCACCAGAGCTGCACCTCCAGTAAGAGGCAGGGATTAATCACACAGCTCCAGGCTGTGGGAGTGACAGTGAAAAGCCTTTTATTGGCAACCTCATTATTTAGTGATAATTAGAGCCCAGTGTGCCAYAAACTGCCCCCAGATTTTATTTTTACAAAGAGAAGGTAAATTCACTGCTCCTTCCACAGATCTCCTCAAGTAGARAGGGAATTGGAAATGCAATGGCAGAGTTCAATCCAATACAGAATTAAACAAACCTTTCCCCACTCGGGGCTTTTCAGGGAGATGGGAAAGGCAGAACTGCTGCTTCAATTATTCCTGCAGCTTTACTTGCTTAGTCTCCAGCAGCTCTAATCTGCCTCGTTTGTAATTTCTCCCAACTGCAGGAGGCACATTGGAATTGCCAGAGAAGATCAGCTCACCAGCACATTTAGCCCTGAATTCCTGCCTCTGGCAACTGCCTGACTTTAACTTGCACTGTAAAGCCAACAAAGGTGTTTTTCTGAGCCAGGATGCCAGCCTGTAGCCCCAAGCTTTCAATTCACACCTTTCCCCCCTAAATGTATATTGTCCTTTACACTCTAGTCATGTTGCTGTACCTTTCACTGCCTTTCCCAAAAACAAGACACAGAAGGAATTTCTCCCCCAACAAGAGAGATGTCATGAGGCCAGGGTTCAGAAGGCTGGGATGTCTTCTAGGAGCTACAGGAGAGAGACCCAAAGCACCTGGTGACTGAAATTCCACCTACAGCTGTAATTCTCCAGCAAACTCCTGGCCTYGGCTGTGGTTTTATATCAAAGGAGTGGATTACCATGTTTCCTTACAAAGCAAACAAGCAGCAATTTCTGATTAAAAAAATAAAAAAGAAAAAAAAAGAAAAAAAACAACTTTTAAGCTTGGCAATATAAAAAAAAAGCCAATTCTAGCTTCAGTCCCAGTCCCAAAGTGCCCAAGGCCCCTGAGAAGGGCAGGGACAGGGGTTGGTGTGTGCCCTGGATGTCTGTGACATCCCTGGGCCACCACAAACAGAGCTGCACACTGCACTGAGGAAAGCACACTCACACTGACAATTAGCACTGAACACTGATCTGGGCCAGGAAAGAAGCTCAAGACTTCTCAGCTCTAATTTGAAAGGCAGTGCAGTAATTTTCTGTCACTTCCTTGTGCTCGTTTGACACGCCAATCACAACAGGTGAGGAAGCACAGTTCCATTTCAATGTAATTTCAGTAACAAGAGCACATTATCGCTGCAGAGTGATCGGTACAGCACTCCCATCACAAGTYAGTGGCACAGCATCACTGCTCAAGTTCAGCCCCCTGCTACAGCTCGTGGAGTGAGCACTCCTGAAGTTCTCACCCTGCATTCTGCACATCACTGTTAGAGCTGAGCAGCTTTATAAAAAARCAGCTCTTTGTGAATTACTGTATTAACTCAGCAGAGAGGGAAAAACCAGTTTGTAAGGATTCAAATGGAAAAAATGAAGTAGTTTCAGTTCCATTAAACTGTTACATTCTTGAAATTGTAATTTTATAGTTAAGTCTAACACACTGAGCAATTTAAACCAGAACCTGGCTGGGGATGTTCTGTACAATCTATGAATATTCAGCAGCAATTTGAACCTGGAGCTCCCCCTTGTGCCACGCAGCCAAATCACCGCCAGAATAATCGGGATTTCCTCTCCAGCCTCGGCCGGGATTTTGGGAGAGTGGATCCAAGAATGCCGGAGCAGCCCCTGCCCAGCCCATCCCCACACGAGGGGTTAACATCCACAGAGCCCCTGAGTGGGAAAACACCGAGGGAAGGTGAGAGCAAGGGGTTTGTACTCGTGCTCAGCTCACAAAAGGATGAGTATTCCATAATGCCACCGCCACATCCAAATGCAGCTGCAGCCTCATGCATGTGACCCATGCGAGATGCACAATGCAGGATCCAGAGTCACTCCTCATGGATTCCTTCCTTCTGACCAGAACACTGCTTGTGACATGTTTATCAATGAGAATTTCCTCCCTGAATCCATAATCTGAGGCATGTGGTGCTACAATAACCTCTGAAAACCWAGTGCCACCTCCAGCCCGAGCCAGCCTGATGCTCTAAAGACAGAGACCACCACAGGCAATAACTGTGGAAATAAGAAATCAGACTGCTTTCAGGCCAGYTATTCTAACCCCCCATTCCAGATTGATTCCTTTACTCTGGAGTGATAGCTCATCTGTGAATTGATAAGGAAAATACTCGTTGATTACATTAGCTCCACTGTGGGTAACTAATGCTGACACCTGAGAGCTCCAAGAATTACAATCACCCATTTCACCAACAGGAAAGTGTTTCTTCAAGCAAAGTTCCTTGCTTTGAAGTATTTCTGTATTTCTCATATGGAAAATCTGTGCCTGTAACTGAATTTAGCTTATAAACCACACACAAATAAAAACCACTTATAGGTGACAGTGCTTAAAAACCAAACTAATGCACATATAAGATACATCTTAAAGATGTGTATCAAAAATTTCCCTTGCACCAGAGATTATATCAAGATGAAATGCTGCTCACCTTACAACCAAAGAGGAATTAGGCTTTAGCAATTGCATTTATATTGAAATATGAAAGAGCTGTGTTTATTAGAAGTCTGTGCTCTGATGTTTTTCTGGGCCTTCAAGCACAGCTCTGCTCTAAATCTGTTTTTCCTGAGATTGATTCCACTCTCCTGCCCTGCTTTCTGAACCAGGGTTCCCATTATAAAGGCAAGGCACTGACATGAGTAGCCTTCAAATATCCTCCTAGGTTTTGAGGGTTTATTTTGTTTTGTTTTAATAATTTCCCTTACTTTCCCATCATTTTCCATGACAATGATTTTGTATTTTTTTCCCAGACACAGGCACTGATTTGCACTGGGCTGAATGCAGATCCTCATGGAATGAGCACAAATTAAGCAGCTTCATTAGATGAGTATTCCTCATTTCCAATTTGGAGGTTTTTGGTGATCTTTCAGGCAGTCTTAATCCAGTGGATATGGGCAATATGGATTTAATAATCACACATGGTTTTACTCACAATGTTGCCTGGCACTATGTCAAATGCCTCACAGAAATCTAAATGTACTAACAGAGTTAACTTTATCAAACTTCTGTGTGTGCCAACAAAAACCCAGCACCAAGACTGCCTGATAAAATCCTGTTTATAAACCAGGATTTTTATTCCAGGGCTCCCTGGAATTCTGTTTCTACCTCGAGGTCCCCTGTGATGTTTCCTAACTGCAATTATCAACTGCTTGAGCATCCCACTCACTGAGTGTGGAACAGGGACACCCCATGAGCTTTTCCTCCCAAATTTCTGGGACCTCAGGGATGGAATTTGTCCCCACAAAGTCCCTGGAGAGACACAGCCCCCACCAGGGTYACACCCTGCTCCACCCCTCAGCACTTAACAGGCGTATTTTTAACTAAGCTGTGCCTGTGGTGGCACATTTTGTGTAYAGAAACAAAGAAAAAGGGCAAAAGCAACCACCCAGAGGCTGCCCTGTATTTGCAGAATTGGGTTCCCCTCCCACCCATCTTCCACAGCCTCAGCCAATCAAAGCAGCTTCTGTCAGGACCAGATCTACTGCACATGAAGCTGCTGTTTCCCTTTGTCCTTCAAACCAAATTTGTTGTGTTTCTTCAAAGTAATTTAATTCTAGCCTAATTCTGCTGCTGTAAAAACCCAGATAGTCAGACTTGCATTGATCAGGAGGGCACCTGTGTGGTATTTTCTTGGGGTCCCCCATGGCAGGAAGGAAATGATGAATCTGACTCCACGYTCTTAGAAGGCTAAGTTATTATTTTATGATATTATATTAAAGAATGCTATACTGAAACTATACTAAAGAACAGAGGAAGGATATTTACAGAAAGCTTAACAAGATACTAATTAAAACTTGTGACTCTCTCCTGAGTCCTGACACAGCTGGACAGTGATTGGTCATTAAGTAAAAACAATTCACATGAAACCAAYCAAMCAWSCACCTGTTGGATAAACAATCTCCAACCACATTCCAAAGCAGCAAAACACAGGAGAAGCAATCAGGTAATTATTGTTTTCATTTTCCTCTGAGGCATCTCATCTTCCCAGGAGAAGAAATCCTGGTGAAGGGATTTTTCCAAAAATATGACAGTGACACACCTGGCTACACCTGATGGATTTTACCTTTTTCTCCACCCTTCCCTGGGATGTGTGACCTGAGCCTCTGGTCCTGGGTGGGAAAGCCCCTGGAATGGGAATGTTTCTGTGCTCCCACATGCTGTCCCCAGGAAGGATCAGGAGCAGCCAACTCCAGCTCCTAAGCACAACCATTCTTTGGGGGATGTGGTCACCATGTGAAATAAGACACTGCAAAAATTTACTGATGCATCCTCACTGCTACAAGCTTCAAGAAATCTGGTGAGCGTGCAGATTTGAATATTTAAMTATTTAAACATAACCAGCACACTCGTCCCTCCTCTTCCTCCCTTAACATAAGGAAGAATGTCTTAGCTCCCAGTGCCACCTCTCTTCCCACTGCTCATTCTGCCCTCACAACTGGAGTGTATTTTTTACACTCACTTTACACATTTTTTACGTATTTTACTGTTTACAGGAAGAAAAGATCAGGAGGGTATATTTGGAAAACTTAAGARTTTTTAGATTTCAAAAAGAATTCTTCTCCTTCCTTATTTTCCACGGCAAAGTAGAGAAGGAGAAGAAAGAAAATAGAAGTGCTTACAAAGCTACAGAAAAATAAAGTTGCATAAAATAATTGTTTAAAACTTCTTGTCTGCTCTCTTGTTCAATGCTAAATGAAAAATAAACTCCCAAAACCTCATGATGAAGAACTCCAAAACTGGGATTTTATTTTGCTGTTGCTGTTGTTGATTGAGCTTGCACATCTGTGAATTAAAAAGAACTACCATTTGGGGAGCAGGTTTATCTCTTCTGCTGAAGATGTGTGCCAGTTTTCAGACATTTGTTTTTTGATAAAAATATAAAAAACCATGATCAAGTGCCTATGCTTTCTAAGAAGAGCACAGCAAAAGGCTGACCATTAGATGGCCTGGACACACAAACTGAAATTAAACTTGTGAAACTTCAGCTCCAGAGTGTGTGTTTCTGGGAGATAAACATGTAATACATTCTAATAAAATCAAAGTTAATCTATTGTTATCTCTCTTTTATTTCATCAGCTCTTTGGATTAGACTACACAGCTTCACTACTGTGCACTAGGAACTGAGTAGATGGAAAAATCTTTTTTATTCCTCTTACTTTAAAGAATACATTTTTCAAAGCCTGATTATAAATCCTTGGCTGGCAGGAATTACCACCATAAGTATTGTTTAAGAAATATATTCTCAGCACAATGCAAAAGGCTTTCATGGTGGATTTGAGGAAAGCAATGAAAATTAACATTAAACCTGAAACTGGKCAGACACTGCACCTTTCCACACCAAGTCTAATAGCTTACCTTCAGATTTGCATACTGGCCCTAATTTGATATTTTTAGCCACAGAGCAGGTGCTTTTAGACATTTTTAACACATCTGCATATTTCTGCCTGTCACTGCACTGTAGYGCCTTAAGTCTGAAAAGGAAAATGGCACCAACCCTACATGGAAGGGGTTTTAYAGCCACTTCTGTGAGCCAGAGAGAAGTTTGATACGAGGATCCATGTTCACCCTGAAAGAATTTCCTACTAAGGTCATTGACACAGAAACCAAGAAAGAAAAAAGGATAATGTCCTGGTTTGAGAGGAAGTGAGTTTTTTGGGATGCTGTGGTCAAACCAATAGGTGCTCAGATTTGAATATTGGCACCTGGTGTGGCCACTGGGGACACAGGTACGTCTCTGAGAACACAGGGGTCAAAAGCAGAGCACTGCCAGGGGAAGCTCTCTCGGTTGCGCTGGTGGAAGAGGTCAGAGCTGCCCGGCCCGGCTGCGGGCTGGGTGCGGCAGGGGAAGCCATGCGGCCGGGTGAGGTGAGCCGGGCCTGGCACAGAGAGGGGAGGGGAAGGCCCTGC
>JACDOX010000163.1:294877-321325 GCA_014549065.1 Cardinalis cardinalis | reverse complement strand
TGAAAATGGAGTGTGTGACTCTGTTGTCACCATGATATTTTCTGAAAAATCCCTTTGCCAGGATTTCTTCTCCTGGCAAGATGAGAAGCCTCAGCTTCTCCATGTTTTGCTTCTCTGGAATGTGGTCTGGAGATTGTTTATCCAAACATGTGAATTGTTTTTAATTAATGACCAATCACAGCCAGCTGTGTCAGACTCTCTGAGTCAGTCATGAGCTTTCATTATTATTCTTGTTTAGCCTTCTGATGTCTCCTTTCTCTTTCTTTAGTATAGTTTTAGTGTATCATTTCTTATAATATCATATCATAATAAATCAGCCTTCTGAGAACTTGGAGTCAAATTCTCATTTCTCACCTCATCCTGGGGACCTCACAACACCACACTCTGTATTGTCTCTGTYTCAACTAAGCCTACACCAAACCACTGCCTGTGGAACACACCAACAGGACTGTGCCACCTTCCTGCACCAGAAAACAAATTTAAACAGCACCTGTGGTGTCCTTGTCCCCAGATTGGTGCCCCACCCCGTGTGGGTGAGGGGTGCAGGTGGGCACACCCGCCTGCCTGTGCCCTCCCCTCACCTCCTCCCACAGGGCTCTGCTGTGACCAGGAAAGATCAGAGACACGGTGTGGGGGTGCCCAGCACCTCTGGCAGAGCCCCCAACAAGGCAGATTGCCCATCCCTCAGTTCAGGGCAGTGGGGAACAGAGAGAAGTGGACTGGCATGGCTGCCCAGGGAGGTGKTGGAGTCCCCATCCCTGGGGGTGTTTAACAAAGCCTGGATGTGGCACTGGGTGCCRGGGTTCAGYTGAGGTGTYAGGRAACAGGTTGGACTTGATGACCTTGAAGGTCTCTTCCAACCTGGTGATTCTGTGAACCCCAAAATGCAGCCSTGTGTGCAGGCACAGGCACCCAGGGGTCTCAGTGGTGTCACSCTGTGCTTGGTGTCCTGCTGCTCTACGCTGGGCAGTGGCAGAGCCACACTGCACAAWCTGACCCAAGAGTTACAGAAACAGTGGATAAAAAGCACCAAGACCACCAGGACACTGCCAGCAAATGGAATTTTTTGCTCTCACTAATTTTCTTCAGTCATCTCTCCTATTATTCCTGGCCCTTTTATGAGCTCCTCTGCACTGTTACTTTTTTTTGCTGTCTGCTGATAATTGCAGGCAGTGATGAAGTGGAGAACTGCAAGCAACTGGTCTGCTGGCTCAATAATGCAATCTCACATATGGACAAACCCTAAAAAGCAATCTATCAAAAGAAGAATAAGCCTCCCCTTTGTCCCAGGGGCAGAGACAAGGTTTTATTAAAAAAGAAGGAGGGGGTTATGGGTGAATGTCTTTGTTGAGATTTTTTTASAATTATATTTCAGTTTTCCTCTCAACACTGAACTGCCACTTGCCCCCACATCTCCTGGGTGCTTTGCCTGTGTAGAACAACAAAATGCAAATGGRCCAGTTTTAATTTAAAAGCAGAGCAAATAAAGAATGACCCTTAGGCTGTAACCTATGCAACAATCATTAAGCAATTTCAGGCTATTCTAAAAGGAGCTTTTCCACTGAAAATTTTTCCAATGAATGCTCAAGCCCATCCTCCAATCTTGCTGAACTCATCAAGTTTAGCAGGAAACCACCACACTAAATGCCCCACAGTAACAACATTAAGTTCTCTGGATGTTGGGTATCTATTCTGCACATAGTGTATTACATCCAGTGCATCAAATGCTCTCTTAGCAAGAAACAACCTCTCTTCACCAAAATGAGCTCACTCAGATTCTTAATAACAGACAAAACCCCAGATACCCATGGGAGAACATAATTCACTAAAAACCAGTGCATCTCTGACCTCTCACCCCTCATGAGGGATCTTCAAGAACAGGTTTAGGACACAAGCTTCAGAAGTAGAATCCATAACTCTGCTGGACATTAAAACACCCCAATAAATCAGACTCAGTTTACACACAGTGGTTCCAAAGAATGTTCTATTTCCCCACCTTTGTGAGCTGCCGACTATGAAGGACCTGTCTCCTCCTTTMTCTCTCTGCCTCTGGGGCTCCCATGGGCAACAACCCCCCCTCCACCTGCCCATGTCAGAGCTGCATCCTCCCAGCCAGCAGTTCAGCTGATTTCCACAGCACAGTGATTGTGGGTGACATTCTGCCCCTTGCTCTGCTTCAGGCACCCACCCAGGAGCAGCACTCAGTGCCCATCAAATGACTGCATGGAATAATGCCTTTATCCCAGCACAGCTCACACTGCACTCCTTTGTTTCTCTCCTCTGTCACTCAGGTGTGCAGCCCCTCCTGAGGAGCTCTGGGCTCCCAGCAGGTAAAACAAACCCTCATCTCCTCTGTCCCCAGGCCAGATACAGCACAGCGGGTCAGAGGTACCACGAGGGAGCTCAGCTTCAGGCCCATTCTGCTCAGTCAAAGCTCCATGCTCAGCTCTGCTGCTGTTTGAATCACTCTCTGAATGGGCACCTCTGTGGTCCTGCTCCCAAAGTGCTGAAACAATGAGAATATCAGCACAGCCCCAGAGACCTCAGCTGGACAAAGCCTCTGTATTGGGCCCTATGCAACCTTGAATTTCCACCTGCTCCCTGTGCCCCTGAGCAGCTTTTCCCACTCTCAGGGTTAGCTGACCTCTCTCATCCTACCTTATTTTCCTTGGAAAACAATTTYTCCCTGTCCTGTGTTGCCCACGGTGCTGACTGGCAGAGCAGGACAGCTCAGCACCAGGGACATGAGCAGCAGCTGCCTTTTCACACCTGCACCAGCAACCACAGGCAAAGAGCAGCTACTGTGCAAAAGGACTTCCTCTGATTGCTGGCAATGACCCCATTAATTGCATAATTCATTAATTAATCCCAAGTGAGTAAGCCAGGAGACTGATCCAGCCAGGTGACTGCGAGGGATGACAGCCTGTTTGACTTCTGCTGCCTTTCTCACAYGAAATTCCAGTGAAATCACCAGCTGGGGACAACAGATCTACAGGTGCCCCCTCTCCAGGTGTGTTCTTACAAATGGTTACACTCTGTGGGACAGCAAGAACATTTCTTCCTGAAAGTTGCAGTCATAGGCTAAAACTGACATAATCTTGTGAATRTGAGCCCCAGTTCTGTGTAAGGAAGCAGTGAGGACACAAATCCAATCAAGGGGGCTCTAAAGGAGTGATGGGTTTTCAACTCCATTATGTCCTCTCCTGGGAAAGTGAAAAAAAAAAAATAAAAAAAGGCAGGACTTGTGAAGTGGGGAAATGTCATATTCCACATTCCACTCCTCCTTTCCTTCTGGACTCAGAAAGTTGAGAGAAAAACGTTCTAAGGTATGGAGAGCTTAAAAGAATGATTCTTTTCTTGGTCCACTCAAAACTCAGGGAAGAAAAGCCAGAAAGCTGCCAAGGGCTCAGGATGGCAAACAGACTCTGYGCAYCCAGGTTTGTTCAAGSATCCCTAATGCTGGGAATTTTTACAATTATATTTCAGTTTTCCTCTCARCACTGAACTGCCACTTGCTCCCACATCTCCTGGGTGTTCTGCCTGTGCAGAACAACAAAATGCAAATGGACCAGTTTTAATTTAAAAGCAGAGCAAATAAAGAATGACCCTTAGGCTGTAACCTGTGCAACAATCATAGATAGGTGCCAGCTCTCAGCTCACTCYCYTGTGACTCCCARATTCACACCTCTGAAATTCAAATGGGATTCAGCCCCTCTCTTAATAAGCTTGTCTTCTGTTTGTCTCCTTTGCTGGGCCTGTCAGCTCAAGACAGAATTTACTGCAGTTAAACATTGTTTAGCATCTGTTCAGCTATAAATTAATCACTGCCAGATAGAAATAAAGATAATTAGTTTCCTGGAGTGCATCTTTTTCTTTAGTTGTTAATTACCTACACAGGGACCTGCACCTTTCATGGAGTCAGCATAATCASAGCATTGAAATGCCATTATTCAAACTCCTTCTGAGAAAATATTCACCATCTTKATACCTCAGCAGCATGGAAATATCTACATTGATGAAGACATGATTATATTCACCATTTAAACAAGATGAAATAAACAAGTTATCACMACGTTTAAAGTTAAATTTCTTTGCTACTGGATTGTAATACAAGAAAAATGAGCTACTACAGGCACACCACAGTCAGGACACCTGGATTCTCCCCCCATTTCACATGGCTGCCCCTGGATTTCAAACACCTTCTTAGAAACTCAGGTGGCACTTACTTACCCAATGCTGCAGCCTTTTGTGCAGAACCCTGCAACTGCTATGTATGAAGGACAGGGGTTTGATTTGCCTTCTTGCTTAGCATAAAAAAATGGAAAAGTTGTGTAGAAATTGATTATTTACAGAGATGCCTGATCAAAAAATGAACATATAATTCTGTAAGGCTGTCCAGAGCAGACRACATAAAAACCAAGAATATAAACATTTAACTTCTTGTTTTGTTACACAAGAAATGTTTTTCAGGGGGAAAAACCCCAAATACACAGAAGAAACCCTCAAGTCCAAACAAATAYGTAACACATACCAATTTCTCCCCATGAAACAAGAACTGCCAGCTGTGAATTTTTATGTGAACCCAGTAAGGGGACTTCTCTCTGGCCACAGGATCAGAACCTGAGACACAGAAATCCTCCCCCTTCCTGAAGCTTGAYTGTCCAATATCTTCGTACTTCAGACTGAAATAAATGCCCAAGGGGGAAGAATTTCTCCTGCTGTCTCCCAGAGCAGAGAGGTGCAGCTCTGCCAGCACAACCCAGCTGATGCCAGGCCCCTGTGGAGGAAGGGAGCCTGAGTCTGTCCCAAAGCCCCTGCAGAACAGCAGCACTGTTGCATTTGCWGGGAATGTCCCATGGCAGGGAGGAGTGATGAATCTGCCTCTATGTTCTCAGAAGGCTCATTTATTACTTTATGATACTATATTATACTAAAGAATACAGAAAGGATACTTACAGAATGCTAAAAAGATAATAATGAAAACTCCTGACTCTCTCCAGAGTCCTGACACAGCTTGGCCCTGATTGGCCAAAGAGTGAAAACAACTCCCAGCAGAATCCAATGGAACAATCACCTGTGGGTAACAATCTCCAAACACATTCCACATSAGCACAACACAGGAGAAGCAAATGAGATAAGAATTGTTTTCCTTTCCTCTGAGGCTTCTCAGCTTCCCAGGAGAAAATCCTGGGYGAAGGGATTTTTCAGGGAATATGAATGCCACACAGCACCTTTTGGGAATCCACTGGATGGATCTGCAGGAGGAGAACATCTCCCATTTCCTTCTGCACTGCAAACAAATGCAATCCCAACAAATRGCTGAGTCTCTGAGCTGTCAGACACACACTGAGGATCCACTCAAGGGAGCTAAACCAATGTTTAAAGTACCAAAATCTRAACTGTTAGCCTCAAAGGTGGGTAAAAATAGTGAGATTATATCCTGTTAATGCTTAGTTCAGCTTGTATGTACAAAACTTTGGAAGGGGCAATGGAAAAGGGGGTGCATGGAAGGAATAGCTCTTCCCAATGACACCAGTGAAACAAATGTCTGAGCTGGAAAATAAAGGAGAACAAGCACATGACATTTTCTCTGATGGAACATGCTGGAAATCCAGATCAATAGGCCTTTGGGAGCAGAACTCCAGAGGAAAATGACCTCAGGAGASGTTTAGGTTRAATATCAGGAAAAGGTTCTTCACCCAGAGGGTGGTTGGGCACTGGAACAGCTCCCCAGGGCAGTGGGCWCAGCACCAAACCTGTCTGAGTTCAAGAAGCGTTTGGACAATGCTCTCAGACACGTGGTGTGACYTGGGSTGACMTGTGCAGGGCCAGGAGTYGGACTCAGTGATCCTTGGGGTCCCTTCCAACTCAAAATATTYTATGATTCAGATATGGAATGTAAAATTCAAAGTTAACACCAGAATTAAAATTCAAAATAAAATTCCAAGTTAACACCAGTACATCTCCTTGTAACGTAGGGCATTGTAATGTTTTTCACTGAGAAATGTCTGAATACCCTCTCCTCCAGCTGCCAGAAGGTGGTAGTATTTCAAAATATTAATATTATTTATGAGGAAGCACAGTCCCTGGCTGCCTGCCAGGGCTGTATTTATTGTACCCACAGGAGTCACAGCCAAGCTCTGTGAGGGCCTCGACCGAGCCCTGGGTGTCAGAGGGACTGGAAAACAAAACTGCAGAGGGGAAAATGCATCAATAGCTGCTTGTCAGTGGGGCAGGCTGACACAGTATCAACCATCAATGCTGACTCCTGGAATCTGCACAGGAACTGAGTAAAATAGTGACAGGCTGAGATCCGAGTCTCAGAAGGATCACTTGAGGCCAAGGCTCACCCTGGAAATGAACACCTCTTTACAAAGTCATCCAACCCTCCAGAGCTGCTGCTGCTGCTGCTGCCTTCAGAAATGACTCCTCCAGTGAGGACAAAGCAAGTTTCAGGATGGATCTGTAATGAAATAAGGCTGCCAAAGAACAAGTCTGAGTCATGTTAAAAGCCAGTTCTTGGCGTGCAGTGTCTGAGTGCCTATCAAGGTAACCTGAACAAAAGCCATTCCACAGAAGTGCTAGAAAAGAATTCTGAGCATTTATTCACAAATGAACAAAATTCTACAACCTCAGAACCAGGGTGAAATTGCTGCAGCYACATAAATATCGTGCATGTTGCTTAGACCAGATGTGGTTAGTCAGAGGGACTGGTTATAGCAGACAAAAAGCAGATGTCCTAACCAAATAAATTAAATCCAATGTATTTTTGCCGGATACCAAAGGCAGAAGGGGCACTGCTGGCAGATCCCTTCTGAGCAGCTCTGCAGGGCCCCATTAGTGCTCTCAGGATGAACTCAGGGCAGGTGGCACAGGGAAATGGTCTTGTTTGGAACCAGGACAAGAAAAGATCTCAGTAATTCTGCCAAACTGGACCCACACAGCTGTGCCAGCTCACACTACCACAGAACTACTGCTCAGCGTGGAATATGACACCAAATTCTGTGACATTCCTCCTGCTGGAGGAGGCTGAGGGGATGGAGGAGACAAATGAGGACAAGGAGGACAATGGCTGTGCCCTCCCATGGAGTCCTGTCCATGGACAGCTCCTTCCACCCCATGGGCATCCCCAACAGCTCCAGCAAGGGCTGCAGGAGGGGACACAGCCCAGGCCACCATCTGTCCCCTCCCCTGGAGAGGGGGAACAGCATGCACAGAGCCTGGAGGGTTTTTCCAGGGAATATCCCCACCAAGAATCTCACTCCTGGCCAGGTTTGTGAAGCTCCTGCAGCACAAACCTGAGAAAAGCTGAGGGGCACTGCCCAGGCCTGACCCACCCAAACAGAGGCTCTCAGTGCACCCATTATTTACCACATGCTAGGTGAGATATTCCTCTCAGGTGAGACATCCCTCACAGCTGAGATATTCCTCACAAAGGTGACCCTTCCTGAAGACCTAAACAACACTCATTTAGAAATACCTCCATGTACCTACCTGCTGGTAAAATAAGTGGAAAACCTCTCCCACCCCAGAGCTGCACATATTTACAGTCAATAAAATACTCCTGATTCTTACATTTTGATTTTTTCCCCTACATCGTTTGGCAAAAGGGGCCTTTAATATGCAGGGGGAAAAAAAAAAAAAGGAGTTTTTACAATGGCACCCCAGGAACCAGAACAATAGTGCTGCCTTCATTCTGGTGTGATCTGTGCAGCTTGAAAAGTCATCTAGAAAACCCAAGCGCTATTAAAAGGGAAAGATCTTTTCTTGGGGAAAAGAATTCCTTAGGGCATGACACACAGAAAAATCAAACCACAAATTCCATGGATCTTGATTACACTGAGAGAATTGTGTGCTTCAAAACTGTTAGCTCAGCTCTGGTCAAAATCCAGTCAGAAGGAATGAGGCTGAAAAATAAAAGGCTGTGTGGGAGATGAAAATCAGTCTCCTTCCAGAGGAGAGGAAACAAGCCCTGGGTCCTGGCTCCCACCACAGTGAGGGGATGGGGGTGCTTTAGAACAGTGTAATGGCTCAGGGAAAGGTTGTTGTACTTGGTGTAGAAGTTTGACCTTTGAGGCATGAAGGAAACCCCCTAAAATTTCTAGGAATAAAAAGCAAAAAGGTAAAACAATGTGAAAATAGCAGGAGGCAGAACAGCTTAGACTGGTATGTTCAATCCAGCTTTATCACCCATAAGAGAAAAATATTAAACACAAGGGAACCCTAGGTAGCAATTTATTTTCTTTGAGTGTGCAAATACCATCTTTCTGTTGACCTTTTTACTGAGAAACAGAATTTCTAATGCTGAGCTAAGAACTGCCCTGCCTTTTGGACACACACAAGTAAAACAAACACAGCAAGATTTCAGCCTCCTTTTTWTTTTTTTGCACCATGAATGATGTTACACCCAAAGTAGAAACGTGTAAAAAGGAACCAGMAATCTCCCAGTTTTGCTACTGGCTGGAGTCAGAGCCCAAATGCCACATCTCCTACATCCCTCAAAGGGAATAAAAAGTGATGAAGTGTTCTGGATTGGACTTGGAACTGTCAGGCCACTGCAAATGTTCATTTCCCTGGACTCTGCCAGACTGAAGAGAAATTAAGAGTCCCTTACCAACAGGAGTTTATGTTTTCCATAGAAATGTCCTATAAAAAGATATTTATTAGATAATGAATTGCAAGGGGCTGTCAATTGAAAGTGATCTCTCATGCAAGCAAGTGCTCACACTAGGCAAAATCTTTTGGTCATTTAATCAAAATCAAGGATATGAGTTTATACATGAATTCTTCATATGAATCCCTTTTCTACTATTTCCTCTCTTTAATCAACTTAGGGCAGAATTTCCAAGCCCATCAGTAACACYCAGTGCTCACCTCTGTAACAATTCACTGGGTAAACATCCCAGGAACCTGGGCACTCCAGAAACTGCAATCCAGACTGTCCCAGCCTTGCCACTTGCTGCCTCACACTCCAGCTATGAAAACTGTGACCAAATATTTCAGTGCTCTTGCTACACACACAGGCAGGTCTGTGAGTSAGAGTCTTTCCTTTGAGGATTTTTTCATGTTTAATAAAGCTGCACTCACCTTACAGCTTTTCAATGAATGGAAATATTAATATCTTTCTCTGTGCTTCCTATCTTTGCAGGAATATTGTTGAGAGATCTTCCCTTCCATCAAATGGGCTTAGACTATTTCAAATTTCACTGAACTTCCCAAGAACTGAGAAAAGCAGAGGAGAGCAGTGTGTGACTGCAGGCACCTTGTTTCTATAGGAAACAATGCCAATAAAAAGAAGAAGAAAAGGCTTTTTTAATAATAATATTTAACTGCAGGGGAAAAAAACCAATTCAGCTGGGATCCTTGTAAATGCCTGGCTAGTTCTGCTCAGGTCTTAAACAYACATTTGTTCCAAACATTTAATAATTGTGAGACTGTTTCAGGATTTCTCCTTCTGAAATAYCTGATTAAAGGTTTTGGTGTCTTCGGGCCAGGTCAAGGAATAGTGTGTGAAACTCAACCTTTGAGGGCAAAGCTGCATCAGCACAAGAACATTTTTAGCCCTTTTTAGGCTTGAATGATTTGAAATGAGAGAATTTGCTTGTACTGATAAATGAACAGAGATTTTACACAAGAAAACCAGTAAGGGGATGGAAGTACCTACATGTAGGGACAGGGCTATGATAATTCCAAGAACATTTTGGATTAAGAAATTGATTAATTTATTTTTTTGTTAGTAAAGCACGACCCCACATACATACAGRTGACAGAACAACCAAGCCCTCAATCAATGCATTCAATGAAATGACTTTTATGAAAAGAGATGGCTTAGTCCTTGTAGACCTGTCCAAAARCGTTCTCACCTGACTGCTGCCAGCCTAAAGGCYTCAATCATYTATTTGTGAGCTACAAAATTCTTCYCAGAGCCGTGGGGAGGAGGAAAAGGGATGAGCCAGCAGAGAGRTGGTGTGACAGAAGGGGTTTAGGTGCTGCTCATGTGCCTGTCACACCCAACCTCGGTTACTTCTTTATTCTGAACAAGGGACAGCAGAACTGGGAGGGGTATTTACAGGAATAAAAGGGGTGGAGGGCAGCTTCTCTCCAGACTGCTGCTCTCCTGGAAGATTGGCAATTCTCTCTTTTTTCTGGAAGCCTCCTTTCCTTCACTGAAGGCCTGTCCCACAAATGGAGCCCTTCTCTGACTCGGTGCAGGCACCTGAGCTCCTCCTCCCACACACTCTGSAGCTGCTCTGTGGATGTACACTGCACAGTTCTTGGAAGCAACAGGCAGAAGAAAAAGCTGACAGCAAGTTCTGCCAAATTTTTTCCTTGAAAAAGAATGAGAAAATTAGGGTAGGCCTTGGCTGAGAAAAATAGATATGAAAGAAAAGGTGAGGATCAGGATGATGCTGAGGAAGTATTTATGGGAAGAAGTATTATGGGAAAAGGTCTTAGGAGGGAAAACGGTGGCTGAGCTCCTGAACTGGAATAAATGGCACCACTGACTGTAGGAGTTTGTTACCTTTCCACCTATTCCCAGCATCTGTGGGAAAGCAAAGGGAGCTGGGCTTGTTTGAAAGAGCCACAGCTTTCAGGGAGTGACCCAGGTCAAGGGGACTCCCTGTGCCCTCACCACCATGTTTAAACACCCCAACCTCCCCAGCCAGCCAAGGTATGAACTTCTGAACTGGCACCAATAAATTCTGAGAGGCTTTCCATAAGAGATGTAGCTGAGCTTTATCTCAGTTATCCATCACCTTGTACCAAGTGTAATCAGTTATGCTTCTCCAAAGTAGGCAAATGTGTCATTAAAAACCTGTGGCTGCACCTTGTGCAGATTTTCTGCTGGTGCAGGTGATTGGGAGTTGACCTTTTCCTTCCTTTCCCCCAAGAAATAACAATATTGTTTGAAAGCTGCACTGAAGTCATGTAAGGAAAAATTCTGTGAAAAATTCTTGTGAGACTTCAGGAACAGATCAGAAGTGAGAATTTTTCTTTTTTTCTTTTTCTCCTTGAGATGAGGAAATATCCTGCAGCACAGAGATGGGCACCACCAGTGATGCAAAAGCAAAGTGTCCACAGGCTCTTGCTGCAACACAGCTGAAAGGCTGGGCAGAGGATGGGCTGGGGCAGAGGATGGGCTGGGCAGGGATGGGGCAGAGGATGGGCTGGGCAGAGATGGGGCAGAGGATGGGCTGGGGCAGAGGATGGGCTGGGCAGGGATGGGGCAGAGGATGGGCTGGGCAGGGATGGGGGCACCACGGGGTCCCTGATTCAGCAAATCCTCCTGAGGGCATTCCCTGCAGCCCCTTCCCAAAGCCAAGGTGCTGCAGTGAGGGTTTGGAAATACTAAACCCTGACTGAGCTGGCAGAGCTCAAACCAGACAGCACGAGCAATCCAAACCTGAGAATGCACTGGAGGAAAATTAACTCATGGCAAGGAGAAAAGGGATACAATGAGCACCTTCAGATGGACAGAGCTGCTAATTCAACCTCTAGGAAGAAGCCATCTCTTTGTCCTGGAAAAAGCCCCCTGAATAACAACTTCAGCATTCCTGAGAAGCAGCAATTCACAGAATTCACAAGTCACTGGGTTGGAAGAGACCCTCAAGACCTCTAATTTAATTTAATCGAGTCCAACCCAGCCCCAACAGCTCAACTCASCCCTGGCACCCAGTGCCACATCCAGGCTCTGTTAAACACACCCAGGGATGGGGACTSCACCACCTCCCCGGGTAGAACATTCCAGAACTTTATCATTCTTTCAGTAAAAAACTGTTGGAATCCTGGATGCTGAGAATTTTAAACCTCCTGTGCTGGAGGGCACAGACTCACAAGAGAACACTGCATTTGACCTGAGKCTGTGAAAGTTTCCAAAACTGATTGATAGMACTGGGATTGTGGSTGTGTAGTTTGAATAGGAGTGTGTAATATCACAGGGTGGAAAACTTAGAGTTTAAGGTTTTAGAATATAGCAATATATGGGGCAAGATGGAGGTTTTAGAGTGGTGGCTGATTGTTCTTCTTCACCTTCTTCTCCATAGGTTTGGGTGGTGTTTTGTAACTGGACAGAAAAGTCCACTCTTTCTGTAAAAAACTCTTCCCTGCTRTCCAMCCTGTATTTCCCTTGGTGCAGCTSGAGGCTGTGTGCTCTGGTTGTGTCAGTGCTGCTGGAGACAGAGCCCAGCCCCAGCTGAGCACAGGCACCTTTCAGGAGCTGTGCMSAGTGATGGGGGCAGCCCTGAGTCTCCTTTTCTCCAGGCTGAGCASCCCCAGCTCCCTCAGGGGTTCCTCTCAGGGTTTGTGTTCCCAGCCCCTCTCCAGCCTCGYTGCCCCCTCTGGATGTGCTCAGKGTCCCMAGGTCCTTCCYARSCTGAGGGGCCAGARCTGGAATTACTGGAGCACATTCATGGTCTGGTGTGCTGGCATGGAGAAGCACACACCTCAAAGACATCTCTGAGTTAGAAGACAATTCTCTGTTACCCAGTCCTGGCAGCAGCAGAGCTGTTTAACTCTGGGAAAACTGGAAACACCTGAACAAAACAAACCAGCAAGGGCACAGGAAAGAGCTGCTCCAGTGACAGCCTCCTGGCTGCCCCACCTGCATCCCTCCTCAACAGGAGAAGAAGGGGTTCTGGGTGGCTCCCACGGAAATTTTTTTCAACTTCATTTTGCCTGAAATGCTTTAGATGGAAATAGAAATCCAAACTGCAAGAAAAGCAGGGTTGTTATCCTTGTTTGACTGACAAGAAATTGGGACAAAGGGAGACTCAGTCATGTTTGTGAGCAGGAACTGTAGCTTAACTCCTACATCTCCTCACATCCACACTTTAAACATCAGACTATCCACACCCTTCTTCTCCTTCTTCTCCTTCTTCTCCTCCTTCTTCTCCTTCTCCTTCTCTTCCTTCTCCTCCTTCTTCTCCCTCTCATAAGAAGGAAGAAATGCAAGCCTTGATGGTTTTTGGGAGCCTCTTTCACTCAGGGAGTTACCACCCTGCACCATCACCTCCCCACCCTCCCCTCTGCCTTTTCTCTASAAGGCCAAGCTCCACAGCCTTCAAATTCCATCCCCCAGTCCTGCTCAGCTCTGTGCTCACACACCCTGCTGGGTGTCAGCATCAGGCCCTGGCTGTCACCCTCCTRCCAGGATATAAAACCAGATGAGCAGTTTGAGAAATTTCATCCCATAGGACCAGAATTCCAAAATATGTCTAAAAACAACTATGGCAAAAATATATATACAAGGGGAGGGAAAGAAGCAGAGCTGAAGAACATGTTATCAGTATGGCTTCTGCACTGCTTTGCAGTCGTTCAATGATGACAAGAGTGAGAGTGATGGACAGCCCAGCACCACTTCACAACACTCTGTGCTCYGAGCAAAAGGTCATATCCATGAATTACAGATGGCTAACTCCATCATGCCTTACACTAATGCAATGTTTGGGCTTGTATTGTTTCTCCTGCCTTGATGCTCCTGCTGGAAYATTAGATAGAAGAGGCATGTGCATCATAAACCATCAAAACAGCCAAAAAAAGTCTCAAACTCCAAATGAAGCTTGTAGAAGCTGGAGGTAAAGATGAGAAAAGTTCTTGGCACTAAATGCATTAAATTTGCTGAAAACACTACACTGAGTAGCATTTGGGGTTTTTTGGGTCCTCTGCCAACCTATTTTCTTCAATTCTACCATTGGCAAGCAACTTTCAAAAGGACCATCAGCCTCTTTTCCAACTTAAATCACATATTAAGAGAATATGTTATCCTCACACTACCCCAGCCTCACTGCCCCTGAGGCTCTCACTGGGTCACAGGCAGCCACACCAGCCTCAGTGAGGGAACACCCGGGACAGTGCTCACACACTCACTGCTCCCCCAGGAATTCCTCCACGGAATCACAACCCAGAGCCTTCCCTGGACTCACTGCTCCCTCCAAGCTTCACATGTGCAACAGGGTGAGCCATTCTGAAACTACAGGAGCTGCCTCAGTTTCCACCTCAGGAGCCTCAGCCTTTCTGCCAGCACAGTGGGCACAGAGCAGCAGCAGTGTGTGCCTGCCAGGGCAGATACTCACYTACAGCAGCTGCAAACCTGTCTGCTGAACCTCACTGCAGCCATTGCTAACCATGCCTGCTGCAACTGGGACAGAGCTGAGCTCTCTGAGAACCAAAACTCACACTGATCCAAGAATGCTGGCATCCCTCCCTCGCCATTGTTGTGTCTGGCACAGACAAAGCATGCATGTAATAGGAATCCTTCCCATTAATGTCCCTCAGGAATCAGGGCTACTGAAGACTAAGGATCATGGCAACAATCACCAGTTAGGAGAGGAAAAGCCTTTTCTCTCCAGTGTGGCAGGGCCCCACACACGAGAGCACAGCTACTTGGGCTTGGGGGGAAAAGGGGAAAGACTCAGCCCCAAGAGAGCAGAGGGTGAAGAATTCTCTCTCAAACCCCTGTCTTCTATGTACAGCAAAAGCTTCAAAGCTCTAGGGAGCAGGGAGCTGGTTATATTGTTCAGGCTGTGGTTGGGTTGCTGGGATTTGGTAAATAAAAAACATTTTACAGCTCATTAAGTGGCGCTTTGGGAAATGTTCTCATATCCGTCTTCAAGGGCTGTGGAGAGCTTGCCTTGCCTGGTGGGTCAGGGAAGCAGTCATTTCAAAGTAAGSGTTCCAGGGAAGGTGTGTGCAAATGTATTTATATATTTTATATAGAAATACTGGTCTGAGGAACCTTACTTTGCTGATATTTGCTAACGTAGCTGGTAGTTGCTAACGTAATTTGACTGAGGCACACTCTCTGCTGCTGTGTAATGAAGAAGAATCATCAAACAGCCTGGAAGAATGGGACAATATCAGTGGAGCACCTTAAAAGATTCTGCAGAACCATGGAATTGCTGTCATACRTGCTCCACATCATATGAAAACTGTTTTCTGTGTGTGTAGGTGAAATTTCCAGGTGGGCTGCACAAGAGCGCTCCTGGCCTCGCAGGGCTTAAAGGACAGCAATCTTTGCATTCCTTCTTGATATAAACTCCCTAAAAACCCACACAGGTTGTCTTTCTGAAAAACACAGAGCACTTTCTGCAGGCTGTCACTCCAGAGSAAGCTGTGCCAGAGGCTCAGAGCACTTCCAGCCATGGAAGGCCTTGATTGTACACAAGGAGACAGAGATGTAGCAGCACATTTCCTTTTCCCCCTCATGTTTGGGGTACAAAATATTCTGGGGAGATATTTTTGTTTGTTTGTTGGGTTTTTTAGGGTTTTTTTAGATGCTGTCTCATCTTAGAAAGACTCCCAGTCACAGGCAGCTCTGTGGAAGAAACCCAACACGTTCACCTTTCCTCTCCTTTACCTCAGGTGCATTTCCAGGGGAGGAAGSAGACAAACATCTCTACTGCTTATTTTTATTTTGCAATCATTGCTGCAAAGAGTACTCAGCCCTGCTCTCTGTACCTCTGAGTTATTTGATGTTCTGCCTTCAGAACTATGAGGAAAGTCAAAAAACCCTACAAACRCCTTTCTGCATGCAAAACTAACCAAAGTCTTTCTAAGCATGGAACTACATAAACCCACATTTTGAGCCATATCTAAAACTGAGAATYACACAGGGAAGCAAACAGATGGTAAAACACAGCAAAAGTGAGAAGTAAYTTCTCTCACATCAACACTTTAAGGACTTCTTAGTTTCCTTTGAGATTAAAAAAAAAAACTCCTGAAAAACAAAACCAACAAAAAAACCCAACACCCATCCCCAAAAAAAAAAAACCACCAAGAAAAATCTTATACATTAAAGTATAATTTTTTTTTTCTCATGAAAGATCAGTTAATTAAGAACCCTGCAGGAATGCCAAAACAGTCAGGAGTTTGCAGGTATATGGGAAAATGGGAAAAGCCTGGTAAGGGTTGGACAGCATCCCTCCCAGCCAGCACTGCAGTGGGCTTGAGAAGCAGCAAAGATGTCCCTGTGAAGCTGTAGGTGTTTGTCACTCCAAGTCTGATCTTAGCACTGAGCCTGAAAGAGAACAGCCAAGCCACAGGGTGTGCCTGGAATTAATTMATTGGAAGGAAATTTGCTGATTGGCAGCAATCAGGATGGAGCTGACAGCCAAACATTTTCTGGGGCTGACTCAAAGAAACGATCCAGGACTTGGTTAAGAGTGTCCCTGAGGACASAGTCTGTCACTGCTAATTAGTTTATCAAAATGATGCTGTCCCATTGGGAAGAACCAACTGGATTCGTTTTCAAATTCGCTATGAAAGTCCCTCAGTACTTTTTTTTCCAGCCAGCACACATGTACCTTTAGAGAGCCTTCCTGTAAGATGAATTTTAATTCTTCAGTGTTGTTCTTAAATCTTAATTGCCACAACTCCTTATAGCCCAGTGCCATGTCAACAGGCAGAGTGACACAGTCTCATTTGTCACCTCATCAGCACCATCACCAGTCCGTGCCTCTGTGGGCTGCCTGCTGCAGCTCCTAAGGCTGTGAAGCTCTGACACACTGCCAAGGCAGAGGAAAATGTTACCTAACACACGTGAAAGAAACAGCAATCTGAAATTTATGCCCAGAAGTTTTAGAGCATTTCGCCTCCCAGTGCACAGCCCCACTGTTCTTTCTCCTCCCCGTGCATGTGAAAGTGGCAAAAGAAAGTTCTGGCAATTAAAATGATGCTTGTCTTAAAAAGAAAAAAAAAAACCAACCAAGCAAAGCCACCAATTAAACAAACAAACAAACAAAAATAAATTACTTTAAACAATCYTAAAGGTAACTTGTGTGCAAAACTGCAACAGCACAGCTTGTASCTGCTTCAGCAACAGTTCCACACAGATGTCCAGACTTACAGGAAAAAAAGGTAGGAAGCCCCAGAGCAAAAACAGGAGAGAGGTTTGTGTTTGTCTTGGGGTTTTTTTAATACTTTTGTCATCCCTTTCTTCACTGGAAAGTAATAAATCTTCTGCAGGAAAAAGTACCTGCTAGTATCATTAAGAGACTTAAACACAGCAAGATAAAACTCCCTGAAGCCAAAGCAGCTATTTGTGTCAGAGCAAACAATACAGTAATTTATACTTCCACTCCCAAATCTTATGTTACTGCAGAAAATGTGCTCCTTTAACAATTCATCATAAATCAAAGCACTGACAAGATATTAGTCTCCCATTCCTCTGGGAGACAAGCGGAATGCGCATCAAGAAGCAGAAGCAGGAGCTGGCCTGCCAGAGTGTCAGATGGAGTTGTGCAAGGGGATCCCTGCATTTCCCACCACCACAGCTACACAGGAAATCAGGAATGTCTGATTCAGCATTACCCCAGCAAGTGGSTGAGCAAACCTCAGAGCCCACAGGCTCCACCTGAAGGGAGCTGCTCCCTCAGAAGCCTTCARTGGGACTCAGGGAGCGCTGGCCAGGGCGCTGCACCCTCTGTGCACWCTCTGGTTCTACACTTGCTGTGGGAACTCCAAGGGAACAGGGGAAGAGCAGCACTGACTTTTCCACGTGGAAGAGGGACAACTTGTGTTTGTTTAATTAGGATCATTATTATTAAACAGCCAGAGCTGTTAAATGCTGGAAACTTCAGACAGAAACTCTGAAACAATTCACACCGAGAACAAGGCAAATGAGAACAAACTTGAGAAATAACCTTGCAGATTACAATTTCTTGCAGAAATAATTTCTGCAAGAACCTTACTGAGTTGCTATCATCTCATACTGCATATTTACCCAGCTGACGGCTTGCCCCCCCAAAAAAACCCCAGAAACATGCCAACAGCTCTTTATTTTCATACAAACCAGCCCTCCAGGTAAGGGGGTAATGTTGTTCCATGTGTAGTCAGTTCTTTACAGAAGCGTCTCAGGTGAAGAATTAAAGGGATTTAGGATAAAAATAGAAGGATTTCTGAGGGGTACTCAGCAGTGTCTTGTCCCCCCTCTCGGACAGCCTGGAGGGTGCCTGGGAGCACAAAGAGCCCCAGGAGCTCCCAGCTCCATCCATCCTCAGGGCAAGGCAGAGGGGGAAGGCATGGCACAAAAATTCTGGTCAGCACTTGCCCCCTCTGCAAAAACCTCAGAATTTACAGATTGCTCTTATTCATCCAATAAGCTGCTTTTAGGTTTAGGGCTTTGGTTTTTTTCAGTAGTGGCATTTTTAGCCCCATTAAAAAAAAAAAAAAAGGAAAAAAAACCACTACAAAATTGTGCACATCCTGCAGAAAAATACACCCAACCCAAACCCATCTGAACAATATTAAAGTGCAATGTGTGGTGTGTGGTGGGAATAAAGTGGGGAAAAGCAATCTAAACTTTGTAACTACCCTCAAAACATCTCCCACCAGCCAAGAGATTCTTGTTTTAGGGCAACACATTCACCCCACTCAGGTTTGAATACTTTAACACCAAGCACACATCTCCCATCAGTGTGAAATATTGCTGCCTGCCTCATCTCCACATTCTTCTCAGCCCTGCTGCCTCTGCTGGGATTGCTGAGCTGACAAGTACAGGACTAACCTGTAATCTTTTCTTTTCCAGGGAGATTTTTTCAGACAATTATTCTTACAGCTTCTCACAAAACAAGCTATAATTTCAGTATTTCTGTGGCCAAGGAATAAGAAATCCTTATTACCATTTCTGTAGGGAATGCAATTAACAAATCTTGTGCTTACTTTAAATAACTGCTGAATGGATTTTGTTATTCCTACAGGATTTCTCACCTGACCAGGAGATCCTGTTTGAGTGCCCTACATTAAGAATTTCAGTGGCATTGAGTTATACCTACAAAAATTCATTCCTTAAAAGAAAAAAAGACAGAAGAACAGTGTGGCCTTGAGCAATTAAAAGATTTTAATTCCCCCAAAGCCAAGCAATGTCTCCTCAAAACTTCAAAAACCTTTAGACAGCTCAAATGGAACCATTCAGCAAATCTTGAATTTGTATCTTTGCTCTCCTCAGTAAYAGAACATTCTGGTATATGTAACTGATGATGTCCACAACCATGCTGTGTGCAGTAAATTCTGCTCATGGTCCTCATTTTCTTGGAATTGTTCGTGGAGGCTGGGATGCTTTTTAATGGACAGAATCAGAATGGAAAAATCTTATACAACATTTTACAATATAAAATGCCTTAAGATGGTGTAGTTTTGTTTTTTTTTTCAATTTCTTCTCCTGAGTTGTCTGAAGAATTAGGTCACTTAGACCAGAACAAGAAGTTACAACAGGTATTAATGAACTCAAAAGAAGAAACCAGCTCTGGTCTCCACATGTAACTGTCACAAGATGTCCACATCCCCCAGTAAGACTGAATTGAACACAACCAGAGTCTCTGAAAACTTCTGTTCAGCTTGGTAATTCAATCAAACCAAGACTTTTATTTGAAATACCATTTCATGGTTTTCMGTAGAAAAGCTTCAAATCACTAATCTTACTAAAACATGAACACTAAGAACATTTTAACACGTGTTAAGGATTCTTTAGCATCTCTCAGAGTTATGTGAGCAGTTCAGACATGTCCCAGCAACAGCCAAAGCCAATCTACTGCTTCCAGGTGTGCTTGGATGAACAGCATKTAGAACAGTTCTCAAAAAGCTGATTTTGTCAGCTGCCTGTGCTAAAATCCAGCCCTCACTGTGGCTGTACAGAGTGATGAGGAGCCCTTCCCAGGTGACTGAAAACCATCCTGTTACATTATTGCTATTATCCACAAAAGGGCACAGAGAGAAAGGTTAAAGGATGAAGGATTCTGGTAACCTTTCCTTTTCCAGTTTTAGCTGGACCACTCCCAGTCAAGTATTACAATATTTAGTGACATTTCTCTTCCTCCTGATATGAGATCTCCTCTTTTTAACCAAATCCCTGCACACAAAAGCTCAGCTGATCTCTGCACTGCTGAGAYTGAATCATGCAATCACTGAAGCCAGAGGATGGAGAGAGCCACAGTTTACTTTTATTGCCTAGGAAAGTTARAGATGCATTGAAAGCAGGGGCAATTACAGACACTGTGTTTGCAGAAAGGCTGCTCTCTTTTGAAGTGCCATTTAATCTCAGAAACACTTAGCAGCATTACAGCCATTTTACAAGCCTGTTTTGGACATTTAAAAGAGAGCATCTTTTACACAACTATCTCAAAAGAGGCATCTTGAAAATGTTTCCAAGTTTACTACCAGCTTTATTTGGTTAAAGGAAGTTCCTCCAGCTAATGGGCTCAGTTGTCTAAATTGTGGGCTGTCTACAAAGTTTCTTAAGGACTGAGGGCTGGCCTCACCATCACTTGACTCTCTGCAGAAGGGTCAGGCAGGTTTTGGCAGGAGGAGGAGCCCCACTCCCCGTTTATCACAGGATTAGACTGGAAATGAACTTCCCCACACACACACACAGCCTGCAGAACTCCCTGGCACAGAGCACAAGAGCTTGGGAAGGCTCAGACCAGGACGACACATTTATGCAGCACTGGGAATCTGCACTCACTGGGATTTGTCTGAAAACCCTCAGGACCACATCCTCCAAACAGCTCTGTCCCACCCACAGGCGTTTGTGCCCATCCACAACCTTCATACTGAACTCACTGCAAAACCTAGATTTGCCCTCCAAAATCTAGCTTTACAAAACCTAGATTTTTCAGCAGACTTCGTGCATTGAAACACACCAAAAAAATAAAGCTGAGAGTTGTACAAGAGAGTTCAGAGTCTCTGAGCTGCTAAAATATAGCCATTATTGTAAACAGCGAGTGTGCTTTTTATGGTTTCTAACCTGAAAACATACTTATCTTTTCAACACAGGATGGATATAATCCTTCCCCCTACTTTCCTTCAAAATAAATGTAAATCAAGCACTTTCTGAAAAGTCACAGAAATGTCTAACTGTGCAACTGCTCTGGATGGGCTCACTGTCATGTTCAGTTTATGCAGGAGACGATTAAATTGCAACAAAAAGCAGAAAACATTTAAGAATTTTGCACCATTTGGCCTGCATACAAGTGAAGGAAAAGGCATGCCACACATCTGCTTCTTGTCATGATTCAAGCCAAAACTCATGTGACAATTGCTTTGCTTTTTATTACCATGCATTCCATCAAATTCCAAGCCTCTCCCCCCTATTATGGACATAGCGGTTTCCAATCTGTTCCTGGATGTGAACTGTGGGGTAAAATTCCTGGTTAACCAACAATTCCTTATGCACTGTTAGGTAACAGGGAGGGAGGATTCCTCCAGGGAGCCTGRTGGAAGGGTCACAGCCACGCTCAGAGCCTGTGAAAGGGCTTGCACAGGGGTGGAAGGTGTGAGGAACAGCACAAAGAGCATCTCCAACTCGTGCTGCTCCCATCCCAGGTGTTTTGGGAGCTCTGATGGAGAAGGGTTTCAGTCCTTTGTGGGGTGGGGTGGGCAAAGGCACTGGTGGTGCAGTTTGTTTTCTTTTGTACTGCTTGGCTYCCTCACTGAAATTCCCCATTTCCACATTTCCTGAGCTCACGAGGAACTGGGACTGGAAAATGAGGAAACGGAAACCAGSGGATGGAAAGGGTGAGGTCAGAGCACTGTACCTGTCCTGGCTCCTCTGATACCCCACCAGCAACTCATAATCCACAGCTGGGCACCAGATATTCCACCCAAACCCCCCAGAGAATCAGGGAAATACTTGGGATGGAAAAGGCCCTGAGGATCATCAAGTCAAACCATTCGTCTAAAACAAGTCCCCCACTGAAGCACGTCCACACTTCTTACAGGAGTTTTTATCCATCAGGGAGGATCCACAGAAAAAACAATCTGAGACAACACAGCACCAGGGACTATTTGCCAAGAAATCCCTGTGGAAAGGGTGGAAGAGGAAAAGGTGGGGCTGACTCTCAGTGCAGAGCCAGTGAGGAGGCAATGGGTGCACTCCTGCTGCCCCTGGGCCTCTCCCCTCAGCACAGCTGAACCCCAGGAAGCCACAGACACTGCACTGGATGATGATAAACAGAATAAACTAGAAAAGCACTAGGTCCTGACCAATTTACCTCACAACAATTCATTCTTACAGAGAATCACAGAATGGGGTCAAAAGGAACCTTAAAGAACATCCAGCTCCAACCCCCSTGCCATTACAAGCCTCTAACTGCTGAATTTWAAGAAAAGTAGATAAACAGTGAACTGCAGGTCATCCTTGACTATGGCCCAAAAGTAGGCAAGCATTTATACAGTCTCCTTGACAAATTTTCTGTGAGAAAAAACCAAAACCAAACTCCACAACCTTTCACCCTGAAGTGAATGGTATAACAAATACAAGCTTGATATGACTGGAGAGATTTTTCTGGCTTCCCAAACACGTCCCAGAACACCCTGCCTGCCCCAGAAAAGTCCACATAATCAGGCTTTAAAGTTCTGATGTTCCTGAAGAAAAGCTACAGAAAGTTCCTACTGAGAAAACCTGCTCTTGATTTCAATCTTTGTGGCACCCGACCTCTGCTCAGCTGGGCTAATGAGGTCACCTTGCCAAGCAAATAAATCAACATCTCTGCTCTGAAGTGAGCAGGGCAGCATTGATTTACAGCTCGTTTTGGGCCATGGAAAGTAATCTTTAGGCTGTGAGGGCTAAACAATTCTTACTGGTGAGATCTAGAAAGCAGCTCTAACATTATGTTACCAAGATTTATCTTTAACGTTTCAGTTGCAGAGTAAGAGTCCTCTCTGCTTTCCAGTTCACAAAGAACAGAATCTTTTCAAACTCTGCTGAAATATATGTAAACCAGGTGAGAGTATTCTACCAGCAGATGGATGGACAAAGCAATGCTTTGACATCTTTCAGAAAATTAGTGAATGCTAAATAACCTAAAACAGGAGTAGTTTTAGTGTTTCTTGTTTCCTAAAGTTTTTGTCTCCTTCAAATTCACAAATTAAACACATTTCCAGCATAAAAATCAGCAAAATGGAATTATTTAGGTCATAACATTTGTGACTTCTTAAAACACACCCAATAAAGCCTGAATCCCTCATTCTTTGGAACATTTTCTCCTGAAAGCTGTGGTTTGATACTGCAAAGAATAATCTATTTCTGCTTTCCTCTCTCAAAAAGAGCTGAACCCAACACTGGAAACAAAACACCAAAACTTTCAAACCCAGCAGAAGGCAATGCTTTCCCTCAGCCCTTCTGAATTTGTGCCCAGCTTGYGAGACTGAGAAGACTCTGCTGCTCCTGGCAGCCCAATGGGCTCCAGCATGGCTGGTCCTGCCGGGCTGCAGGGCTCAGGACCTCTGCCCCCAGCTCCCCTCTCACAGGAACAGAAATTCCCAAAYACCCCTCGGGTGTGAAACACTTCTTCTGCTTTGCCTCTGGAACCTGCAACATTATAAACAGAKAATGCCAAAGATTTTAATTAAAGAGTGCCTGGAAACAGTTTTTGGTTTGGAATTGAGTGCTAGAATGTGGTTTGCAACCCAAGACTGCAGAACTCTGTGCATGTGAGACTTCAGATAAAATGGGCCATAATGAAAAACTGTTCTCATTAAACTCCATCAATTCACTCATTTCTGGTCATTTAAGCTAGGGAATATCTGTGAAAACATCACCATCCTCTCATTGTTACTGACTCTTTGAAAGCACTACTCCATGAGATTTGCAAAACATCACAGATTAAACATAATGGTAATTAAACATAAATGGTAATTAAACATAAATGATAATTTGGAGTAGGTCTTTCTCTTCAGGTCCTGTAGGTCACTCTTGAGTGGGTCTCCTAATGTGAGGCCATTTCCCTGAATGCAAATAGAGACTCTAAAATTGGGGTTTATAAACAGCCCAGACTTTAGGGGGAGAAAAGGCAAACCATGTAAAAGGGAAAATCACGAAGTAATTGCAGAGGCCAAACATTTCTAGCAGTATTTTTCTAACTTTTCCTCCTTATTTTGCAGTTTCCAGCAGAAGCAAGCGGGAAAATGTAAATTGATGCCAAAGTTTACYGAAAGGGTACTTGATTCTGGTGCAAGTGGCCCTAAGATGTTGCTGACAACAATAACAATATTACCCAATACTGACAGTACATGTTGAAAGCACTTGTTCTCCTCCAGATGACACAACTTTTGCACAGACTGGAAGCAAAGAGCACATTGGACCCTGATGAAAGAAAGGAAATTAGAAAAAGAGGAAAAAGAAAAAGGAAACAAAGAAAGTACAAAAGTGGTGTGGATAAATGTTTTACCAAATAAGTAACCTTTAAAAAAAAGGTATTTTTTTTTCTTAAACACACAACAAATTTGTAAATTATATTAAGGCATGTCTGACTGTATGGCACATGAAAAAGATGCCTGAAAGTGTCAGGATTAAGTGYCACATTCAGGCAGGTTCCATGTTCTGAAAATSCTGCTGGAACTGCTGAGGAATATCCATTTCTGTCTTTGCTTACAAAGGTAACAACATAWAATGTGCCTTGCTCACCTGGCAGTCAGGGAGCCAATGTATGGAAGGCAAACAATWATCCAGCTTTAAAAGAAAAATATCCAGTACAGATGGGAAAATGAGGAACTGGTTTTGTGTTTTGTTGAGAGGGTTCTATGATTATTTAGGGGGCTTTGGAGGGAGGTTTTCTTGTTTCATTTACTTTTAACTATTTCTTGTTACTTATTAACTATTCTTACATATATAATACATATAAAAGAATATATATAATATATACTATATATATAAGAATACATAATATATATATTTTATATATATATATAAGAATACATATTTTATATATATATAAGAATACATATATATATATATATATATATATATATATATACACGCTTATTAACTATTCTCTTCTTAACTATTTCTTGTTTCTTACAGAACCAAAAGCAGGTACAAGCAAAAAAGGAATGGAGGGTTTTTCTTTGTTCCTAATGTCTTGTAGTCCTCATGGTACCTTGTATTTAAATATCCATTTYCACACACAGCTAAAAAAGGCAAAAGTAAAGGCAGACATCTCAGAGGAAGGCAATGCTCCAGTTAGCCAGAACAGGGAACTCCTCTTCCCCTGCAGGAGCAGGCATATGGCAGGGTGGGATGGAGCCAGGAGAAAACTGAGCCTGGCCCCTCTTTCAGGGGAGGAGGCATTTTTGGCAGCCAGCAGAGCCCAACTGCAGAGCTGAATCACCCCCTCCAAGTGTCTGATGCTCTGTGCTGACAGCAAACAGAGACTGTGGCCAACAGGCTCCTAAATCACTGGCCTCAGATAAGCTGCTAAAATTAGGAAAGGGGAATTGAGGCAACAYCCAGGACAGCAGAAYGATGCASTGATGCAGTAGAGGACCTGAAAAAWACAAAAGCTAAAGCTGAAGGYATCCAAGGTGTGAGTGGGATGGCTGGAGAGGCTCTGAGGCCAGCCAGCCCTCTGCTCCCCAGCACAGCCACAGAAGGGGCCATGGTGCTGCTCCTGCCCACNTGTGAGTGGGATGGCTGGAGAGGCTCTGAGGCCAGCCAGCCCTCTGCTCCCCAGCACAGCCACAGAAGGGGCCATGGTGCTGCTCCTGCCCACAGTGTTTGAGACAGGAAAGCTGGCCTTGCATGGCACAAAATGATGGCAGATATGCCTTCCTGGCTGCTGAAATACTCCAGGCCAATGGAGCCCTAAATCCCTTCACAAGAAGGGAGCAGCATGAGATCCTAGACAAACACATTTTGTTCCACCCATTCCCTCAGTGGCTCCTGGAACAAACCTGTGTTGGAGGAACCAAGGGGACGCGCTCACAAATCAAGCATTGACATCTCCAGTGTGCCAAATTCTGCTCTGGTGGTTGTGCACAGGGACTAGCAACACCACCAACACCCACCCACAGGGCAGCAGTGACCTGCCAAGGGATCATGTCCTGCCCATGAGCAATGGGACAGGGAGCAGGAGCCCTAAATGGAAACAAAGGAGGATGAGCAGAGACTGAGCTGCTCCAGAAGCACTGCAGCTCTTCCCAGCGTGGGGCTCAGCAGGAAAAGGGGATGCCTTGGAGTGGCTACCAAACAGAGGCTAGATAAAGTTAARAGAATAAAAGCAGGTATTTATTAAAGGCCTTYRASAGMYACACCCTGGGCAGTCAGAAGCCTCCCAGAGGCTACACCCAAGCTGGACCACGGGCACCAGTTTTTGAGACAATTATAAGTTTGGTCCATTTACATATCAGGGRTTAATTCTCCAGTTACAGCTTCAGCTAATGAAGTCATTTACCCCCAGTTTGCTCCCCTAATTCACTTTTSTTTGTRCTTTTTGGGGCCTGAGGCAGTGGGGTGTCCTTGGRTYYCAGGCCCAGAGGGATTGYTTTGTCTGAGCAAAATGTGAGGGCAGTAACTCACACTCTGTGTGGAGTTCAGAGYTATGCACTGATGCAGTAGAGGAYCTGAAAAACACAAAAGCTAAAGCTGAAGGCATCCAGGGTGTGAGTGGGATGGCTGGAGAGGCTCTGAGGCCAGCCAGCCCTCTGCTCCCCAGCACAGCCACAGAAGGGGCCATGGTG
>JACDOX010000163.1:258426-294722 GCA_014549065.1 Cardinalis cardinalis | reverse complement strand
ATGGTGCTGCTCCTGCCCACAGCAAGGAGGAGGCTGCACATCCTGGGACTGCAGCTCCCCTGGCTCCTGGGGAGCCTGGGCAGCCCCACTCTGCAGGGTCAGYGGGTGGCAGATCCTACACACACCCCGGTCCCTCTCCAGTTCCCCTTTTGGTTGGCACATGCCACAGAAATTCTCACCAGGAGCAAAGAAATGTGTCAGCCTCTCCCATCAGCTCTCACTTCCCTCCTGAAGTACAAGATCAGTTATTTCCCTTTTGGATCTGGCATATCATTAGTGTCTCATATAATGCATAAAAGATTTTTGATAAAATATGATTTGGCCTGAAGCATACTTTTATTAAAAAGCTTAACTCTACTATATGCACAAGCATTAATAAAACACCACATTATAATTAAAAAGAAAATATCCAAGTTTTTGCAATGTCCTCAAAATTCCCACACACTTTTGTTGTTTTCTTTGGTTTGATTTGTTGGGGATTTTGTTTGTTGGGTTAGTTGCTTTTAAACAAATGAAGTTGGTCAAAACCAAGATGTTTCCCACACTGCCTTCTCACAGTGACAGTTAACATTAGCATATATATATATATATATATATCTTGCCTGAGCTGAAGTTATTAACTGGAAAAATGAACAAAGTTTCTATTTGTCAACTCCTGAGTTAAAGAAATGCCAAATACTGCTTTGTCTGAGGATAGTTTAGAACACCTCTGCTCTGGGAAATCTTGGCTTCTGGTCTGGTGAGAAGATGGGAGCTGGAGTTCATTTGATCCCTTTCCAGACAGGGTGTCCAATAAATGCTATCAGCCCAAATCGAATGGAAACAATCTCACAAAAAGATCTGTAGCTCATTTTGACRATTCATATCAGGAAACTTTTTTTATGCCACAGAAATTACCATTTCTTTTGATTTTTCCCCCCCAAAGCAGATTTTTCATCTTATTAAAAATCCAATGTTAGCTGTTCAATGACAGCAGCCTTCTTTCAGTGCAGTCTCAATGTAAGAAAAGTGTTAGTATGGATTAAAAGCATATGGTGGAGCAGGAATTTCTGCATGTTCTACCTTAGGCCAGCCACTTCCCTGCTCTGAGTGTCAYACTGCACTTAATTAGAACTGAACCAAGACTATTTGCTTGTACTTCAAAGTGCATCTCTAAGGCAAACAGAACAAGCTCCCATTTTCCTGAGAAACTGATATTCCCACAAGCTGCCCAAGGCTACAAGCCCTGACTRCCAAACCCAGGGTCAGCATCAGCCCTGTGCCAGAGAAAATGCTCAGCCTCGGATTGCCCTGCAAGCTCCAGGTTCATTCTTCATAAAAAAGGGATGAAATAGAATTACTTATCTCTGAGGACTCCTGTGGTCTATAAATAACATTTCTGCATTGCTAAGTCAGAGCAAGCCTTGCCAGGGGAGGCAGAGGAAAAGCAGCAGTGGAAAAGTAGCTCTTTTTTTTAATGTGTTACTTGGACACACTTTTCGGGGTAAAGCATGTTTTTAGTCTAAAAGAGTAGGCAAAATGTGCAATGCCAGCTGTGTACAACACCAGCTTTGTGGGCAGGGATGCTGCCAGCTGCCTGCCTTCAGAAGCATGTAACAGTAGAAGGATATTTTCTGGAAGGAAAAGTTCAGATTATTTTACAAAGCTGTTTCATTTTCCCTAACTTTTCACAGATGCAGAAGTGTGCAGACATTTTTCAAAATTTGCTTTCAGATGAATGCCATTTCACCTCACACACCAACTGCTGGCCAGTGCTGTCAGATTACACATTCTGGGACATTCGATGCATTTGCAGTATTTTGCCTGCTCTTTTAGACTAAAAACAAGCTCTACTCATAAAAGTGTGTCTAACTAACATAGCAAAAAAAGGAGCTTCTTTTCCTCTGCTGAAAGATTCCCAAATGGACAGACTCATTGGGGYTGGTGTGAGACCCTCCACTCTTGTTTCTCTCTGGCTTCTTGGTAGCCGCAACCCCAACTTAATCAAGCTTGCAGAAAATTGCATAGGCAATAATTTTTGCTCACTCATACTGAAATGACAGAAAAAAACCCTTGATTTCTTTTCTGCCAGTTGCACTACAGCAAAAAAAAACAATACACCAACAGAGACAACAAGGAAAATAGTGAAAAGGAGAATGTGTGCACTTCTAAATGTTGTTGTTTCTTCTGAGGAAGTTTTTTCTCCTAACATATGTAATAAAATAGTGCTTCAAMTATTTCTTGTCATAAATTCCATTATCAGAACTGACTGAGTTTTATCCTGTATGTTTACAAGTGTAGTGCATCCCACAGATGCTAACAGAAAATTAAAAGTAATAGAAGCCCTTTTGTGTTAAGCTGTTCTAGAGTGACACAACTGAAGCAGGAGACAGCAGCACCCACCTCTCTGTGCTGTTTTTGTTTTACAGCATGCCCAGTATCCCAAGCCTGTCCTAAATCTGTCTCAGAAGTTTTTCTAATTACTCCAGGCTGGCTCTCCCCTCTCCCAGACAGCATTTGGAGAGCAGCAAAGGAGCAGCAGGGTGAAAATCACTGAAGTGAAGGTTTCCCAGCTGGAAACCTGAACACCCCATCTTTTGCTAAGCTTGTTCTGCTGTGCAGCAATTCCAGCAATATYATGACCTGTTTTCTTGTGCCTGGACACAAAAGGTGTTTCCAGACATAGTGTGAAGTGTTACAAAGAGGCATAAACGCCTTCAGAACAATCACAGGCTAGAGCATTGACAGTGAGGATGTTTTATTAAATACCGCTTTTGCTCAGTCCCTGATCCTACAGGGTGCGTGAGGAAATGCAAGTTCTGACACCACTTCTTAAAACTACAATGTACCAATAATTTACTTAAATTCCATACCCTTAACAGAAAGCTAAATGGTTTTATACACACAAAATTTGTGAATTTCACAAGGATGCAGTAATACAACAGCAAAGGCATCTGAAAAGATTGATACTAAAGCCATATGAATCAGCTTTGAAACTAGAAACAGCAAGCAGAGCAAACAAGTGTTCTGAGCAGCTGAATGAGTGTTCCAGTGTGGAGTGGGGATTTTTAGGTAATGCCCYCTGTGAGTGTTATTGCAAATTTTAATAGCAGCAATGCATCACTTCTGCAATGAGCAGATCATGGCTGTCCTGATAAAGACAGGATAAACATGTACTGGGGAAAAAACATCCTGCAGGTCAAGCTCTGGGGATCAGAGACAGAAATGAGATTTAAGTTATCTGACTGAGGTGGTAGGTAGGTTGTGACAACATCAGGAACACAAAARAAATCTTTCCACTCCCAAATGGCCCACCAGTGACAGGACAGAAGCATAAAGGCCATATTCAGTAGAAAACATACTGTGAATCACACCAGACTGGAATTCATTGACTCTGATTCCCTTRCTGCTTCAAGTGCCCTAAATCTGGAACCACAGACAGCAGAACCAGCCACCCCATCATCTTCCTTTTGCTGTTTGCTCCTTTTCTGGGGAGAAGCTGCATGAGCTTCACATCTTGCCTCCAATTCTAATATTTCAGTGCCATTTTCTGGGCTCTGGGTCTGGTTTGGGTCAGGACCTGCCTGGTACAAGCACAGGATGCTCTGTGCCTCAGTGGCTGATGAATACTGGGGGATTATCTCTAACAGCATTAAACTTCTGCACGAGGGTCTCCCACTGCTGCTACACTCTGAAAGGTGCCAAAAGCTTGTGGACTGTGACCCATCCAGCCCTAGCACAAAGGCACTAAACACAGTCCACTCTGATCCTCTTTTTTCTCCCACAGTTCATCCTTCCAGTGGCTTTTCCTTTAGGAAGCTCCCTGATATTTTTGCCAGGATCTCTGTTAGCAGAAGAGAGCAAGCATCACTCTTTGGAACACCACCCAATAACCACGGTGCAGACACTRCTTGGTGTTCACTCCATCCAGCTGAGCTGCTTGCAGTGTTATGAACAAATCCTACAAGCAAGAAGGTGGCACAAAACACCACCAAACGTCTGTGCCCAATGGTGATGTATTTCTGGTAATGCCTCCAATTCATCACCCGCCTGTCCAACAGATCATGAGAAGGGATTTATGTGCAAACAGCCACAATTCCAGGGAGTGGGATGGAGAAAGGATCCCCCTTTGCTGGGAAACCTGATCTTCACCAGAACTGACCGCAGGAACAAATGCAGTTTGGATAAACTCAGTGGTCTGTGATTTCTGTGGTTTTTGTGCTCCTACATGTTTTGTGTTGGGTTTTTCTTTCTATTTGATACAAGCAGCACAGGATAAATGGAACTGGCAGAATGTGTCATCCCATGTTTTCCTTTCCATTCAGCTGACATGCTAATTTTGTGGAACACAAGAAATGAACAGCACTTTCCAGATGTATAAAATTGGGTTTTAACAACCAAGTAAGGCAGGATTTTTTTTTAATGGGATCACAGTTTCCTCAATTAAAATTTAAGAGAATTCAGCTTCGGAAACATTGAATGCTGTATTTTACGGTTCTCTGAGGGGGAAAAAAAGTGAGGTGAGAGGATGTATGCTTATTTTCAAAGTACAGAGTTAACAAAGCATTACTTGAAATTCAGTGATTTTCAAGTTGGTTGTTCATGTCTGCTTAAATGCCTGTGGGTAAGTGTGCTGAGCTCTCTAATACATTCCAAATGGTCAGTGCTGTTACAATACCCTCACAATTACTGCACTWCAAGACAGATTACATCAACCTTTAAGAGTTGCAGAAAGGAAATATTCTTTCCTTTTCTGGCTAAGACAGACAATGTTTCATGTCACAACCCCACCCTACAGCTCAAAAGGAGGGTGGGGGACTGCACTGAAGGTGCTCTGCCACACAGAGCCCAAAAGCTCTGCCACAGGTGGGTCCAGCAAGAGCTGGCTGGAGCTGCACAGGGCACTGAAGGGGCTGAGCTGGTGTGAGAGTCTGTCCGAATTTTCCCTCATCTGCCTCATGATCATCACTGGGGGACCACTGAAGAGAAGACGCTCCTGTCTTAAATCTCTGGCTCCAAAGGAGAAAGTCATGTGCCTGAGCCCTGAGAGCACAGTGCTAAGTTATTGCTTTCACAGGTGTTGTTTGCTGTATGCTGCACTGAGCCCAATGAGAAGGGGGCACCGTGCCCTTTGTGCAACAACAGCCTTGGGAGCTGTCCCACCTCTGGGCCTGGCTGGACTTCTCCTGAGTTTCAGGTGCTCTCCCACAGAAGACCCTCACCTGTTTGACAACCACCGTGACAGACAGACTGAGATGGAAGGAGCCTCTCCATCAAGGAYTGAGCCATGAAACCCCCATGTGAAAAGGCCCCTCTGCTCCTTCCAAGGCCTGGGACTGAAACCCCCAGCCCGGGGCAGGTGCGTGGGGGAGGCAAGCTGACCAAAGCCAGATGTTTGCCTGCAGGTTGTGACCGCTGCACCAAGGAGACAATGGCTCTCGCTTACTGCTGAGAGCATGGACTACCTGTTACATCTATTCCTTATTCTATCTGTTTCCCTCCCCCTCATGAATTATCATAATAAAAGCCTCTGAGTTAGCTAGAAATTTTGAGATCTCCCTGGACGTGGCCTGGTGAGCTCCATCGGCTGGATACGGAAGGACTCCGCAGTACCACATTTGGTAGCTATATACCCATTCTCTTTTCCTCCCTCTTTTCCCTTATTTTCTCCTTTTTTCCCCAGTTCCCTCCCCAAYRMRTTTTTTTGCTGTGGTTATTTCAATAAAGTTGCATTTGTTTTGATTATTACTGCAAATCCCCTGTACTGTGTCGGTTTTTTGCACCCTGAGATCAGCCCACAAACCATCACGAAACCTGTCCATAAAGACAGATTGTGACACCTGGTCCCACCAGCTGAGTAAGAACCAGCATTTTAAGGGCAGAACTTGCTGATTTTGCCAACAAAACAACTACTGACCAAGGGAGGTGCACATGTGTTTATGTGCCTGTCCACAAAGAGAGGAAATCTGAATCTATATACAGGCAAGAAAACTACAAAGAGGAAGTCAGCCAAGCTGTCAGCACAGAATTCCTTGCAGAATGGAAGGGAACAGAGCTGCTCAAAGAACTGAAAGCATCAGAAGCAACTTGTTTTGTTCTTCTGGCTTTTTGTTAAGTCAGCTGTGAAAACCATGCACATGTAAGTGTTTGAGTAAGGGAGTAATTCCTYGAGTTACCTGTCCCCAGTGAGGAGAGGCACAGTTCAGTCTGGGACCACCACACAGGAGGCATCACTTCAGATTGGGGATACTGGCACTGACACCATTTTGTAACCACAGAAAACAGCCAAACTCCCTGAAGTGACACCATCTTCAAATTTACCAATTTCACAGTTAATTATGCTTGCAAAAGAACATGGCAGAAATATGACACTGTGGTCACAGACAGGCTCTGACCTCCTCTTCAGAACCAGCTCAAGAACATGTCCAGAGTTCAACTCCACTGAAGTAGCAGAATTTACCAATAACACAAATTTATTCAGTGTGCAGAAAATCACAGCATTTCATGACATTGAGTGGCGGGGCAGAAGAACTGAGGGATTAAGTTGGACATCACCTGATGTAGCCAGAGACAAGCTGCCCTGAATACCAGCACATTGGGGGGACACCATCAGCCACACTGCTCAGGACAGAGCACAGGATTGTTGTGGTCAGTTTGGGAACATTAGTTCACTGTTCAGCCACTGTCAGAAAGAAAATTTAAGAATAAATCATGTTTGTCCTTTCTTGGATTTCTTTTCCTTTTTTTCCCCCTCCCATATAGTTGTTTTTTCACCACTTCAAAGCCACAGTAAGGCTSTGTCTTGGACACTCCATGGAATTCCAGTTATCCCACCTCAAAGAGGACACTGCTAGAGAACAGAGAGGCATAAAAATGGCAATAAATAGTTTAGAGATATGGGGTAGCTGGAATCCTAGGATAGGCTAAACATATTAAGGCTCTTCAATGTGGGAAATAGATAGCTGTGAGTGGTATGATTAAAGTCAATAAAATCCATGAATGGCCAGTAAAAGGAGGAAATTTGGTTTTTATACAGTCTCAGGGTGATTGTGGAGAAACAGGACATTAAATTAAGCYATCAGATAGCAGGGTTAAAACAGGAATATCCTTGGTTATATCACATATACTGGCACCTTGCAGAGACCAAGAGAGTCACTCCCAACACACACACAGGCACTGCTCTCCCCACAGAGAGCKGCAGCTCTGCAGCCACTGGAGGGGAGATGAACAACAAAACAACCTCCTCTCAACAGCAGCGCTTAAACCTGCTCACAGAAAGTGTTCYACCCATCCCTGCATTGGGTTTGTGTTTTTTACAGCACTCTGAACCTCCAACAGCAATCCCAGTGGCTACAGCTAAGTAACACCTGGGTTTTTAAGTGGTATTCCCACTTTCCTACTAAAAGTCTGATTTCAGGCTCAAAGCTTCTTCTTAGGGCAGAGCCCCAGGACAGAGAGGGTCAGTGCAAGTCAAACACCCCAGGAGTTTTCTCCCCCAGAGCAGAGTCACTGCAAATGGCACAAAGCTCCAGCCTCTCCTGCCCAGCGCTATCAAATAYTCACCATCTCCTACACACACAGCCAGGCACTAAAACACACAATCAGTGTTTGTATCTGCTAATAACAGGGCTGATTTCTACTACCTACAACCATAACCATTATTATTATTATCATTATTATTATCATCACTATCATTATTATAATTATTATAATAACATTATTATAATTATTGTAATTATTATGTTATTATTACTATCATAAATACTATAATAAATACTATTATCATAAATATTATCATTAATATTTTTAATTTCTTAAGAATCTATAAATTCAAAAATATCACATCATAATATGATATGTTATAATTTAGCAAATTCTAAATTTATTCATTAATAATACCCAACACTATTTAACAGATCTGTACTCAGATGCTGTCTATGCACTTGCTACACCTACCAACATAACTCCCTGTACTTTATCTCCTTAGAAAGACTAGAGAAAAAAGGGACAAGAAGAGTGTTACAATTTCTATTGTGCTTTAGGCAACTCTTGCATTTGAATTAGTGGATAGTACATTAAGATGATGTACCATAAACCCCAAGAGGATAAATCTATAAATAGATTACAAGGCTGACTTTCTAAAGGATTTTAAGTATCCTCTCCTAATTAGTCCATCCAGTTTTACTGAAACATTAAACCAATTTCTCAGATACTTTTATATCTAAAATATATACCATACAGTGCCCACAGCAAGTTTTCCATTCAAAAACATTTTTCTTTTTTAAAATGATACCTTTAACCCAAATGATTATCAAAACCTAATCTACCTGAAAGCAGCCTGAAGATCTGTACCACTCTTTGCAGCCTGACTCAGCAGTGCAATTCACCTTCTGACAACAGCAGATCAATTGGGAGGCATCACATTTATCCTGAATTAACTAAAGGTCCCTGGCTGCCCAGCCCTGGGGTCTGCAGTGCCAGGAATGGCTCATGGGGAAAAGGCAGAGGTGGAAACACCCGCAGGGACCCAGGACAGCAGAGCCAGCCCAACAAACACAGGGTGCAGCTTGCTCCCAAACCATGCCCTGCAGTTACAGCACAGCCAAGGGGGTTTCCTGCCCACACTGACCCCTCTGCTTGCTTGGGTTTGCTCCTTTCATTTAAACTGTATAAAGAATCACTTTGCTGCACGAGACAGAGCAGCTCTTTCCTTCCAGGAAAAGCATCCAGGGCAGACAGACACAGTGCAGCCTTTCCAACCTGCCTGGACACTCACTGCCCCTCTTCTGTCACAAGCCTGGCAGGAGGCACCTCAAGCAGTGAGAGCTGGCAGGAGAGAAAGCCCTGGCACTGCAAACACACCTGGGCTGCTCCAAGGAATTTACTGAAGTGCAGATCTCCAGGTTAGCTTGTCTCTGCAAAATACTCTGTCTCCTCCTTCCCTTTTGTCAGTATTTTGTTGAAATCCCTTTTAAATTCAAATTTCTTTATCTGTTTGGATTTGAATGTAACAACAATACCTTACTCACTATGAAAAAAAGAAGACAAGTTGGTTTTGGGTTTTTTTCCAGGGGAACTAATGTTGAGCAATGTGAAACCATGGTAACTGTCAACTTCCACAAGGTTATGCTATAAAAGAAAATGAATTGGTGCAACCATCTCTTAAACACTTCTGTGGGTTATCACCATAGTAAATCTGACAAACCCACACTTCATCCTATAACCCGATTTTCATTTCAATAAGGGAAAACATTGATCATTTTAACAAGCTATTTGTGATCTACAGTCAGCAGCTCCCACAGGAAGTAAATCTGTGCTAAGGGAAAGAGGGTTAGAGTATTTCTTTCACTGGTTTCTCCTCCATCAGCCCAGGGCAGCAAGGGGTGAGATTTAGGGGCCCTGGCTGGGACAGGGAACACTCAGTAGGAGCAGCCAGAGGTAYCTTGCAGCACAAGAATCTACAGAAATGTTCAGCTTTATTGTCCTTTGAGCAAGGGAAAAGTTAAAGACCATGAGGGCCAATTAACCACACAGAGCTGCTGAAGGAGTCATGAACAGAGAATAAACCTGAGCACAGCAGAGCTGGGGAGAAAAGGCTTCCAGGGAAAATTCCCTGGTTGTTAGACTTCCTACAGCAAGGGTCAGTGACATCCTGGGGGGTTTTGCCTCATATTCCTCCTTCCTTTCCAGGATGTGCACATGAAACAAGGGGAGTGGATGAGATGAGGGCTTCCGTCCCACCAGATTGTCACCATGGTATTTCTGAAAAAACTCTTCACCAAGATTGCTTCTCCTGGGAAGCTGAGAGGCCTCAGAAAAGAATGAAAACAATAATTATCTGATTGTTTGGAATGTGGTCTGGAGATTGTTCACCACCAGGTGAATGTTTGATTGGTTCCATGTGAATTGTTTTTAATTAATGACCAATCCCAGCCAGCTGTGTCGGACTCTCTGCATCAGTCACCTGTTTTCATCATCATTCTTGTTAAGCCTTTCTATGTACCTGTTTTCTCGTTCTTTAGTATAGTTTTCATATATAATTTCTTTTAATATAATAAAATAATAAATCAGCCTTCTGAGAACATGGGGTCAAATTCTCATCTCTTACCTCGTCCTGGGGACCTCTCAACACCACAGCAGAGTAACTCAGGAATCCCTGCTCTCCTCCATCCAGCTGTATAATGGAGGCTCTGTCAGATGGCAGCAGCACTCCTTCCAGCACACAGGATGGAAACTGAGCTCCTGAGCCCCAAGGTCCAGGCTTTAGTCATGCTTAAAATGGCTCCTATTAAAACAATRTGGCTTACTTGACCCTCCCTACTCGTCTTAATAAACTGCTCCAGCAGTTTGGCTCTCCAGTGGACTGACATCTGATTCCCAGACTAGATTTCCCACTCTGCAGTCTACACCCACTTAGAGGCCTTTGCCAACAACCTTTTACACTTAAATAACTTCTCCTCCATGGTGAGGCCTTTGAGAGAGCAGCCAGAGCCCCTCAGTGCCCTCACTCTGTTCTGCTGCCCAAGCCGTGTCCCTGTGTCCTCAGCCTGRATGCAGCCAGAGCTGACCCTGCCTGGGTCAGTCACTGCCTTTGCCCTGGGCCCATTCATGCCTCTCTGCACTGTTTTCTCTCACACAGAGCAGCATCACCAACTTTATCCACACATCCCCAAGCTTCCTTACTCTTGTATTTGCTGGGAATGCCCCAACAAAGGCAGGAATGATGCAGCTGACTCCATGTTCTCAGAAGGCTCATTTATTATTTTATTATACTATATTATATTAAAGAATATATACTATACTATGCTATACTAAAGAATACAGGAAGGATACTTACAGAATGCTAAAAAGATAATAATGAAAACTCCTGACTCTTTCCAGAGTCTGACACAGCTTGGCCCTGATTGGCCAAAGAGTGAAAACAACTCCCAGCAGAATCCAATGGAACAATCACCTGTGGGGAAACAATCTCCAAACACATTCCACATGAGCACAACACAGGAGAAGCAAATGAGATCAGAATTGTTTTCCTTTTCTCTGAGGCYTCTCAGCTTCCCAGGAGAAAATCCTGGGTGAAGGGATTTTATCAGAGAATGTGAATGCCACACCTTACAGCAGCCTGGGGCTGTGATGTGCAGTGCCTTCCTCCCAGCTCTGCCATCCCCACTGCCCTGAGCCATCCCTGCTGCTCTGCACCTTCCTGCYCTGTTCTCTCCACCTCCATGGAACACAGGGAGCCTTCAGGGCCCTCCCTGCCTTGTTCCCAGTCCATGGTCCCAGTTTATTTGCTTCTCACCAAACTCGCCCATGTCCCTGGCTGGGTTCAGCACTGTCCCCCCTTTAATTACAGCAATTCTGTAGTTACTGCCCTCAGCAGACTCAGGACCTGGCTGTGTATTCACACATGTTTGTGTGTGCATATGTGTTGACAACAGCTAATAAATTAGACTCAGGCAATTTTTTACTACAGATGATCAAGAATGGTGTTTGAATTCTGTTACTAAGGTAGATTTTTACCTCATGTGCCAGCCTTGACACTTCCAGTTTGTCCCATCAGATAAAACAGAGTGATTTTTAAAAAGAGGAAACCAGCAATAATGACACATTAYTGACCCATCAAGAGAGCTTAGGGGCCTTTTGTTTTCTCTTGGTTTAGTGCACTGAGTTCTCTCCAGAGACAGATCACACAGCATTTTCATCATATTTCACAGAAGAAATGCAGGAGCAAGAAAGCACAGACTGAGGTGGCTCTAAAACCCAGCACTGGTTAAAAAACRACAGTAAACATTGTTGAGGATACAGCCTTTAGAGATCAGAGCCTCAGAAATGAGCCCAGTAAATCCTGGCCCTGTCAGACCAGTCCTTTCAYCCAGGGATGATCATTCTAGCCCAAWGAGAACACAACCTCTGCCTTCAYCTGCTGTTTCAAACCCAAATGCTCCAGCTGCAGAAAGGAATTCCCTCTGGAGCTCTGCTACCARCCTGCACAATCCTGGTTCCACACTGGGAAAAGCTTCTGAGAGAKGCAACTCCATTGCCTTAAACTGCAGGAAACACAAAGTTGCTGCTGTTTGGAATAAATTTMACCTTCCCCAAAGCTCACAAGTGGAGTAAGCAGAGCTCCAGACAAGAACTGTCAGACAGCAGGCACTCACAAGCACACTCTGAATTGTTCAGCTAATTACAGCAGACTCAAAACTTCCCGAGCAGCTTTGTTGTGTCCTGTGCGCAGGCTAGGAGGGCTGAKGAAGTGAAGATTCACTATTCTTTCCAGCTATCATTCCAGAGGTATAATTTGATCTAAAAAGCAGCCATTCTGCTTTTTTCTGAGTTTCTCTCTTCATGAWCAGAGGCAGGAAATTCAGAAACTGCCATTATGAGACGACACAGAGTCAAACCAGAGTTCTGCAAAGATTCAGAACTCTGACTCCAAGGTTTATGAARAATGAGTTGCAAAGAAAAAATATTTTATTATCTCATTTTTTTTCAATTAGATACTGGAAAATAAGCTAAAATAAAAATGTAGAGTCTTAGTTTAATTTCTGAACCTCTTTATGCCTAGTTAATAAAATGAAGCATTAGTTTGTAGTGAAGTACAAATTTTTGAATTCTTGGTAGACAGGAAACTAAAACAACATCTGTCAAAACAAACAGCTTCTACATAACAGAAATCATGTCCTAAATCAATTCCATTTTCTGCTGGTATGAGATGGTGCAGCTCCACTGGCAGAGMAGCTGCAGCAGCTGAAGGGACAAAGACTACAATGGACAGTGCTCCCAAAAAACTCTGCTTAAGGAACATTGGAATAGGTTTCCCCAAAATCTGTGTGTTACCCCAGATCAAGCTTGGGTTGAAACCTCACTGCTATTTAACAGATCTTATTGCAAAAAGGGTGATGGAAGCAAATGCTAATGATTTTTTTTTAACAAACAGAAGATTTATAATGAGAAGTCATCCAATAACCAGTCTTTGTTTTTCCATGGCATTGTTGATAAATTAAGATATGTTCAGTGTGTGATCACTTAAACACTTTAACAATCTAAAAAGGTTCACCTAAATTATTTCAATAAAGCCTTTTCTCACTCTTCTTACAAGCAGTGACCTGAACCACTTGACATGTTTTCTGAATGGACAGCTAACAGCATCSAGCACTCCTGACACACACACTGCTACTTTGGGAACACTCAGAMTCAATAGCTATGAACCCTGCCACACAGAAAAGCTCAGAAAAGCATTATTAATACAATGTGAGCATCTTGATGAATTAAAAAGCTCTGGTTTACACATAGAATTTTCTGCAAATACTTAGAAACCACAGACACACAAGTTGTCATACAAACTGAATGCAATTTTATTTTTAAGCTGGATCAAGTTATATTACCTAACACAGACCCTTATATAGAAAACTTATATTAACTCTGTAAATAATTCTCATCAGCCTGTGAAGATGCAACTCAAAAACCCCCTTCCTATTAAAAAGGAACTTCATTATGTTCCAAGTCTGCTTGCAATCAGCAGTTCTTTGCAGGCAATAAGGTGGTTTAGGTCCTTTGCCAAATCTCAGTGTGTGGTCATTCTATAAAATTGACTAAATCAATGCACTTGGAATTCTCCAGACATTAATTTTCTAAAGAACTTGCCTGATTCAGATGTATTTAATATATATGCAGAAAAATGCACATTACATAATTTCTATTTTTTTTTACTTTTTACATCTATTCAACCTAATTCAGTTCCCATTTCAGTTTTAGGTATGTCAGCATCAGCTGTGCTCAGTGCTAATTCCAGCATGACTTATGAAAGGCTGTAAAACTTTAAACTCACTGCTTCCATGGCTGCAACACCCAGCAACAGCTGCACTCCAAAGGTGTGAGGAGAGCTTTAATGCTCACCTTCCATTCTTCACCATCAGCTTTGTCCTGGCTTGCGAGATGTGCCTGGGGTGTGTGTTCTATCCCCATCTGTCAGAGCTGGGGCAGTTCTCTCTGTCCATGGGGCAGTTTTTTCTTTMTCTCTCCCACAGCCMAYCCTCCCTCCAGGAGATCTCTGCTGTCCATGGCCACTGAGTGTCCCTGCAGGGCTGATCCAATTCCAGCATCCCATGGGGAGATGCTGCGCCCAGGGGAGGAGCCAAGCATTCCTGCCTGGATCCAATCTGAGCCTGGCMCAGCCCAGCAGCCTTTGCCCCCTGCATTGCCAGAGGAGCAGCTTTCTGCTGCCCTGCATTGGCAGAGGGAGCCCAGGCCCATCTSCAGCAGCCCTGGAGCTGCAGAGGAAAACTCCCCCCTTGTGCAGGATCCCTGCTGCAGCAGAGCCACAGCTGGCACTGCAGGAGGGCTGAGCCCCCATGGGATGGGGCTGGGACACCCCCTGACACACAGGGGRCAGGGCATGGTCTCACTCTGTCAAAGTCATTTTCTATTACTGCATTTTTAATTTTCCTAATAAAGAACTGTTATTCCTATTACCRTATCTTTKCCTGAGAGCCCCTTAATTTCAAAATTCCAATAATTCATAGGGAGGGGGTTTCCATTTTCCATTTCAGGGGAGGCTCCTGCCTTCCCTAGCAGACACCTGTGTGTTCAAACCAAGGCAATCCAAGCATTCTGCAAACCAGCTGCAATGGCACTGGAGAACCCCAAATGTCTGCACACACCTTTGCCCGTTCCTGCACTCCACTTCTTGTCAAAGACAACTTCTCCCAGGCTGYCCCATGGGCAGCTCCAGCAGCAGTTCCCAGTTTTTCAGCCTTCCAGCAGCTGCAGTTTTCTTCCTGTCACTCCTGGCTGGGCTGACCCAGGAAGTGACAGCAGAGCCAACATCTGCTCCAGGGGAACAAAAGGGATGCTGACAGGGAATGCTGCAAGGGAGGCCACTCAGGAGGGGCTGGCAAAGTTTTCCAAGTGTTCTGTCTATCAGCAAAGAACCAGGAATTGAAATTTCATAACTCAAGCCCTCTGGTGGCAGTGGTAGAGGATCTGATTTAGCAGCCCTCCACTTGCAGAGGAAGGGCCCCAGGAAAACATATCCTTCCTCACTTTGTTTTCTACCTTTTTTCAACAATGCTACTACCTTCTCCATGGTTTTATGGTTTTGGTTTGAATTTCCTTTTGCTTTAAATTTCCTTTTGTGACCTGTGCAGGTGATCCCATGGCAGCTGACACATTCTGGGCCCACGAGCAGAGCTGCTGGACATCACTCGTGATGTGGCTTCCACACCAAGCAGCACCACCCACTGGGGCAGACACAAGCTCAGCAGCATTTTCTCTGAACTTTGGGTCAGAGCCATGGAAAAACCCCACAGCAGYTCTGCATCCAGTCTGTTTCCAGCCCAGTCCATCTCACCATACCTTCTGATGAAAACTCTCAGGGGCAGTTACCCAAATATGCTTCAAAATTGAAAGTACTGAATGTTAGATGATACTCACTTTTCTGCTGCATTACCCAGTGAATAACACGGAGCTAAGCCAAGGAACCAGCAGAGGGTTTTGCAGAAGACATTTAGTCTGTGGCACTTCACCTGGAATTTTAGAGCATGCTGTGGTATTTTGAAATCTAATGAAAAGGCTTTCTGGACAGAACTCATTGCTAATAAAGGAATAACAAAGAGAAACTCAAGAGAATACATTATTAGATGGATTTGCAAGAATTAAAATGGAAGGGATTAAAGCACAGCTAACAGCCCAATACAGTTTGTAATTAAACCTGAATTCGCAACTGTAGGACTCTAGTTATCGAATGTAAAAAAAAAAAAAGAAAAAAAACTTAAAAATCACTTGAGTAGTTCTTTATCTGCAGGATGAAATATATGATCCAGACCAGCCCTACAGAATCAGCCAGAAAGCATTTTTCCTGTGGTTTTGATCAGCAAAAACTACATTAGTTCCACATAGCTGAAATTAGTGCAGCAGGAAGTTTTAAACATTCACTTCCATCAGAGAACTCTGCATTTTTTATATCCCCAATTCCTGTGGTGGTGCTGAGGAGGCAGCACCAGCCAGGGGGTGCCAGGCAGGGACACCTGGGGCAGCCCCAGCACTTACTGTGAACTTATTGTGAACTCAGCAGGCACAGACATTGCTCCATGGACCCTTCCTGTCAGGAGTGCTCAGCTGGAAGGGCTGCAGGAGGAGCTGGCACCAACAGGAACACAGTGGGTTCTCCCAGGAATGCAGAGTTTTCAGAGTTTTCACTTGCAATGCACCCTGGCCTGCTCCTGCCAGATGCTTAAGGTGGGATGGGAGATACTCCCCTTCCCCAAATCAACCAGAGATTGTCAGGAGTCACACAAGACTGAAACAGAGCTTACAAATCAGGCTTAGAAAGATCAATCTTTGCAAAGACTTTTAGTGACAGAAGAACTCATTCCTCCAGGTAAGAGAGCCCTCGGCTGTTCCTGTAGCCACTCAGCCTTGCAGGGGGCTGTGCTTCTGGAATAACCAGGCTGGGAAGCAAGCACCCTGAGCATCAGGGCACTCTGTCCCCTCAGGAAGGGCTGGTCTTCTCCAGCTCTGCCTGCCTGACACCAAGGACAGCAGTCACACCTCTGCAGAGCCCCAGCAGGTGTCACCTACTTTGCAATAAGAACAGAATTCAACTTCCTAACCCCAGCACATCAGTGCCAGGACATCAGWGCCCCTTCCCAGCACCATTCTGTTACCAAACCCTGCCTGCAGGCTCCCCAAGCCCTGGCTGCCAGCTCTGAGCTCAGGGCTGTCAGAGCAGCACGGCTCTGACACRTGCCCTGTGCTTTCTGCAGGCGTGGGGCAGCTCCAGCTCTGTTTTGCACATCTCAGCCACGTTCCCAAGAACATTGCAGAGGTGCAAGGCAGCCTAACAAACTCTTGGAGGGATAGCTGGAGCTGGGTCCTCCCACCCAAACCTTGGAGATGTTCAGACAAGCTGCTGGGCAGAGTCACACTCCAGCACAGCACAGGATCTGCTGTTTGCCATGATCTTCACTCTTCATTTGCCACAGAAACCTCTGAATTACACCTTTCTTTTTATTATCTTTTCCCTGTAGTTAAGTTCTCCTTAAAGAGCAAGGTTTGTACCACTCACTTGAGATGGAGAAGAAATTTTCCAGAGTAGAAATCCATTTTTATTTAAGTGAAATGTACATCTTTGAATTAAGTCTGTAGTTTGAAAACACAGCTGTTTAGTCTGACTGCCTGTTCTCGTAAAAAGCCTAAGCTCAAAAAAAGCTGTGCTTCAGCTGAAAGACAAAGAGAAGGAAAGAGAAACAGAGAGAAAGAGATACTGCTGTAGGAACAAGTCAACCTGACCTAAAAATTCTTTCTGATAAAGAAGAGTTAGCAACAAATGTCATGCAAAAGTTATAAAAATAAATATGTATGAACCAATTGTGAAATTGCATACCTATGTATTTAAAAAGAAAATAAAAAAAATCTGAAGTTCCCAAAAGTGCATGTCTTTTTAAAAAAGTAATCTCCACATGCATCCAACACTGTAATAAACATATCAGCTTTAAGACTTTCACAAAGTTGTAGAGTTTTGTTTGTCTCCACAAAACTCAAACATCTTGGGTGAGCTGTTTGACACCACCCAGCAAAGACCTCAATCCTCTCTCCTTCCAGTCCAGCTGCAAATAAATTCACCCAGCCCCTGCCTTCAATAAAAGCAGACAAGGTGTCAGAATATCCCCACGGGGAGCCAGCCATGCCAGGAAAGCAGATGGGCTTGAATTTAGCAGAACTTCTGTAAAACTACCCCTGCCAGGGTAACCCTACACAGAAGTCTCCATTCTCCTCAGTTCAGTTCTAGCTCGCCTTACATTCTGATGGAAACTCTCACAGGCAGCTACCCAAATGTGCTTTAAAATTAAAAGTACTGAATGTTAGATGATACTCAGCTTTTTGCTGCATTACCAGGGCATAACACAGAGCTAAGCCAAGGCAACAGACAAGGAATCAGCAGAGGGTTTTGCAGAAGACATTTAGTCTGTGGCACTTCACCTGGAATTTAGAGCATGCTGTGGTATTTTGAAATCTGTTGAAAAGCCTTTTCTAGGTTCCCAGGGAGAGCAGGAACCCAAGCCTCCCCACAGAGCAGTCTGTCCCCAGGGGATGTGGCCATGAGAATGAAGCAATTATCATGGATCAAWTCTGTCTCTGGTTTAAAATGGCACAGTTCTATTCAAAATTAAACAGCTTAAAGGATCCCAGGTATTGCAAATACACCTAAAGAGAAGCTACATTGGAGCACCAGTAGATTCCAGTTGTTCCCTGTTTTTTTACTTCTGACTCTGTAAAGGTTTGGTGGCATTTCTTCTCCTGCACACACTGGAAGGAGGTTGAGGAGATATGAAAAATCCTGCAGTAACCATGGCAGTGTGCTACATCCCACTGACTCTGCTTGCCTGTCCTGCCTCTGCTAAMCCAGAAAATAAAACTGCAGTTGCTTCTGCTTTGGCCCCAGGTGCTTTTGCAGCAGTTTATCCCTTTTTGTCTTGCTTTAGCCAAAGCATTTTCCAATTAGCTGATGAAGACTCCCCATGAATCCACCACAGACATTTGAGATACTGGAAGGTCTGCTGGTTCTCCTTGGTGAAACTCAACCTCCTGATGTGCACTCAAAATCCCATACACACACTGAATTTCCTCAGTGCTTCAGGGATAACATTCTAAATGCATTTCCTTAGAATAACCCTGCTGATCCTGAGTTTCAAAACTCAAGTCTATTTCTATATTCCTGAAGTAAACCAGGTGGAATTCTGATTTTAGACCAAGAGCCTGCCAAGGTTAGAGGTCAACACTGAACAYTGTATTTTTCAAGTTAACTTACAGTGTTTGTCCCAAGCAGTTTAGTACAAGGAATTTGAAAGGACTCCCACAGCTGGGCAAGGAATACATAACTTGCTTTAAATTTCTGTATGTGGAAATAGTGCACTTATTAAAAACAGAAATGATGATTTGCCTTTTTTACATTAAGTTTCCACAAACATATTGTTCAAATCATGCCCCAAATTCTTCAGTGGAAGTAAACTGCCAAGTGCAGGGTATGAACAGAAATAATAACTGAATATTTATAGATAAATATTGTCTGTAAATAAATGTGTTTATAAATAACTTAATTATTATCTGAAAAATGACCCTGGGAAAATTATGAGGTCACAATCCAGACCACTGCCACATTATATTATCCACTGTAAAACTAATTTGTCCAAGGGTGAATCCATGAGCTGAAAGGCAAAGTTAACTCCTTGGTTCAGTCAAGAGTTTTAACAATTCACTCTAAACAATTCACTATTTAAAATATGGTTTGGAAAGGCATTATTTCAATAAGTAAAAAATCACAGGTGAGACAGAGATGGGCCTTGATCACCAACTCTGTCTCTTCAGGTCATGAAGTTCATCACAGCCTCCTAAACTATCTGCAATGTTGGACTATTTTTCTTTTAAAAAGACTTSTGATTTTTCACATTTATCAAACATGCACTTCAATGTTTAATTGTATTTATTGTAATTAAAGGAAAACATTCATGTCAGAAGAGTTTACTAAGCAACAAACTCTTCCACTTGACAACATTCTGCTCAAAGAATGAAGTAAATTTACCAACAGTCTTGAGAATTCTTTCATATTCAGGAAAGCTCATGTGGTGCCTCCTTTGGCCTAGAAAACTAGATAGTTGAGGGTTTTGTTGGTTTTAAAAGCCAGCTTTGAAAAGTTTTCATCCTGCTCAAATTTGCTTTTCCAGCAGCAGCTTTCAAGAGCATTTCAGATGTTTCTCCAGTGAGTGCTGCCAATAAAGACACCGAGATGTTTGCAGACCCCAGTTCTCCCCTCTCATCAAATCAAAGCCCAAGTGAGCAGGGCTGCCAGGAACACCTCTACAAACAGAATTATTTCTACACCAAGTAAAGCAAAGACTCAAAGAAACACAAATCCAGGTCAAGAAGGAAATCAATGCAGCAGAGAACTGAGAAAGATGTAACATTCCCTACTTAAGCATTTTAAGAAATTAATTTAAATCTAGCACACGGAAAAAAAATTGGTGCAGTAATTTCATATATTTGTATTTTTTTTATTCTGAATAACACAGAGATGAGCCAGAGTGTTCCTAAGTAGTGAAATATTTGCAGCAATCACTTTGACAGGTTGGGTGCCATTTCTGTTTGTTAACTGATCAATGTAAAGAGCTGCTGGGTTATTAATAGATCTTATTGGGCCAAGATCTCTGGCTGAACTGTGGGTGAGCAAATACTTTGAAAATATGATCACAGCACTCAACTGAGCTRGCAAGAGGCTGTCTGGACAGAGCAGGGGTGTTGGAATTAAGCCCTTTTCTGACCCAGAGATGGGGCAACTGAGAGGTGTTTTAAAAACTTTTATTCCATTTTCAGTCTCATGTGAAGGGCRAGACAATACAGATGTTACAATTCATGCCATCACAATAAAAAAMCAACTATTTCCTAATTACATTATAAATGTTTCYTGGCCACACCACACTATACATACCTTAAAACCAATCATCTAAAATTACCCCTGTATTTTAATGTAAATGTATGTATGTAAACTTTTGTTTATGTATTTGTATGTAAATGTATGTATATAAACGTATTTGTATGTAAACTTTCTATCAAACTTTAAGAATTCTTTACAAATTCATTTCCCACACAGGGGAGGTTCAGTTTTGACTCATCAGMAGAGCAAGGCAAAACTTCCACCAAAGCTCTTAATTTTCTTTATTCCCATCAACCCACCGGGCTGATCTRTGGCTGTGTGTAAACCCCCAACTCCCAGCACAGAAAAGCTCATTTTAAAAAGCATTATTGGGGAGGTCAGTGAAAGTACATACCAGGCAGGACAGAGCCAGCCAGAGGGGTTTGTATCAATAAAATGGAGAGGCTGTGAGATAAACAATGTATAAATTAAACTACTTTTAAATGACATTTAATGTTTGTGAAGCTTTGTGTCTAGTCATCTGATGGAGGCCAATCTGCCTGTAAGCACAGGCATGGCTCKGAGCCCTGCTGGAGCCAGCAAACACTCTGAGATAACCCTGCCACTGGGAGGTCACTTTGGTGGGGTTTGTTCTGCACAAACATCAGCATTTCAGAGGTTTACCTGGCCTATGCTGGGAAAACACAAAAGCTTTCACTCAGGAGAACAAGGTCAGCCCACCCCACATCCTCCCTCACCAAAGGTGAGAGTTACAGCCCAGCCAGCCCCAAGTGCAGAGCTCCACACTGTGCACCCTTCACTGGGCTGGTGTCACCGTCATATTTCCTGAAAAATCCCTTCACCCAGGATTTTCTCCTGGGAAGCTGAGGAGCCTCAGAGACAAGGAAAACAATTCTGATCTCATTTGCTTCTCCTGTGCTGTGCTCATGTGGAATGTGTTTGGAGATTGTTTCCCCACAGCTGATTGTTCCATTGGATTCTGCTGGGAGTTGTTTTCACTCTTTGGCCAGTCAGGGCCAAGCTGTGTCAGGACTCTGGAAAGAGTCASGAGTTTTCATTAATTTCTTTTTAGCATTCAATAAGTATCCTTGCTGTATTCTTTAGTATAGTTTAGTATTCTTTAATATAATATAGTATTACAAAGTAATAAATGAGCCTTCTGAGAACATGGAGTCAGATTCATCATTCCTTTCTTCGCCTGGGGAACYCCACAAATACAATAGGGTGGGAAATGGTTTGTGTTATCCCTCATTTTATCCCTCACAGCCAGAGCAGCTCTAGCAGCACAGAGTGACAATCTCCCCACAGCACAACAGGTTTGCTGGCAACCTGGGACACTCTTCAGCCTTCCAAGCCAAGATCTAGGTTATTTTTTTTCCCCATTTTGATGAATCAACATGTTTCCAGTGAAAACCAGCTAAAAAAAAAATGCCTCTCCCTGATTCCAGCTCCAACTCTGGAATCGACTCCACCTTGCCACAGAAATTTCTCTGAGAAGTTGTCTGCAGCTGGATGTGTTAAATCACACACACATCACACTACACCAAAGATATTTTGCCAGCAAGGGATACAAACCAGCAAAAAGGAGATTATTTTGTGTCTTTTGGCACTTAAGGCTTGGAGAGCAGCAGAAACAGATTGCTCCTCCACCCTTTAGATAAAAAGTACCTGTAAGACAAATAAAACCAACCCCAAGGCCCAATTTAACTTCATGACAGTTTACAGCAAGATCATCCTGCTAGCACAGTTAAACCTGCATCAAACTGCCAGGTGTGTGTGTGTATATATATATTTATTTATTATTTATATTTATATATAAATATATATGCACTCATTCCTACTTCTCTGTCTCAAAAAACATCTGTCAGGAAAGCAAGAACTGTTACAGAGAAGCCTGCACCACCATATATATATATATATTTCTGCATGCATATATGTGTATGTAGATATAGATACATATTTCAACATATATCTAAATTATTTTACACAGAAAAAGATTCCACTGAACAAGGCACCAAGGTGGGAGGAAGGCTGGAGAACTATGCAGAATTTTTGTTACATTTCCACTAAAAGATTTGCATTTAAGCAACCACAGATTTAGCTCAGCAACACCTTCCTCACATAATTCCCTTCTGTTTGAAAAATGTAAAATTTATTATTTGATATGCTGTGTTACAACACTGATGGATTCCTGCTTCAAAGTCCACAGAATTTAATGGATTTTTTTTTTTCCATTTACCTGCTCATTCCACAGAGACTACAAATGCTGTTTTCATCACTGCTGGGACACACATGAGGAAAGGAAAATGAGAAAATTCACTTCCAATTCACTTTACTTTTTTAAAATACACTGCTACTTTTAAGTCTCCAATTTCAACTTGAAATAATATCAAAAATTCAATGTCCTGAAAAATACCAAAATCCAAACATCATATGGGAATCCTTTTTATCCAACAGACAAAGGCACCACAGTTCCAATAGTTTTAGGAGAAAGGATTAGGTGTATCAGTATTGAAAATACTCTCACTGATATCTCATTTAACTGAGATTCTGCAGAATACATTTSCAGCCCAATATCTCCAGGCCTTGATAGGATTTATCCTTGTTTGTAGTACTGTATTGCATACCCATTGCAATTGAAAGAAAATGAATTTTGCTTCCCTCCAGGAAGAATCATTGGCTAAGACAGACTGAAGGATCAGATAATAGTTTCACTTTCTGTCTTTTCAACAGGGCTTTGAGTGTGACCTTTCCTGAAAGGAACAGGTACAAAGTCACTCTGCACAAGAAAATAAACTTTATCTTGGAGATATTCCACAGACTTTAACCATGTCTAGATTGTTCATGTTAGAAGAGCTTAGATGATTGGAGCACTACTATTTTAATATTGTAGTATTTTAACTGGAAAGTTTCAGGTTTTTTGACTAAATAAGGGCTGTTCTTTCCTTCCGAGTAATAATTTAAAAACATACAAAAGAAAGAGTACCTGCCCATTATTTTATGCAATAAAAAATATTCCAAACTTTCCTTTCTTACTATGATAGTATCGGATTAGTCCCTGTTACATTGCATCTGCAAAATACTGTCCCACTAGAGCAAGCTGGTGGTTGGATGACAAGATTTATTATTTCATGAATTCTGAGTAGGTACCAAATCTGAAGAAATGCTCAAATCAAGAATTAATTATTTGTGTTCAAGTCTCTTAACCTGAAAGAAAATGTTGAGTGCTGCAGTGTCAAAAAAATGCCTTTGSAAGTCAAATGTCCATTTGCATTTACAGAAATGTCCATTTGCTTTTCAACTACTGACCCAACCCATCCATTCCAATTGCYTGAATATATCACAGTAACTGAAGTATTAACTAAAAAGAAGAAAGTCTGTCACTGCAAGAAGATGAGAGTGTGATTTCACAGCAGGAGGACTGTTCCCAACAATCAGGTCATTCCTAACCAGCAGTGGGGTCTCCATGAGTCAATCCAGAGAACTTCACTGAATCTCAGTCATTTGTAACTATAGCATGCACAGAACACAACCTAAAATGCAATTTGAAAACAGAAAATGGGAAAAAAATCCATCTTTGGGGAGAAGCACCAAAGTATTGGAAGTTAATTGTGTGCTGGTCCCCTAGGCTGAGCTGCAGAAGGTTGGGTGAAGCTGCCAGCAGAGCTCCTCAGTGACCCCAAAGCCAGCCTGAGCTCCAGGACTGTGGGAWTGTGCGGTCCCCAGGACAAGGTGAGAGATGAGAATTTGACTCCAAGTTCTCAGAAGGCTGATTTATTATTTTATGATATTAAATTAAAAGAAATGCTATACTAAAACTATACTAAAGAAAGAGAAAGGAGACATMAGAAGGTTTARCAAGAATGAATAATAAAAACCCGTGACAGACTCAGAGAGTCTGACACAGCTGGCTGTGATTGGTCATTAATTAAAAACAATTCACATGTTTGGATAAACAATCTCCAGACCACATTCAAGAGGAGTAAAACATGGACAAGTTGAGGCTTCTCATCTTACCAGGAGAAGAAATCCTGATGAAGGGATTTTTCAGAAAGTATGACAGTGACACAAGATCTGCTGCCCACCAGGATCTGTGACCCAAACTCCTGAGCACCCCAGGCCAGGAGGACACAAATCATCCCATCAGACTCCCCAAGATGAGCTCCTCATGCCTTCCATCAGGCTTCTGGGCTCTTTTCTGTGGTATCACAGCTGCTCCTGGCTCCCTCTGTACCTTCATACAAAAGTTCCCTCCTGACTCACATTCACTTCTCATCTGGAGCTGGGGCTGGAGAATCCAACACATTGCTCCTTCTGGGGTTACATTTTCTCTCAATAGCTGACACATAATTACATTTAATGAAATGTCTACACTGAGATCAGTCTGCTGATGGTTTTCAGCACTGGAATGCTTAAAATTGTCTTTCCTTGATAACTGCATTTTAAAAACCCACAAAACAAACAAGCCCCACATCACCACCAACAAAAACAAAGTTCTTAAGCATACAGATTTATCAGTTTATCTTACAAAGCTGACCTCCAGGCAAATGGTCTGACAGAATTATCTGTGGGTTAGATACCATGTACAAACATCACTGACTTCTCTCACTTTTCTTCACACCTTTTTTCCAACATGGGTCATAGCAAGGACCTGCCTTGACATTTTTGAAATTTGTGTTGAGGAAGAAAGGAACAAAAAGCAACAAAACATCCCAAGTCCTGGAAAATACCCTAAAACCTGCAAAATGCTGCAAAAAGAGAGATAGCATTTTGCAGTTTACAGTCACCAGGAGATCACCAGAAATTGTTTACACTGATGGCATGAGAACAACAGAAGTTAAACATGCTTTAAGTAAGCTGAGGCTAAATGACTGTCTCTGTTTTCCATATCCAGATGGCTGCCTGCTAGAGCCTAAGGAAACGAGAAAGGGGACAATGAAAGTGCTAAACTCATAAAAACTGAGAGTCTCTAAAGGAACACATTTTGAGAACAAGTCACTGTGATTTGCCACTTCCTTCCTCAGCCAGCTCTCACAGGCCCTGAGAGCCTAACAACCCATGACAAGWTCTGTTCAAGCTCATGGACAAGCGTCCCATAATCCCCCCTCTCAGTGCAAAATCCCAAAAAAAAAACAAGTTAAGGAATGAAGGAGAGGAGAAAGGAAAAGAAATGTGGGTCCCCACTAGCTGTTACAAAACATCCTTATTTTCTGTTCCAGGTAACCTGGTTTAAGAACCATTTACATGTCCAAGTTTGCTGGAAAAGGGACTCCAGGTGGAAAAAGAGTTGCTGTAAAGTATCTCCTCCCCTCTCCCCYACAAAATCAGGGTAGTGCACATCAAACCTGCACTCTGCAGTGGCAGGAGTGTGTATTTATACCCTTGAACTCCTCAAGTACTACAGAACCACAGCAGATATGGAGAAAGGAGAATGAACACTTCACCATGTCTCAAATATTTCTGCAATACCAACCTGAAGTGTGCCACATTCAGAGCAACCCATTATAGCTAAAATCCACCCATGCACACCTGAGGAGACACCTGAGCAATGGGAAGCTGTGTCTGACCAGCAGAATATTGCTACCTCTGCCATCAACAATGATATYTCAGGTCAAGCTAACGGGCATTAAGAAAAAGACCACTTCATTTGGAAACTCAAAAAATTTCCTCTAGAAATGGAGAGACAACAAACACAGAATCCCCTAGAGTGATTTTCAGAACAGTTTTTCTTTCTTCACTCCAAATAAATCCAACTTTGATCTTCTGATCCAACAATTCTGTGGAGGATCCAAGTTAGAAATGGCTATAGCCCAACAATCATTAAGCTGAGACCATTCATTAGTGCATGGATGATTTCTTACATGAAGTCTTGCTTCAGGAACAAGATGCTCAAAAGAGCAATTAAGAGAAAGAAAGTACTCCCAGTGCAAGTATTTCTAATTTTGTCCTGAACTGACACTGGAGGATTCCTAGCAAAGCCATCTCTTCCTGTTCTCTGAAGAGCAGGCCAGAGGCAGAGTCTCAAACCAGTGGGAATCTCTTTTTATGGTGTATTTAACTGGCAGCTCAAAGCTCTTTTTCCTGCAAACACAATGATTTAAACACGACAAAACCCAAAGAATAAAATCCAAAAGAGAAACAAAATCCAAAGAACTAAACTAAAAYTAAAAGGTACAACACTAATCCTGTTTATCAGACCTCAAGTGCCCTCTCTACCAGCTGAATGAATTATTACTCATTTCTGAGTAATGATATCATATTGTTTCAGGCTGCATTTGTGTGTCAAATTGTTTTTCAAGCTCAAGTTTGGTTTTCCTAAAGTGCGGGTGTGCCAGCTAGCACAGAGCATAAATAAAAAATAAATAAATAAAGCTCAGCCCTCCAAGGAAATGCAAGGAGGGTGGAGGAGGCAGAACTGCAGCAGTGCCAGCCCCAGTGACCCCAGCCCCATGGGGCTGATCCATTTGCTGACCCACAGTCAATGAGAAGGCTCTGGGGGGAGTTCAGAGTGGTCACTGCTGCTGGCATTTAATGCCCTGGGGGGGAGGAAGAGCAGAGAGAATTCATCCTCAGGCATCAGCAGGACAGGTTCATGTGCCACGTGGGGAGGCTGTGCCGAGCCCAGCTGTGCCAAGCCCAGCCTATAAAAGAGGTGATAAAAGAGGTGATGAAAGGGCAGAATGTGCCAGCAAGCAGGAGATCTCTGCRTGCTGCTGTGTGCCACTGCAGGCTGCCCAGAACGTCCCCTCCTCTTAAGGCAATCAATACTGGCAGAGAATATATTTATATATTATCATATAAAAATTATAATTATTATAATGATATATATATTATATTATAAATATTATATTAAAATTATAGAAATATATATAAAACTTAATAGAAAAATTTAAAATTTAAAAGTAGATTTAGAATTTTAATATAAAAATATTATATAAAAATTATATATTGCATTATAAAACATTTTCTTTTATATAAATTATAATAGATTTGTAATTTATATGAAATTATTTAGCTAGCTATCTGTAGCTGTCTGATTAAACACATTAATTTAACCTTTTAGCTTTCCATTTTGCCCATTTAATATGTTAACTATAGACACAAATCCAGGTTTGGTGGTGGAGTTGGGGTTTTTGCTGCTGTCATCTTTGGGGGTAAGCTGTTTAGATTTCCTTTTTCCTTTATTTTTCCTTTGTAATTCAACATATGAGGGATCTTGTTAGTCTTTTCCCTGCTTCCCATTCCTTTYAAACTTGAATTTTTTTCATGTGTCTCCAGCTCTGGGAAAGTTACAGACTGGCAAAGTAACAACAGCTTTCCCCTTCATGCCTTTCTAAAACATGTGTATCAGCAATTTGAGTCGTTTGGGCTTTTTTAAAACAAAGTAAGATAAAAATTAAAAGTTTTTTTTTTTCTCCCCCAGGAAACTGATACAGAAAATATTTGGGTTTGTTTGGCTTTTCTTGGTTTTTATTTTGGCCAGAAMGCTGTTTGTTCTAAAAGTTATCTGTGCATCCAGCAACATGCCACAAGCAAAAGAGATTCTGATGTGGAAACATTGATTAGAAATACTGATATTCTTCCTGTTTCCTCTCCATTACTTTTACAGTAAAAACTTCAACCTGTATTGCAATCACTACACATCAATATTTGGAAGATTGCTTTGTTGCCAAAATATTAAAACATATGCCCTACAATTCATTTTAATATATTGAAATATTAAAGTTATTTTTTGGATGTTTTAGACATGCATTTATCTCCAAAGAGCTCGGATGTAATTAAGCTGAAGTTATTTACCCATGAGAGAACTCAGCAGAGCTGTGTGGGAGTCAGAACCCCCATGAATGGGACTGACAGTGAGTGTCACATCTTTGCTCCATGTTGGAATTGCTCAGTAGGTTCCTACAAACCAACTTGTGACCATGCAAACCGCTTTAAAGCAAGAAAACAGAACACTAGAACTTTATCTTTTGTAATTGCTACAGACCACAAAATCCACTTCAAAAAGAAACCTCAATGAAAGCCAACACAATCCCATGGAACTTCTCTGTTTTGAAAAAGAAGAAATTTTTGGAGAACATTCACTGGCACACTTCCAAGCAGCTCTCACTGCAAAAATTGATGTATACTTTGACAGTGATAGTAAAGACAGAATTTTGTTCTAAACATCTCCTTTCTCCTCAGGGTGATGTAGCCTCATGTTATACAGAATAAAAGAAACGACAGCAACAAGTTTAGCTCGTGGAAATGCAAGKGTATATTCCAGTTTGGAGTCTGAAGGGTGATGGGAAAGACACTGATAAAATAAAGAGGGGGAAAAAATTAGCTGGGAAACTGGAAAGGTCTTTTCACCCTGCAGAGCACCTACAACATTGTCTTAGAATGCTGCTGAACCATCAGAGGGATGTGAAGAGAACTTTTTTCACCATTTCTCCTGGTTTTGCATAGGAGGAATTTAGGGAAGTTGTGGAGGGAGGAGAAGTGTTCTGARGGGTTTGTTTTGATTCTTACTAAWTTTTTTTTTCTTTTAGTTGCTGTTAATAACATTTTCTTTGTACCCTTTTAAAGTTTTGAGCCTGCTTTGCCTTTCTCCCAATCCTGTCTCCAGCAGGAAGTGAYTGGCCAGCACTGAAGCCACCACACTCACTGGTGCATTGGCTGGGARATCTAAAAATTGGTGAAATCTCTAATTGGTGAACCAAAACCACTACACCATGCCAGTGAATTTTTACTTAGAACTTTACCTTTCCACAACATCCTCTCCATTCCAGCAGGTTGAGCTGTCTCTCATCACCAGGTCTCCATCACAAAGCCTTTCTGCTATGGAGGCATAAAAGGTTCTGGACCTCTTCATGTAACTGATGAACTCTCTGCAAGGCAGGAAGAGCACATTTAACAACACAACAGCAAATTCAGCACTCAGTTAAACCCCCTGTCAGCCCAACCCTCAATCACTCAAGGCTTTAGAATATAAGTAATCTGAATTAATTTCTACTTCTAGTGTATTTTTACTCCTTATAGATCATCCAGTTTTACTCAGTCTGGTGTCAATACAATTGTCTGGAGACAATTACTCACCTAAAGGGTGCTTTTAACACATGGTGTTAATGTGTCTCTCACTAAATCTGAAAAAAGGCTACACCTACTCTTTATAAACAGATTAAAAACCACTGAGAAAACATCATCATAAAAACATCATCACTGAGAAAACATCATCACGGCCARGACAGACAGTGGATTTCTGATGACTGTCAATGGAAAAATGCCTTGAGGGCAAAGTGCTGCCTCTTTTATAATCTGATTATACCTATAACATATAGCTGGCTGAGGTAGCCATARAAACAAACTAAAATAACAAGTGTTWATTCAGCACCCAACCGRGAGGGTTTCWGAATGAGGAATTACCTGCTGCACTGCTTYAGAAGGCCCTGTTTGGTGTGTTACAAGGTTCAGGACCCAGGCTGAGCTGGAGCCATCCCTGAGCTCTGAGCCTGTCTCAGAGCTGCCCTGGGGCACCCAAAGGCTCCCCCTGGTTTGCAGTTTCAGGCACTGGAGAGGAGCTGGGGTACAGCTGGCCAGAGCTCAGCACAAAGCAGGCAGGACTGATCTCTCCTTAGCAGCAGCAGGTGCTCCAAACAGCATCCAGCCCCACTGGGAAAGATCTATCCCTGCCATCTCTCCCCACAGCTATCTYCATGCCTTCTTTATACCATCTCAAAAGTGTTCAACCATCCCATTTACCTTCTGTGATGMAATCCTGCTCTAGATCAGTCATCTCATGCTCCTAAGAAACTAGCTGAGCCTAATAGAGCAGGAAAGCTGGGATTTAAAGCAAAGAAAAAAGCAGGAATTTAGGGGCTTACAAAGAGGTAATCAGCATTTCTACCTCTTGAGTACCAACTTACAAATATGAGCTCTGAGTATTCCTAGAGTAAAGCCAGGCCCAGCCAGAACAACCTAAGAGGATCAGTTCCAAAAGGAAACCCAGATGCCAAAGATTTTACAGGTTCTAAATCAGTCTTTGAAAGAGGAAACCAGCACCCTTTTAGGAGCCTAAAGTTTGCCTTACTCAGCTCACCCCTAGAGGTTTAAACTCCTTTGCCTCCTCAGCAGAGTGGGGCTCTGACATTTCAAAGCAGTATCTTAGCAAATGCAGAATTCTCTGTTCCAAATCTCAGTCTTACTGAGTGAAAATATTTACTTTTCATCATTTTAAAACTGAACACACTAGGGGAGAAAATGTAGAGTTTCCCAGTGCCCCACAATGTAAAAGCAGCAATCAAAACTGTTCCAGCTCCCAGATTACAGCTGGAGGTGAGCTAGGTGTAGAGACARCAAAGGATGTCACCTTGTTTTCATTCTTACCGAGAGATTTTTTTCAAACTTCTTGATTTGTCATTCTTTGAAGCTTTCAGAGGCAGAGAACTGGAATAGGCCAGGGAGAATAAGCATCAATCAGGAGAGGTTGGGGAGTAGGGGAGAAGCAGGAATTCAGGCAAATGAGGAAAAGAAATGAAAAACAAAAGAGAAAAGCAAAAATTATTTGAAGGAAAGGTCATCAAGCACATGCATAGGACAATATAAGAAAATAAATAAGAAGGAAAATTATCATGAGACTTTTGCCAAGTAYACATGCAATCAAAAATGTCAATTCAATACTGGAAAAAGAGTACAACTGAGACAATTTGTCACAATCATTTTCAAGTAAGAGCAGAATTACAAATGCAGTGCACGCAGCAGAAAGCTGAAAATAAATTCAGTGTACTTAAATTAAGTGTAACTGATACCAAATGGAAGAGCTGTAAATACATGAAGCTGTACAAGAAAACAATGGCAAACAGTTTAGGATGGGAACCAGGGGAAGGGGGATACAAACCAGTAGCATTCATGTTCTGGTACAATGAGCAATTTATTGCCTGTTAATAAATAATATAAGTACAGGTATTTTTTGCTGTTCTGGGATTGCACCACTGAAAAAAAACYAGCCAACTCTGCAAAACTGGAGACACAGACAGGCTACAGTGGAGGAAGACCAGTGGCAATAACCCTGGTGATTATTTCGTGCTCYTACTGGAGAGAGCAGCCTGAGGACACGCAGAGGATGCAGCTCTGCCATCTCAGCTCTGGCACTGATGGCAGGAGGGGCCACAGGACAGCAGGGACCTGCCCTGGCCACCAGGTGAGTGGCACCTGCCTGCAGGAATTCCAGCTCAAAAATCCAAATGAAAATTTGTAACAGGGAAAATCTGAATGAACTGAAACTTCAGCCCTGGCCAGTGGTTCATGTGCATCTGACATTAATAATTTGTACTAGCACTTTATTACTCAAATGTTAATAAAATCATGTGATGTCTGACTCAACAGATAGTTTATTTTAAAYGAAATAGATATCATTGACTCTAAACATCCTCGAAGGAATTCCTAAATTGTTGATTTAAAAGATCTGCAAATTCATGGCATAAAGAAATCCCAACAAAATAAAATTTCAAAGCCTTCTTTCTCCAGTCGGGGACCTAATATTGTTGTAGTTCTTTGTTAAAGATGTTTTATACACAGCTCTGTAAGCAGTCAGTGTTCAGTGGTTTGAAATGTTCCATGGAGCAGAGATGCTAAAGGCAGGTATTCAGCTTTGCTGGGAGACCAGACCCTGACCAGAACAGCTCTTTGTGCTGAACTCAGCAATAACATTCCAATTTACTGAGATTCTCTACATGCCATTTCCATTCCCTGGACCATCATATGGTTTCAATTTTCTTGTCATCTCTATTACATGTTATAGTAACCTCCACATTAAAAAAATGACTCCAGCAGCAACGCTGCCAGTTTCAGTTAATCCCTGACTACGATTGTGTAATGGTAAAAAAAATAATAATCAATTTTATGCTTTCCAGTTTAATGATAGGAAATGGTTTCTTGCAAGATCATGCAACATTTATTCAAGTTTCAGCTTCTTTCATTATTGTCCCTGACACTTAAGTGAAGCATAACAAAAAATATGCAGGAATGGAATGYAGAGTAAAATCAAGAGAGATGGGAAATCTCCCAGGAACTCATGAGAGTCAGAGGAGAAGAAAAGGGTTCAACTACTGCAAAAGAGGATCCAGTTGCTGTGCGCAGAGCTTGCAGATCTGGCTCTGCTGCAGAGTGAAGGGTGAGGAGGGCTGGCTGCAGCCAGACCCCAAACAGCTCCCCTGAAGAACCAGCTCAGGCCAAGGGACAGCATTTAACAATGTCCCCACTTGTCCTGCAGCAGCAGCCCTGGCTCTGCTCCACAGCTGAAACCAGAGGYTCTCCAGCTCCCCAGAAAAGGAGCCTGGTTGTTCCCATGGCCTAGCAGAGACTCAGCACCCCTGGAGCAAACTCCCATCTGCAGCTGTCTGGCACTGGGGTTCTGAGGGCACCTCTGAGCAGGTTCTACATGAGACAGGAGAGGCCCCTTGGTTGTGGTTTCTCCTCCAGGTGTGCCAGCAGCCACAGAGGTTCTTCTCTCTGAGCTCAGGGATGCTCTGACACACAAGGGAACAAGCCACAGCTTTTCTGTTTACTTGGGGAGTGTTGGCTCGTTCCTCCTCTTTCTCCTCCTTMCCCTAAAAGGCTGAAGTCAGTCCCAGCCTCCCCTGGAATTACAGGATCATTTGGAAGGATGTCCCTCAGCCAGACCTCCAGACAGGCTCAGCAGGGCCAGGGTGACCCTGCACCTGAACTGACAGCAYCACACATTACTGCTCTCCCTTTCTGAAGGAGGGGCTTCACAAGAGATTCATGGAATTACTCTCATCATCTGGTTCCCCTGTMGCAATTTTCTGTCACTCTAAGTGCATTTTACACAACGCACTGCAGAAATTATTTAACCCATGTATTACAGATTTTTATTACCTTAAATTGATTTTTTATTGATATCATATGTGATTAAATGATGAAGAATGAACAACACAGTGATGCAGCCAACCACTGTGTCTTTCACTCTATGGTTTCCCAGTTGTTTCCAAGAAGCAGAAGTACAAGCTTCAGGCAATGTGTTTTATAGGAAGTTGTGGAGAATAGCTTCAGATTTTCCACTTCTTATGGCATATTTCCATCATTCATGTTTGGTGCACAGGCTCTCCACAATACCTGTCAGCACTGTAATTCAGTRATTTTTCATGCTAATTATATAARCAGGGACKTAGTTTAGATTTTTTGGATAAATTAATTTTCAGACCAATTCTAGCAAACTTTCTAACTTAGAGCACATTATTTTCTTTTCCATCTACAAGCCTTCCATTTTAAAAGGTMAATATCCAAATAATTCTGGATGGTTGGGAAGGGGAGCAAGCAGATCATCAGGTGAGAAAAAGCAGCTTTCATGCCATTGAAGACACAAATCTGCAACTTTTTAAGAGATCACCTGTTGACAGATTGGCAGKTCTGGCTTTTGGGCTGCCAGTGTTAAGCCCCAGCCAAGTCAGTGAGTTACACAGAAGATGGCCMAGGGCTCTGTGCTGTTAAAAGCCTATTTCAACAATTGTACTACAACTGTTCTCTGGATTTTKGTTGCTGAAGTTATTAATTTAATGTCTGTAATGCTCCCTTTTTTCTGATTTGCATGGTAAAAATTGATTAACTCCAAGCACCAGCACAAACTGTTATGGTTTGMCTTTCAATTACAAAAGAATAAAAAATTATCACTATCAAAACACTTTGCTTGCTGTTACTACTTTTATCTTTTAAAACAGTCTTTGTTCCATTCATGCAAGCTGAGAATTAAACCAGAAATGGATAAAAATCTCATGTTCACAACTGAAACACCAGAACCCAGGCTGTGGAAATTTTAACATTGCTCCAGTCATCCACTTACCCAACAGAGATACACACAGGCTGCCTGGGCAGTTTAATGCTGCTTTTGGACAGAGGTAAGCCCAGCACAACTCCAGTGATGGGGCCTGTTCCAGATTAACTCTGCTCTTACAGAGGACAAGGTGCCAGCCAGAAACAGGCACTGGGAGTTTATGGCCAGCTTGCTCTGACCTTTACTCGTCTATTGTGAGTGGGATTGTGAAAAAATCCTCTCCTAGAATGTACAGAAGGAGCTACACAAGGTAAAGTGACAGAAGAACTCAGGAGATGTGGGAGCAGGGACACTCCTGTCCAGGCCAGTGGCAGTGCTCAGCTGTGGGTSTCTCACATGGGGCACAGCTGAAGAACAGGAGCCAAGATGGACACAAGAAGCCTAAAAACTCCTTCACCTCTTTGTTATGCAACAAATCAAGGAGATTCCAAAGGATTTTATCACTCCTGCCCAGTCCAGGGCAATCAGGGACTGACTTGGGGTTAGGGCAATGAATTTTTCCTTCCTCCTTCCCCCTTCTGCTCCTGGGTAAGCTCCTGTCCTTACAGACCTGGGCAGGTACACTTTAAGCACTTTAGACTCAGCTGGGGAAATTAGTTTCCTCAGACTTTGTTGAGGAAAAGCTTTCACCATTTCCACTGAAAGGTTCTGGAAATAACAAACACCTTGGTGTTAAGAGGAAAAGCTTACACCATTTTCACTGAAAGGTTCTGGAAATAACAAACACCTTGGTGTTAAGCAGTGATATCAAGCCTGGCCTTTCTTGGACAGACCCAGAATGTGACCCACAGTGTCCCCTGTGTGACTGCCAGTGGTAGGAGAGCACACAGAGGAGGTGACAGAGCTGTAGCTTTACCTTGAGCAGTGCCAAGAACCAACAGCACAAATGATGAGCTGAGGGTTTGTTTCAAAGGAACTGCAGCCTAGAGTTACCTTCTCCTGTTGTTCAGGCTGGTGTGGGCCATCACAAATGTCTGGGTTCCAGTCACCTCCTTCACTGGCACAATACTGGCTGATGACAGGTTCCCTTCTTGCTGTTTGGGCTGTCCACACACTTTATCAACCTGTGAGAAAGGGAGGGAAAGKGAAACAGGATGTGAGTGAAGAAAAAAGGATTTCCAACCCCCCAGAAGTCTGCCTGTGCCCTGCAGTCTGTGTTCACTGCATGAGACTTTGTGAAAGGATTCTTCCTTCCAGCAGCTGGGAACAAGTGCCTTGCAGGAGAAGGACCAAATTCCATGGGAGGGCAAAGAACAGCAGAATGTCAGCAGTCATGGATTTCCCAGTGCTTACCTGCACYACAGCACTCTTGGAGAGGCTGAAGYAGTGACTAGTGAAGTAYTGGCAAACTATTTGATTTAGAAACATACCTGGAGCTCAAAGGTACACGGAATTTGGTGGAACATCTGCCTCATGCATGAAAAGCAGAGTCTATCCAGAGTTTGCTGGGCTTGTAACCAGAAGATAACCAATTCTTCCAGCCTGTAACCAGGCCATGTAACATCATTCAGTCCTCACTGAAGCCCCTCCTGAAGCCTCTCCCAGGGGTTTAGTATCAGTCCAGGAGAAAGCAAGCTGGTGTTTATCCTTTCTGCACTGTGGATCTGCTCATGTATCCTGACACATTTATTTGCTGTAACAGCTTTAAGTGACAGGAGGAAGACAAGTCCCTTCCCTTTCTAATCCACCAATGTGGATTTACCCTGTGATGTTTTACCCACACTTAAATCCCCAAGCAAACACGAAGAGACCACAAAGGGAATCCTGCTCTGGGCATGGTACCACCAATGACCTGAATCACACAGAATCCACCAYCCCACACAGCCCTGGCCTTGGTACCCCTTCCTCAAGGTCCCACAGTAACCAGCCAGGGGGAGATGGATTCTGACTGCTCTGTGCCCTTTCCTGCAGCCTAGAGCCCTCACGAGTGTTTCACCCACAGATGCCACCATGATATATTCTGAAAAATCCYTTTGCCAGGATTTCTTCTCCTGGCAAGATGAGAAGTCTCAGCTTCTCCACGTTTTGCTCCTCTGGAATGTGATTTGGAGAACTGTTTACCCA
>JACDOX010000163.1:115283-258299 GCA_014549065.1 Cardinalis cardinalis | reverse complement strand
ATATAATATAATATAATATAATATAATATAATATAATATAATATAATATAATATAATATAATATAATATAATATAATATAATATAATACTAGCCTTCTGAGAACCTGGAGTCAATTCTCATCTCTCACCTCATCCTGGGGACCCTCAACACCACAACACACAGGTGACTCCAGGTAACTTTTCTGTCCCTTTGCACCACTATCACACAGATGTCAGCACCAACACAGGACAATTTTCTCTGCTTTAGCCCATTTCTTCCAGGAGAACCACAATTATGTGAAGCTAAGCCATCCTCCTCTGAGAAAACAAACAATGTGCAGAACTGGAAGTTCTGTGGGCATGACAGTGACAGTCAGCTTTAGTTGTTTGATTTCCAGCCCAGACCAGTATAATGTGCTGTGAAGAAGCTAAAACTGCAGCAGTTGAATGGAACATGCTGGATGAATCCTGACACATCTCCAGCAGCAGGGTGGGAGCCAGCTGCCTCACTCAACACCAGGCACTGTGTACACTGCTGTGGTCTCACCAGGGACTAGCACAGTACTGCTTTAAAGTACAACTTTGGGAAATCAAATAGTCCATTTCAGTCCCTTCTAAACTTATGAAAAGGAAAAAAAAAACACTCTATGCAAATGAAAATACCAAAGAAAAAAGCCTTTTGAACCCTCTGGAGCTGGACAGAGGGTATAACACAGCTGGAGCACATTCCTGCACAGGATGCTTTCTGCCCTGCACCCCAGGCTGCCCAGGTCCCCTGCAGCACACAGACCCCAGTTCCCAGCAAAGCTCTCTGCAAAATCCATCTCAGATTTCATCATGGCACTAAAGTTCATGTCTTCAAATTACATACACCTCAAATCTTGTCACTATGCATTTAAAACAGTTTTTACCAACTCAAATCAGAGTGGTTTGCTAAAGCAATGTGGTTCTCATATACATGACCAATGGAGAACTCCCAAGTTTCTTGTTTTTCCTGAAAGAAGATTCAAAGATACTGAAGTCATCATTTCTGTTGTGAATCAACAGTTTAAGCATCCAACTGAAAACACCAACTTTGTTTTGAYTGGAATTTTTGATACTATAGAAATGACTCTTTAGATTGCCCAGGTTTCAGCATTTCCTATGCCAAACCTCTGCTTCAGAGCTTGCTTTTTAAGCAGTAGTAACAGTTTCCAGCATATCAAACAAAACCCCACGTATTTGATGGGAAAAAAAAAWTTCTCAGTGGAAAATTTTAACCAGTTCTACTGCATTAAGAATAAAGTTRTTAAATAAAAGGGCAAACCACACTTCTCTTGTCACCCAGGCCTTCCAGTGCCATTCTCAGCCCAGCTGCCCCAGCTGGTGCCAGKCCCAGCAGCCCCTCCTGGGGGTTAGCCCTGTTCCCGTATTTGTTTCAGATTCTGAATGAGTTAAACGGAAATCTGACTTTTAATTTATTTTTTTCTAATTAATGTGGGCTAATTTTCACATCTCACCAACATATRTCTTTCTCTGCAAAATAAAACAACAGAAAAGCCTGAATTTTGCCAGCTAATTTGAGCAGTCACAAAGCTGATGGCACAAATGGGAACACTCATGCATGAAAAACCATCTCAACTTTCAGATGGGCCATTTATAAAAAATAAGGCAGTGTTGTGTAAATTGAAAGGCATTGAGGCACAGCATAAAAAACCCAAAAAGGTGTTTTCTGGACCTGCAACATCTGCTATCTCCTGCCACAAGTTCCCTGTGTGTTAACAGKGAGGGGCACAGAGCTGCCCTCCCATCCTAAGGGCACCACACAACTGCATTCCCAGTTTAACCCAGAGCTCCTGAATCAACCACCACCCACAGGAAAATCAGTGCACCTGGAAATGGGGACTGGCATGCCAAATTATTAATTAATTTTAAAATTAACTAATTTAAAACTAATTAATTTAAAAAACAAATTGATTTAAATTTAATTTTAAATTAGGTACTTTTTCTTATCCTAATTTCTAGGTGTAAGACTAGGAATAATCGGAAATCAACATAAAGAATGACTGAGCCCATTTCTTGGATTTTTATACTTAAAATAAGTCTCCCAATCTTAAATTACAAACTGACAGAAAATTATCCCTCATTAATGGCAGGACCCTCATTTCATTCCTCTGCACTGCCAGTTTAACCCAGAGCTCCTGAATCAAGCCTCAGTACCCACACGAAATTCAGTGCACCTGGAAATGGGAACTGGAATGTCAAAATAATTAATAAATTTTTAAATTAATTAATTTAAAACTAATTTAAAAAAAATTAAATTTAATTTTAAATTAATTACCTTTTTTTTTTAAATCCTAATTTTAAGGTGTAGAACTGGGAAKAACCAGGAATCAACATAAAGAATGACTGAGCCCATTTCTTGGATTTTTAAAATTAAATTAAGTCTCCCAATCTTAAATTACAAACTGACAGAAAATTATCCCTCAATAAATGGCAGGACCCTCATGTCATTCCTGTTCTCTCTGCCATGATATTTAAGCACTGTCTTCTAACAGTGAACATCTACAGCTGAAAACTGGTATTTCCTCTGCCTCATTAATTTCTGAATTACCAATCATGTTTCACAATTCTAACATTTTTATTAATATTAAAGCTTTTTTCTTACATAGGAATGATTCCTCTGAAATATCTGTTTTTCTAGCCATAGCTACATTTTTTCTGCTGTGAATTTTTTTTGGTAATGAAAAGCAGAATCATATACACACATTTTTTGACCTCTTACTATTTGTTATTTAAAAGAATGACTATTTACAATTATTACAGAGGCTTAACAAAATAAATGGAAAAATTCTCATCCAGAATCTTCTTGAACTCTTACAGCTTGAGTAACCTTAAACACTGAGGTCATATTTAATATATTTGATATAATCAAACATGGGAAAAAATGTCATGCCCTTCTGGATACCAAGAGAATCTTATCTCTCTAAAGCAGGAGACCTTTTCACTAGTCCAGAACAGTAATTTTCTTTGAGTTTGTAATGGGAAGATTACTGTTTTAAAGTACAAGATTTTCTCAGTGATGGGCTTTGAGTTTTTATTAAAATGCTGACRCATTTGTGTCATCATGATATTTTCTGAAAAATCCCTTCCACAGGATTTTTCTCCTGAGAAKCCTCAGAAAAGAAATGTAAACAATAATTATGTGATTGCTTGGAATGTGGTCTGGAGGTTGTTTATCAACAGGTGCATCTTTGGTTTGTTCCATGTGAATTGTTTTAAATTATTGACCAATCCCAGTCCAGCTGTGTCAGGACTCTGGTCAGTCAGGGGGTTTCATTATTCATTCTTGTGAAGCCTTCTGAGGTCTCCTTTCTCTTTCCTTAGTATAGTTTTAGTGTAGCATTTCTAATAGCATATCATAATAAATCAGCATTCTGAGAACTTGGGAGTCAGATTCTCATCTCTCACCTCATCCTGGGGACCCAACACCACAACCCATTTGCCTGCAGGTTTYTGTGCCTGGATTTGTCCCCAGCCGAGCTCTGTGGAACCCCTCTGCCAAATGACATCCCCAGCCCTGCTGTGCCCCACGGGTGCCACAAACACCCTTCAAAGCAGGACTGCAGTTTGCTCCAGTCCAGGTTCCAGCTGCCAAGTTTGAAGYGATGTGAGGGTCCCAGCTGTGGGTTTCTCTGGCTCTGCACTGAAGGCACCCCAGACAGCAGTTTCATGTTCACACTCAGGTGTTTATTATCTCTTATCAGTAAAACAGTCTCAATGCTGTGAGTTCAGCAGCTTTGCATTGGAAGGCACAAAATGGCCAACAATCCCTTGGGACAAGGTCTTTTAAGACTGAACTATCCAATTAAGAGCTGACACCTGGATTATTTTCCCTTTACCCCAATCACTGATCCCACAGAGCCCCCAGTGCAGACTTTTCTGCCCAATTACAAAACATCACCCAAACCCATGAAGAAGGAAGAAGAAGCAGCATGAAGAAGAAACCCAGGACAGCCCCCTGTGCCCTCCATCTTGCTGCCATCCACAACACACTAAAAACCCCAAACCCTCAATTTCTCACCCAGTGACCCACCTGCACTGCTCTCTATAATCTATTGCACACTTTTGTGGGTTCCAGTCTATCCTGAGKTCTGGGGAACTTTCTCCATGGCTGAGGGTCACAGTCAGTGCTGCCCTGGGGGTCAGGGCACCCAGAGCAGACACAGCAATATTCCCTGGGGTGCCCTGGGGTTGCACGAAGTGAAGTGAGGGAGTGAGAAATGCTGAACTATGGGGAAATCAGGTCTGAGTTYTCAGACCTGCATGTTCACCAGGAGCTCTCATTGCTCAGGGTCAGAGATGTCCTTGCATCACTCCCTCACCCAGAGGAAAAGAAACCAACCAGTATCACTTGGGATTTTATGCTGTCCAAGCATCAACCAGAGTTTACTCTGGAAACACAGAATCTTCTCCTTGGGGTGGCTGTCACCTGCTACCAGAGTACTGCTGTAAAACATTCATTTCCAGTGCTCCAAAGCCAAGTGGGAGCCCATATGATAAAATGCAAGTCAGGGCGCATGGCTCATTGTCACTGCCTTTATCTTATTGAACAAAATCAGACAAGAGAGCAAATAACCTCTGATTTTGTCTTTTAAAAATATTTTCTCCCTTTTGGAACATGTTTCCTATCAGGAGCATTTTGCTGGTGGCAGAGTTCAGCAATATATAAGCAAACTAAGGGATTATTCGTTCATTTTCCTACAGGAATATGTTGGCTTTCACTCAGGAGGGAAGCATTCTCTTCTCTCTCATCTTGAATCTACTGAATAGTTCAATTTAAATTAATTTCCTAMAAATCTTCTGAAATCTGGGAGTTAGAGAAGCTGACCCTTAGATWGCAGAGATTCCTCCAAGGAGAATTGTGTTATGAATTCCTCAGGGGCAGAAAAACCTTTTGTCAGACTTCACACTTGGACACCAAAGAAYTCAGCCACAGAACTTAAATCCATAAAAAACAAAGTTCTGTGTGTTCTGTCTGTGGCAGAAGAGATCCTATCAGGTACCAACGCTGGTCACAGGGAGSGGACAAATTCTGCAGCAGTTTTTCAAACGAATCACATTCTACCCCAGATAAAAGTACAAATGATGAGCATGTGGAGTGTTGTTCTGTGACACCAGTAACAAAGAGTGCTGAGATAACCTGTGCTGGGCATGCCACAAAGCTGCWTCTGAATGCACACGCACAGCCTTTGTTCACAGGGAGAACAGGCAAAAATACCTGCAAAAATGTAAAATAAATACGTTACGTGACCACCAGGCATTTCAAGAATTCTACCCAGTTTGTATCTAACAAACTCTTACCATAAATTACAATGCTGTTATTTTCTGGCTCTTAAAATTGCATATTTCTGCTCAGTGTATCAAACTATCCACAGTGCATCACAAGAGGTAGAGTCTTTTAAGCACACACAAGTCAGTAACTTTGTCTATTTTGCCAGGATTTTTTCAAAACATTTTCAATCTAACTGTATATGTATTTACCCAGCTGAAAAGAGAAGTGGTTATTATTTATARAGCCAAAAAAAAATACCAGCAGCACCTGAGAGGTCAAATGATATCTCCCCTTCTCCTCCACAATCCCCCCTAGACTCAGAACTAATCTTCCCTGGCCTTTGTTACTCGTGACATTTGTCTTTAGATATTGACAACCTACAAAGGTTAAGCTCAATTTTATAATTAATTACAATAATCTAGCATGAAAASAAAATTCCATTGGGAGCCAATCCAAGTGAGCCACTTTAGGAGCTCTCAGAAAAATTAGGTGACTTTAAAGATAGCGTAACAAAATCAATTAAAAGATTTTATTCAAATTTCCTTTTAATCACTTWTCAAATTAATTACAGTATATTGAAATGATACTGGCTGTTACTGTGTTTACTATTTATACCCATTCTTAAGGGAAAGCAATTATCCAAATATACCTGAAATTTCTTTTATCACTGCAAGCTTAAAATGTAACAAAGAAAAACTCTTCCCAATTTGTTTTTCAAAGGTTCAATAACCAAGTACAAGAAGTAGCAGAGAGAACCTCTATAAACACACAAACAATACAAAATAAGGAAATCCTGTCAGGTGCACCCAATGCTGGGCAGCAATCCTTGCTGTTCCCTGGCACAGACTGGCTCCCAGAGGGACCAGCTGGCCCTGCCCAGCAGCAGGGCTGGACCAGCTCCTCTCCTGGGAAATTGCCTGGTCCCCGTGAGCCACAGCAGCCCCAGGCAGAGAGAGGGAGTCACAGCTGGGTGTGTGAGGCTGAAAGGTGTAGATGGGTGTGTRTKCTATYCCCAYCTGTCAGAGCTGGGGCAGTTCTCTCTGTCCATGGGGCAGTTTTTTCTTTMTCTCYCCCACAGCCCATCCTCCCTCCAGGAGATCTCTGCTGTCCATGGCCACTGAGTGTCCCTGCAGGGCTGATCCAATTCCAGCATCCCATGGGGAGATGCTGCGCCCAGGGGAGGAGCCAAGCATTCCTACCTGGATCCAATCTGAGCCTGGCCCAGCCCAGCAGCCTTTGCCCCCTGCATTGCCAGAGGAGCAGCTTTCTGCTGCCCTGCATTGCCAGAGGGAGCCCAGGCCCATCTGCAGCAGCCCTGGAGCTGCAGAGGAAAACTCCCCCCTTGTGCAGGATCCCTGCTGCAGCAGAGCCACAGCTGGCACTGCAGGAGGGCTGAGCCCCCATGGGATGGGGCTGGGACACCCCCTGGCACACAGGGGGCAGGGCATGCTCTGACTCTGGCAGTGGTTTGTTTTTGTTTGTACTATTGCTTTTGTATTTTTAATTTTCCTAGTAAAGAACTGTTATTCCTATTCTCACATCTTTGCCTGACAGCCCCTTAATTTCAAAATTATAATAATTCAGAGGGAGGGGTTTCCATTTTCCATTTCAGGAAAGGCTCCTGCCTTCCCTAGCAGACACCTGTGTGTTCAAACCCAGACCCTTGAACTACTCAGGCTCAGTTTGAGCTGTCCCAGTCAGTGAGAGCTGCAGGGCAGGGCTGACAGGCAGCAGGGATCCAGACAATTCCAAAAATTCCCATCTTTCCTTAGGTTCAGGTACCTCCCTACATCTTTAGTCAAAAATGAGTGTGCCACCCTTCTAGTCCCTATAGCTGAGCCATGGTTTTCTCAAATCAATTTTGGCCATGTTGAGGAATACCTGGCCTGCTGATGATGCCCAAGAGCTCCCCAAGACAAGATCCCTTTCCAGGCCCCTTTTCCCTAARTGCAGCCAGTGTGATCCCCACCCCAGCACAGTCAGTCCCCTTTGCTCAGCAGAATTCACAGGGTGGCCCAGGACATCAGGGACCAACATGTGGGGGGGTTACTGAAAGAGGGAGTGCTCCTCTCTCTTCTGGCACCTTCTTTTGGCATTGCCAAAGACAACTGGGTAGGACAGACCCTTACTCTGAGCCACCTGGAGTCTCATGTTCCTTTAGTCATACTTACTGCACTTGTAGTTACACCAGAACTGCAGCAATGCTGATTTTAAATAACTGCCTGAGTTGACTGACACTCATGTCTCGTCTGTGAACAAATAACAATTTGCAGGGAATTACGAGGAACCCGAGTCAGGTTTGATCTGTGGGTAACTCAGTCACACAGTTCTCTGAACCTGCAATTCAGCTTCATTTTCAGCTTAACACACTTTTGTAGGTGGCCATCACCACTCAGGCATTCAGGCACAAGCCCAGACATACAAAACAAACATCCTAACAGGTTTTTTGGTACAAMAGACAGCTCTCAGGGAAGTGTTTTGTCTCCAGGCTTCATAGAATGCAAGCAGAATTGCTTCTTAGCAGTTTTCATTAATGGCTGGCATTATAGAGGATATCCAAAAGAAGGCAAGAAACAGCAACACAGAGCAAAAATAGATGTCAGGCTCACAGGTCTGACAGCTCCTGATCAAAATCTCCCCTTTCTCTGCAGGTAGAGACATCCTAAGAACCAAGGTTCAGGAAAATAAATGGGGAAACATTCTCTAAGTGAAAGAGTTTACTCCAAATCCCTTGTGATAAACTGATTCTGCTATTTTAAAATTGACATCTGAGTATGTTCAGGGGATAATTAAATATGTTATAATACATAYAACAAATATTGGTTATTACATGTATACATATGCATGAAAGAGGGATAAGAGCATTCCTCTTAGGAATGGCTGATGGTGCAAATGTAAACCAGCATTTAAGATACATGAAGTCATGCCTCTCCCATGTATTTATAAGAGCACTTATAAATACAYCCTGAAAACATTTGCCAAAATAGCAATCAGGAGCAGAAAAAACCATCAATTTCCAGCAGAAATTTGAAATCCTTCTATGATTATTATTTTCTGTTCATCATTACTGTAAGCATTTCACTGGACAGGCAAAATGCCTGAGCTTTCTCCAAACAACATTATGGAAGCTGCCTAACAAAAATTTGTAGGAAGTCAGAGGGTCATTATATACTTTCACATTGCCCTAGTAGACAAAATAATACTGTAAGTTTATGCCATCATTAAATCAACATGTCAAAAATAATGTCAACAACTACAGAGAAAGAATAACCTTCCATTTTGCATTTAACTAATATAATAATTAGAAAAGACTGATCCACACATTCAATTCTTTTTTCATGAGATACATAATTTCAATTACAATTTACACCCCTATTTGCTGACAGTTGTTGTCAAAATAAACATATTCTCCCACACCTTTTTTYCTGAACACAAATAAGTGACTTTAGATGACTCTGAAGAATTCAGTAACTATCCAAGACTTGCAGCAATTAGGCAGCACAACTATCAGGGCAGCAGCAGCCACCCTTTTATAAAAATACTTAGAAGACATTTTTCACATTGAGACAAGTACATCACATTTATAAGCAAATTCTCAGACTCCTCTCCTGTCTCCCAAGGAAATCACTCCTCATGCAGTAGAGGTGTGTTACTGTCATATTTTCTGAAAAATCCTTTTGCCAGGATTTCTTCTCCTGGGAAGCTGAGAAGCTTCAGAGAAAAATGAAAATAATATTATTATGTTTGCTTCTTTGGTGTTTTGCTGCTTTGCAACTAAGYTGGAGATTGTTTATTTAACATGTGAATTGTTTTAACTTAATGACTAATCATAGCCAGCTGTGTTGAGGTTCTGGAAGGCTATGAGTTTTTCATTAGTATTTTGTTAAGCTTTCTGTAAGTATTTTTTCTCTATTTTCTAGCATAATTTTAATATAGCATTTTTTAATATAATATCATATCATAAAATAATACATTAACCTTCTAAAAACATGGAGTCAAATTTTTCCTTCCTCCTCCTGGAGACCCAAAAATACCACAGAGGTGTTTTGCTTACAGGGGGTACCAAAACAGCCACTTCTGTGCTCCTTTGCCTTAGGGGCTCAGGAAGGTTCAGCAGCAAAGAGGAGAGGGACCCTGCACAAGGGAAAACCTGCAGCCTCCCCTGGGGGCCTGAATCATCACACCTGGGTGTGACCCTGTTCACAGGGGTCCCACAAAGAGGGAAGAGACAAGGATCTGACTCCATGTTTCAGAAGGCTTGATTTATTATTTTATGATATATATTACATTAAAAGTAAATGATATACTAAAACTACACTAAAAGAATAGAAGAAAGGATTTCATCAGAAGGCTAGCAAACAAGAAGAAGAATGATAACAAAAGCTTGTGTCTGAGGGTCCAAGACAGCTGGGCTGTGATTGGCCATTAATTATAAATATCCACATGAGACCAATCCCAGATGCACCTGTTGCATTCCACAGCAGCAGATAACCATTGGTTACATTTTGTTCCTGAGGCCTCTCAGCTTCTCAGGAGGAAAAATCCTMMGGAAAGGATTTTTCAKRAAACATGTCTGTGACATCTGGGCCTCACCTGCACCACCAGGTTTCTGATTTCTAAATGTGTGTGGCAGGCAGATGGCCCTTGTACACGTGGGGAAAGGATGGATGCTCTGAGCATTCACTAATCTCCTAGGGTGACGTTGTGATGCTTGTATCCCCAGTCATTGTTCTGTTCATGCTGGATATCATGTTCTGTGCCTTCAGGACTGGCTCTGAAGAGTGAATGTTTTGTTTTGGTTTTGTTTTGGTTTTGCTCTCAGCCGCTCCCCGCGGCTGGCAGGACACACAGACAGGGCAGCACATGGTGCTGCTTTTGCTTTTTGCTTTGCTTCTCACTTTGCTCTTGCTTCTGCTTTGCTCCTGCTTTGCTCTTGCTTTTGCTTCTGCTCATTAGTTAGTTTAGCTGAGCAGTCCAAATTTTCCCTGGACTGTTTCTCCTTTCCCTTTTTTGGACCTACTCGAGCCTGCTCCAGATGGGACCTGGGAACACCGAGAGTTTGCACCGTGTGCCTGCAGCAGCACAGGAGGGGCTGAGAACAGAGCGAGCACCCCCAGAGAGACTTTCTGAATTTGTCATCTTTGTCAGAGCAGTGACAGAGTGGTGTCATCTGGTATTGTTCATTCTGTGTGCTGGGGGTGCTGTGCCTGTCAAATAAACAGGTTCTTTCCACTTCTCGCCGAGGAATCCTTCCTGACCCAGCTGGGCACAGGGGCTGGGTGGGTTTGCTTTCTGGAAGGGCCCCTTTGGAGGTTTTCTCCCAAATTTGCCCTAAACCAGGACAACTACAGTGATTAATAAAAATGTGGGTCTGTTTGGACTATTAAACCAGTCTTGTCACTTCACTGGCTGAGCACTTCTGCACCTAAAACCCCTGAAGATACCAAAGATATCAATCTGAAAGTTAAAGCCCAAAGCTCAGATCAGACCTTTCAGACTGTACCTTTAAATATCAGAAGAGAGATCTTTCCAGCAAGACAGCAACAAATTTACTAGTGAGGGCATCTTGTTTTGAACTGATAAACCACTTGTTAAATAAAGGAAACATATTCCCAGGAAAACTCTGAGCCTGCCTGCTCTGCAGGATTCATCCTGGCTGTGCTCAGGTGCAGGAATGGTCCCACTGWGCCAGATCTGTGCTGGAGCACAGACCAGCCTGAAAATAAGGAATAAAGATGCTTAGAGCAGCATCCATGACCACAACTCCCAATTTATGGTTGTCAGGCCTTTTTAATTCTAAACYTTATTTGTGATTCATGCTTTCTTAAAACAAAATCAACAGAAGGATTTACTTTAAACCATTTTATGTATTTTTATAGATAGCCAAAGAGTTTTGTCATTATTCACAAGCCTAGGAATGATTTCCTCACTGATGTCACATTGAAATATTTGAGGTGCATTCATGTACCTCTCTAGCCCATTTCTGATGACATTCTTTATCAAGACCAAACAAAAAATAGCCTTTCTTTTAACTTCAGATTCCTCAGACTTTCTATACAATCTCAAAGAACATGAAGGAAGTCAGACCGGATGTTTTTGAGCTGGAAGGTAGTGAAAACTTCACATTATTACTTTTAAAAACCACATCATAATCCAAAATAAGTCTCCTTTTGCAATGCTATGTCTTTCTGAAAGAGAGACAAATTCAAGAAGGGACATAGAGTGGAGTCAACAGTGAGTTACAGTCACTCCAATATCAGTAATTGCATTCATTTCATAAAAACCTTTCACCAGTGACTGACTGGAAAAGAGTTACCAGCTCTGACTACAGGCAGAATTAATGCCAGCAGCATTGTCAAGAATAAATCACGCTTTATCAACCATGCAGTAAAGCTGCACATCAGGCATCAGATCACATCAAAAGCAGCATGGTGAATGTGTGTGGAACATTCGGCCCACTGAATGCACACAGAAAACTGACAGAAAATCTGGATTCTCAGCACAGAACCTGAATTTGCATGGAAAAGATGTCCCAAAAGGGCAMTGGATTGGGGATCAGAAAACCTTAACTGAGCCAGCCCTACAGGTGAAGGCTAATGGCAGCCCAGAGTATTTTACAAGTGATGATCTTCCCTCCTCTCCAGCACTGGCAGGGCCMCCCCAGAACACTGTGCCCASTCCTGAGCACTGCCTGACCCTGTYTGAGCACAGGGTTGGACTAGATGACATTCCAAAAGACATATGAGCAGGGTATTTAAAAAAATCTGGATGTTCCTGCTGGATGTGTGGATCCTGAATTGCAGCACAAGAATTCTCAGGAAGGGACCCAAACCAAGCAAGCAMCCAAAGCAGAAGTAAAAAAAAGGTACAGAWGTATCCACAAACCTCTACATTTTCTCCCATGTTTAAGTAATTTACTAAAGATTCACCTCAGCCCTGTTGAAATCAACAGTGGAAGATTAAGATTCAGTGCTTTTGTTTCCTACCTCTGGAAGGCACACAGGGCTGCCCTTCCTTACAGCACACTGAGTGTCTGAGCCACTGCATCAGGRTAAAATACCAGATAAGAACTGGAGCCCAGAGAACTCCCCAGACCAAGGGGAATTTGGTGCAGTCGAATTGCTGTTGTTCAACACCAGTTCTAAGCACTACCAAAGAGAAGAAAAAGCAATCTGAACTGCAGAGGGGAAAATAACTTAGTTAAATTCAGAAAGCTCATGAACAAGAATAAAAAAAAATTAAACAAAATATTATGTCGGGATCTCTGCTTGTCAGAGTGACCCAGAGATGTGTTGGAAAGTCTCTTTTCCCAGCCAGCGCTTGAAGAAGGAGTCAGGGCTCTTCATTTCTTGGTCTCAAGGTTGTTTATTGTTTCTTATCTATAAAATTCTTTCTCCTGCCCTGCCGAGGTCCATCCAGCAGGACAGTTCCAGGCACTCTGCCTGCCCCCAGGCCTGTGTTATCTCTTTATACTACAAAGTACTTATAGCATGTTTACCATTACTTTCCAATACCTATCACCTATGTTAGACAGTGACCTTCTACCCTAAACCAATCTGTGAGTGCCACCATCACAGCAGAAGATGGAGGCCAAGAAGAAGAAGGAGAAGGGCTGGACACACCCAGATCCCTCCATCTTGTCCCCCTGAATCCCCATACCAGAAACCCCAAAATCTACTTTTCCACCCCATGATAACTTCATTATTATTCTACTTAATTTGTCGTGGCTTGCAGATCTTCATCTAAGGTTGGTAATTTGCTCCACGGGTCACAATCAAACCCACAGGTGTTCTGGGCTCWGTGYCAGGGTCTCTGAGCCCCCTGGCAGGGTCTGGGCTGCTCAGGACAGCCAGAGGGATGTCCTGGCTCCTGACATCCAAAAGCACAGTGAAAGTTCCCTGCCAAGACTTGTATGCCTAGCAAACACTACAGTGCAGCATTCCCAGCACAGTGCCATGCTCCATGGGACCACTACACTTCTGGGAAGTTCTCTTCACTTCCAGTCTTTAATGGCATTTATCAGCACTGCACCCTTCCCACCTCACAGCCCTCACCTCAAGGCAAGCAGTAACTTTGTATTGTTATCCCCATTTCTCAGACAAGGATGCTAAAGCAGTGAGATTAACAAAAAATCTGAGAAGAAACCACAAAGGCAGGCCTGGAACTGACCAACTCCTGACAACCAATTTCCTTCTTTGACAATTAAATCACATTCTGAGCTGCACAGCTTTGGCAAGCTGCCTGCATGTTTAGATACTTGTCTGTCTCTAACTTGTGGATTTGGGCCACAGATCTCCAGAGCTGGTCTCACCAGCATCCACTGGGTCTGAGGCTGCCCTGCAGAGGGAATGTGCAGACACAATCCAGGCATGATGCCCCCAGCTCATGGCCCAGACCACCCAGCAGCCCGGCATAGCAACAGCAGTTGGCAGCCACCACTGCAACCCAGCTTATTGTCCAGGGCTGTAATTAAACTGCCCTGAATATGCAAACTTCTTTCATTCACTGCTTCGCTTGCCCAAAACAGGAACTGGAAGCAGTTGATTTCAACTATGTGGTCTGGGCTCATCTGTTTTTCAAAACATGCACTGGATTTTTCATTAATAACCTCTATTTCTTTACTTCCTTCAGTGCAGCAGGAGTTTAATTTCCCTTTTTCTCTAGCCTCTTGAGCACTACTGGCTCAAACTGAAGCTARATGAAGCCACTGGTTGTGGTATTTTCAGGGTCCCAAGGACGAAGGAGGAATTGAGAATCTGACATCATGTTCTTAGAAGGCTATTTTCTTATGTACTTATATTATATTAAAGAATGCTATACTAAAACTGTACTAAATAATAGAGAAAGGATGCAGACAGAAGGCTTAACAAGATACTAACTAAAATTCGTGACTCTCACCAGAGTCCCGACACAGCCCGACTGTGATTGGTTATTGAGTAAAAACAATTCACATGAAACCAATCAAACATTCACCTGTTGGATAAACAATGTCCAACCACATTCCAAAGCAGCAAAACACAGGAGAAGCAATCAGATAATTATTGCTTTCATTTTTCTCTGAGGCTTCTCAGCTTTCCAGGAGAAGAATCCTGGGCAAAGGGATTTTTCCAGAAAATGTGACAGTGACAACTGGTCCTTTTAATACATGTGCCAAGAGACACTGCCCTCAGAAAGCTGTTGCACAACAGTGTAAAACAAAAGAAGAGGAAAAGGTAATTTAGTGTTTAGGGGGCTTAGTTTGAAGGGCATCCCTGTGCAAGCAGCGAGCTGCACTGARGCTGGGGAGGCAGCAGGGACAGACAGAGCTGCAGGGCACTCAGCCCTGCCTGCCCTCACACAGCACAGCACCCKGCTCACACAGCTCTCATTCCAGCTTCTAAATAACTGCCCTGGGAACTGACAGTTTTGGAGAGCCCATCACTGCCTTCTTTACAGCATCCTCAGTGGCTTCTCCAACTAAATCTCATTTGCAGATGATTACTGCAAACCAGCAGAGCATCCTCACATCCTCCTTATCCCATCCTCACAGCCTGGTGCCCACAGCTCACTCAGCTTTCATCCTCTCATGAGGCCTCCTCATTTAAGTGGGATGACTACAAAAATACCTTAAAAGTATCCATCAAGGTTTTGATCTTGCCTGGGGTAAATTCTCCCAAATGTAGTCAATATATCAGTCAAATGCTAAATTTTCAGCATCTACTGGGATAGAATTGAAGGTCTTGTTTAGGAGCAAGTTCTTGAAGCAAGAGCATGGTAGAGCAGTGAGAATAAAAATCATCATTTGGTTGCAGAAAAAAAAATTAAAGCTGGGGAATAGATACATACCTGGGGTCAATTAATTACCACATAATCTACCGTAGTTACAATTTTATTTTCAATTTTAGACTTTTGCAAGTCAACGTGATTAGATCCAGATAAAACACTTACTTGTACAATCTGGTACACTYGGGGGCAGTTTGGACTGGTTTTGTGCTAATTGGAACTGGTTATTAAAATCTGCTGAAAGCATCTTGAGAGTCCTGTAAACACAACCACTCGCACTATTCAATATACATCCAGGATAAATGGAATAATAACTTGTCTGCAGCAAGCAGCTGATTCAAACCCTTCAGCCAYAGTTTAACAAACACCAGCCAACTTAATAGAAGAAATGTAATTTGGGCAGGGCTTGTAGCAGACATTTTTTGCTACCTTTATATAAAWTTGTCTGTCTGCAATAGCATGAATGGGAATCAAGACTGAACTGATTTTCTTTTCATAACCATTAAAAATAAAAAATTAAAATCTCAGCAACCTAATAAAACAYATGGGAGGTTAAAAAGTAAAACTGGCTTGTTACTAAAACAGGTCTTAATACAGAATRGCTGTAATAATGAAAAAGGGTAAATGAAAAGCATGCTGATTCCTGTTATTCTTTGAGCTAGACCATGCCCTTAGGTAGTACACGAAACCCCAGAAATGCAAAATATGAAAGTAATAAACATACAATTGCTCAGAACTTGATAATGATCTCTGTGAAACAAAATCTGAGGATTTTTGGTAGGCTTTGATGATTCTGAACATGGAATTAAGCTGAATGTATTTTAAATTAAACCTAAAATAAAAACAGCTGCTGGAAAACATGCATGACCAAATTCCTCATCTGAACACGTGCTGCTTTTGGCTATTTTCTTTTAGGTTTTCAAACTTCACTGGCATTCTGTATTTTCAACTCCAGTCTGAAGCACAGTACAGTAGCTACTGCTGGCATCCAGTTAAGCCAATCTTATAAATGTTTGCCTGGCGACTCAGAACCACTGCTATTTCCATTGGTGAAGGATTACACCACCAAATAAATTTATTCACTCTGGTAGCTGCARTTCTGTGTGTAACAGGGCCTACAGACATTCTTAAGGTTCATGAAMTTCCCCCTACTGCTCTTATGGGAGCCCTCAAAGTCAAATAATCATATGGAAAAAAGACAGCTAATTAATTTTTCTAAGAGTTAATYTGAAGAGCAAAACAAGATGGATTCCTAAGTGGAATTTTCCTGTATGAAAAAGATTTATTCCATTAAAAAAACCCAGATTTTCAGCTTGAGAAACAGGGGAACAATACAGGAGAAAAGAGACACAGGAGAAGAAATCACTTCTATTAATAAACATATGAAAAAGACTTATTCCAGCACAGCAAGCCAGAGGGCAAAATTAACAAGATGTATAGAATTCACTTCCACTTGTGACTGAATTACCCAACAAAAGATATCCATGTCACAGTGGAAATGCCCTAATCAAATAAACTTTGAAATACCATTTATTTGGAAATCCGACCCCTCTATTCCCAAATCTACAAGGTTCTATGGAAATTCAAGAGACATAAAAAACACAGAGTGTGCTGCAGCACTGTGAATTAAATAACTTTCAGACTTGCCATGGTTTTGTTGATAAAACTATAAATCACGTGTATGTATTGTTTCCTTTGCACTTGGCAGAATGACAAAAAAAAATTGAAAAATTAATTTCACAGTAGTCAAAAATAAGTTTTCTATTCCATATTCACTTACCTTTAAACCCTGATTATCTTAAAAAATAACCCACATCTTAAAAAAGCCATTCCTATAAAAACCTTTCTCACTTYGTTTTAATCTCCTTGTAATATGTGCATGTCTCAGAAAACACTTTAGAGTGAAAAGCCAGATGTTTTCTTTAGCCTAAAATCAGCCCATAACCACTGCCAAAATAAGGCAATACTAACCATACCTAAAGACCAGAAGATAATTTTTAGAATCTATCCATAAATCTGAAATGCCATCAAATGGAGACAGTAGGAAAAGACTTCCATGTATTCTGAGGAAAAAAATAAAAACCCAAAACAATCCACATGCTCCACTCCTGAAAATGCCTCCCAGCACAAAGATAAGCTTTCATTGCTTTCTGCAGGAGTAATTCTCAAGGGTTTTGGGTAACCAAGTTACTCATAAAGTTGTTCCATGACAGCCATGGCACACAGAGGACAAGAGAAGAAATGGAGTTTTATTTGTGTATAATCCTCAGGAGGGAATCCTGCAGCTCCAACAGCTGCCTACCYCCCCAATCCCAAGTGTCTGCACCTGATCTGGCCACAGGAGTTGGAATTGGTACAACTCCAGAATTTCAGATTTCTCTTTCCACCCATTAGCATGAATTTCACTCCTCAACCTTCCCTGACGCCCTGACTTATTGGAAGACCGGCTGGCCTCTGACTGCCACAAGGCCCAGCTCTCMAGGGTCACAAAACATGAATGYTTTGGGTTGGAAGAGACCTTAAAGCTCATCTTGTTCCCCCTCCTGYCATGGGCAGTTTGAAGCCATTCCTCSTTGTCCTGTCCCTCCAGRCTCTTGTAAAAAGTCCCTCTCCCCCTTTCCTGCAGGCTCCCTTYAGGYACTGGAAGGCCACAATGAGCTCTCCCTGATCCCTTCTCTCCTCCMRGCTCAACAATCCCAATTCTCTCAGCCTTCCCTCACAGGAAGGCTTCAAACTGGCAGAGAGCAAATTCAGATTGGATAGTAGAAGAAATTCTTCTGATGAGACCCTGGCACAGGGTCCCCAGAGAAGCTGTGGGTGTCCCCATCCCTGGAAGTGTCCCAGGCCAGGCTGAACGGGGCTTGGAGCAACCTGGGATAGTGTAGGGTGTCCCTGCCATGGCAAGGATGGAACAAGATGGTCTCTAAGGTCTCTTCCAACCCAAAGCATTCATGGTTTTGTGACCCTTGCAGAGCTGGACCTTGTGGCAGTCAGAGGCCAGCAGGTCCTTCAGCAAGTCAGGGTGTTGGGGAAGGCTGAGGAGTGAAATTCATGCTTCATGGGTGGAAAAGAGAAATCTGAAATTCTGGAGTTGTATCAATCCCTGCAGCCAGATCAGGTGCAGACACTTGGGATGAACAGGGCTTGGAGCAACCTGGGACAGTGCAAGGTGTCCCTGCCATGGCAGGGGTTGGAACAAGATGAGCTTTAAGGTCTCCATCCCTCTAATCAAACCCCAAACTGTGGTGTTGTGAGGTCCCCAGGACGAGGTGAGAGATGAGAATTTGACTCCATGTTCTCAGAAGGCTGATTTATTATTATATTATATTATATTATATTATATTATATTATATTATATTATATTATATTATATTATATTATATTATATTAAAAGAAATTCTATACTAAAACTATACTAAATGATAGAGAAAGGAGACATCAGAAGGCTTCACAAGAATGAGCATGAAAGCTTGTGCCTGACTCCTCAGTCTGACACAGCTGATGGTGATTGGTCATTAATTAAAAACAATTCACATGGAACCAATGTGGTTGGTAAACGATCTCCAGACCACATTCCAAACAATCAGATAATTACTGTTTTAATTATTTTCTGAGGCCTCTCAGCTTCCCAGGAGAAAATCCTGGCCAAAGAGGATTTTTGAGAAAATATCATGGTGACACCAAACCATAATGTCCTGTGTTCCTGCTCCACTGTCCTTCCACAAGGAAACACAAAAAAGAGGCAACTGGAAGGCTGCAGGGATGTTTTTAGAAGGAAATGGGGCTTGCTAGGGAATATTTAGCAGCACCCAGGCTTTTATATGGCGGTCAAAATATTCCCTCCTTGCAACTCACAAGAAGATGAAATTTTCCAGAAGTGCAGGACAGCACTGCTTTTACCATATCCAGCAAAATCTTCACACAGCAAAGCAGCAGAGCTCAGTCCCAATGATGGCAGCAACATCTGACAGACACGAGCTCCCCCTCCAACCCTGGCAAGCACATGGAGACCACACAGCTCAGGTGAAATGGCACAGAAAATCCCACTTTCCTTGTCATTTTTCCATGTTTTCCCATAGTTTATTATAGACATTTTACTCACATGTCAGTATCAGAATCTATTTACAAAATAAAACCTAAAATTAATAAAAAAATAAAACCTTGTCAAGAAACTGACCTTGGGATCAAAGATTGCAAATTTTTATTAAAGCAGCAAGCAAGACAATTTCCAGGGGAAAAGAAGTGCAAGAGCACCATACCAACCATGTCAGCATGTTTTATTGGAAACATTATGTTTGTCTGGACAAAAAAAGATGAAAAATTGCAGAAAATTTAAATTATCAGTTTTTATTTTAAAATGTAAGAGGGGCTTGTTTTATCTTAAAATATCTTCACATTCAAAAAAGTCCAATCGCCTCAAGTAAATGGACATAACACCTGTTTTGCAAAAGTGAATTTAGAAAAGTCACAAACATCAAACTGATCAGTTACACATAAAAATATGTATGTTTGATGTCACATCACCAAAATGTCCCAGAAAACACATTCACCATGGCTCCTGCCACTGGGGTTCACCATACTTCACTTTTGGTTCATTACCTGGAGCAGAAGTGGGGCCTTATTGAAGTTTAATAGTTGTAAATAACATCACATCGATTTCCAAATTTGCACTTAGATTCAATACATACACTTTGGGCATATCATCATCACTGTCACATTTAACCCTTACTGCTTTCTTTAGGTGATGTGTTTGAAACGGATCAAAATACTTTGATTTAACCAAATTTTTTAYATACCCACTTCCAATAAACACTATGGGTATGACCTTACCTATACTCAGTACATTTAGAGAGCTTCTGTATTTACACTGGAGTAGTGAAGAAGTTACTGGGACAGCCTGTATTTGGATATTCCCAGTCCATAATTTTGAGTGTGGGTCAAAAGAATGCAACATGCACCCTCATAACAAGCAAATGAGCTGAAATATAAAAATGTGCTGTGGCTTGGAAGCCGAAGAAACTTTCAGGCACTAAAAAATCACAGCAATAAAAAGGGAATATTTTGCTATGCAGATCTCAGTATTTTTTCCCCCAAAGAGTATTAGGTCCCTAAGTAATTCACAATTAATAGGCCTGTTCTTGACAGAAAATGTGCATCTCATTAAAAGAAGAAAAGTTTGTTACTTTTACTCAAGAAGATTTGAGAGTTTCCGAAAGCTGTAAGTGGCATAAGCACTTCTTCAGAGAGGTACTTCTCCTCAGAGGTATAATCTTACCCTTTTCAACAGGGGCCAGTTAAAAGAATTTATTTGTGAGAGGATAATCTTGTGCAGTTTGAGCTTTCTCACCAAGCTGCCTGCTCATTGCTATGCTGGGGGGGAGCTGAGGCTGCTTGCAATGCCAGCCATGTCTATCGAATCAGAACTAACCTTTTGTTCCACTCATTTTCTCTGCAACTTTCTGCCATCAGCAGCCACCTCAAAAAAAACCAAAAAAAAAAAAACCACTTTTGGTGCCTTGGTGCCTTTTAGGTAATTCACTTCCAAGCTGGCTCAAAATAAGGAAGTTTGGTGGTTTTGTGGAAAGCCAATCAGGACTTTTGGCAGAACACAGGGATGTGTGGCCTTAACTTTGTCACCTCCACTTTGTGAATGCTCATCAATGCAAAAATAAAGGGAATGTCATCYCACAGTGTAACACCAACTGATACCAGGGTCCGAAAACAGACCAGAAGACTGATTTCCATTAGTTATCAATGCCATCAGAATAGCAAGATTCTGAAAGCAAACCAGTTTCAGAAAGATCCTTATAAGTCAGCACTGGTGATACACAGAAACACACTAAGGAGAGCAAAGAAAGATTGATGACTACAGTACTCACTTCGCTTTACAGAAAAGCAATATTCTTAAGAAATAAGTACCTGTAACRTACACCACACACAAAAAAAATATTAGTGCTTGCTCACTAAACATCATAAATGCCTATAAAACCATAAAACACATGCACAAGTACCATGCAATCCAAAAAACCAACCCAYAGTCTCTGAAGGAAAAGCACACAAAACCAGCATATAAAATCAGAAAACCTTATTAAGCAGACACTGGGGATGTATCAAGAATGCAGCTTTATCACAATCTTAAACCAAAGAAAAAGCACATKATAAAATAGTAAGTGTTTATGGTTTGTCTTTTCATTCAATGCTGTGTATTACATTTTCAAAGTATCAAAAAATCATCTTGGTAAAATCATGTACTGTAGGAGCAGCACTGGGGAATCTGGTAAAGAAGAAAAAATTCTTTGTTAGCCAAGCCACAAAGCATCTACAGAGGCTAATTGATCATGAAAATGCCAGGATGGCTGCCAGCTGAGTGACAGAGCAGCCCTGGGATGCTCCCTTCCCCTTCCCYAAAGGGGCAGAGGAGCCCCTTTGATTCCATGTCTGCTCCTCCTGGGCAGCCCAGCTCCTGTGCCAGGGCTGCAGGCAGCAGCCTCAGGAAAAGGGACGGGCTGGGCACAGAGCCCTCACAGGGATTCACAGGGACAGGATGGGCACAGAGCCCTCACAGGGACTCACAGGGACAGGATGGGCACAGAGCCCTCACAGGGACAGGCTGGGCACAGAGCCCTCACAGGGACAGGCTGGGGACAGAGCACTCACAGGGACTCACAGGGACAGGGTGGGCACAGAGCCCTCACAGGGACAGGATGGGGACAGAGCCCTCACAAGGACAGGGTGGGGACAGGGCCCTCACAGGGACAGGATGGGCACAGAGCCCTCACAGGGACAGGATGGGCACAGAGCCCTCACAGGGCATTCACTGCAGGCTGGGAACTCCCTTTCCACCCCTTTTCCTTCCTCTCCGCAAAGGAGATCAGGGAGCTCTGCAGCTCTGCCCAGCCCGTGCAAGCACCAGGCTCTGGCAGCACCACCTGACCCTGCCCAGGAGCCCATTCCCAGGAACCCCAGTGCTGGCACCTGGAGCTGCCATCCTACATGGAGCTGCCATCCTACATGGAGCTGCCATCTTACCTGAGAGATGCCATCCCACACAGAACTGCCATCCCACCTGGAGCTGATATCCTGCCTGGGAGCTGCCATCTCACCTGGGAGCTGCCATCTCACCTGGAGCCACCATCTCACCTGGGAGCTGCCATCCCAGCTGGAGCAGCCATCCTACCTGGAGCTGCCATCCCACCTGTCTCACCTGGGAGCTGCCATCCCACCTGGAACTGCCATCTCATCTGGAGCTGACATCCCACCTGGAGCCACCATCTCACTTGGGAGCTGCCATCCCACCTACTTCCCCTGGAGCTGACATCCCAGCTGGGCATGGAGGAGCAGCCCTGGCTGGGGCACAGCAGAGTGAGGAGCCCCAGTCCTGCTGCACATGCAGGGTCAGGGACTGGCAGTTCAGCATTTCCAGCTGCCACTCCATCTCTGCTCACTTGAAAACGAAGCCTGGCCTTAAGTGCTTTATGGGACTGGGGCCAGACTGCTCTGTTTCTTGCAGAACTGTGTTTTTATACCCATAATGTTAGCTCAATCCTTCTGCCAAGGAAACCTCTTTTCCCAGAGTTTTGTTTATTTTTCAGGATTGAGCTCAGAGAGTGCTGGAGGTTAACCTCAAGTACAGTGGCCTGATTGCCATATATGTTGAAGACACTTTCTACTGAAAAGGCAGCTCTTAGTCCCTAACTCTGCAAGGGACAAGCAAAGCAGCACAGGGATAAGCGAAAATGGGGCTCCCCCATGCAATCTGTGAAAGAACAGACAGTATGCAGATGAAAAAGTAAATTAAATAATGCCAAGTCCAAGTAACACAGCATTGGATCGTTTATGCTTTCAGTACCTAATTTTTCTCTGTGTATTTTAAAAATCTAAAACACTAAGATGAAAGAGAAAGGGAAACAAGGGAGTACTTGGAAAAAGATTTCAGAAGAAAACACTTGAGCAAAACCACTCAAAAAGARAGATTATTTTCCTAATCATAACCAATGTGTTGGTGAGAAATGACCCTAAAATAACCCTGAACTTTTATACCCAAAGATAATCAGCTTCCAAAACTAAAGCAAGAGATAGTTTGRGTTCAGGAACTTTGTGGGAAGTTCATTTCTGTAACACCTTCCCCAGGTGGCAGCAATGGCTGAAGAGGCTCAGGTGGGGAACAGAACAGGACTGAGCTCAGTCCCACAAACCCTGCAAGGCCACACAGCTTTGAAGGCTATGAAATCCAAGCAGATTTTAAAATCTTTGCTTCCCTTCTGCTGTTTGAGTAAGTACACTTCCTTGGAGAAATTCTCCTCAAAATTTTAAGAAATGTGTGAAAAAAATGGAACAAAAATAGAAAAGAATTTACAGTCTTATGGCTCGGCTCAAGAAAATTTAGATGCTCCAAAGCAAAAGGGGTCATGAGGTCTTTGGCAGCAAACCAGTGAGGCACAGACTTGTTCTGTCCCTAACCTTTCACAAAGCATTTTACAAACAGACAGTGTGCACAAGGAAAACTGGAACCACTCAGACCTTGCAATGACAAGATAATATTTTAAGTCTCACTCACCCATTAGTGTACAAAGTAATGATGGGACAACCTCTTTGGGCTCTGATGTCAAAAAATGGTATTTATACTACAGAATACTGTAAAGRAGTGATGAAACATTTTCATGGGTTCACATGCACTGGGGAGGAACATGAAAAGACTTTTTTAAGTGTATCATATCTTATGAATTGGAAATCCTGGGTCACTACATGTAGTCTCAAAATAGAACCATGGACTGGTTACACATTTTCATAGTTAACTATTATGAACAAGCCATTCCTTTTTGCTATCAGATCATGATAAATGTCACTTCAACTAATCATCATGAAGAATTAAGCTCATATCAAAATTCACAGTCTGCCAATGGAGCAGCTCAAATCCTGCAAGAAGCTGACTTCATCATTCCATCAGGGATGAAGCCCCACAGCTGAGGGTATATCCTGGGCAAGCTCAGACAAGGAGAAGTACAGATTATACATACTTAATGATTAAAGCTTGCAGAGTAATGCATCACATACCTCACAAAACCCCTAACAAAACACAAAGTGCCTTTTTTTGTAAAACCCACAGGACCAATGAAAGGGAGAGGAGCAAGAGAAACTGAACAAAAGCCCTGAAGATGTGCTGCTGTGTGGGTGTGAAAGGGGGTGTGTGTCACTCACACACTCCTGTCCCTCCCCAGGTATCAGCAGCAGGGAAAGAAACACCTGAGAAGGTCAGGCKGGGTGCTCTGGAGAACTCACACACTGGTTAGTCCAGCCAAGCCCCCTCCAGCACAGGCAAAATACRGCTAAAAGCAGCTGGAAATGCTGGATTAGCCAAGCAGGACAGTCTAAGGGGAAGACAGACAATACTGATGTTGATAGGTCCTCACCAGCATTCCAGACTTTTCAGTTACTGGGTAGTGGGGGTGTCCATAATTGTTTTTCTAGCTCTTTTCAATGTCTTTTGTCTCAATTTCTTATGTTCCTTTCCCTCTGCTTTGCCTCCATATTCTTCTGCATCTCTTTCTCCTGGGTTAGCTCTTTTTTCTTTCCACACAAACAAGATTCTCTCAAAGCCACTGCCTGTCTCATTCTAACTAGGAATAGTGTAACTTTTCTCTGTTACCTCAAATCACTGTTTCAGTTCTTCCTGTGTGCCTCTCTTCCCTTCTGCCAGTGTCCAGCAGTTCAGAACATAAATTACAAATTCCTGTCACAAATAAAGGTATCATGTACAATTCCTGAGAATTTGCCTAGTTTAACTTCTTCCTGCAATCTTCTGTTCCCTAAAAGATGYATTCCTTGAGTCTGAGCTTTCTCCCCAAATTCTCATCTGTGTCACACTCATGCACTGGAATAAAAGAGGGGAAAGGATGTAATTACAATATAGAGAGCATATTAGGAATGAGAACCAAGGGTAAACTCCATACAYCAAGTACAGCAGTGAGTCAAAACAGTCTTACTAAGTGAAGTTTTTAACAGAAAGTATTGACAAAGAAAGAGAGGAGGGGACAAAGCATGGACATCTCCCTAAAAAGAGCTAATAGACCTTTCAAACAACTATGTGCACATCTCTGAGTACTTCCACTGTGATCCCATGGGAACAAGCAAAGATCCCTCTGCAAGGGCACAGTGATGGGCAGAAATGCCCCAATCTCCTCTTCCACCTGCCCCTCAATCCTCCTGTACATCCAATTTCCTGCTGCTCTGCCAGTCCAGCACACCAGGGCTCTGTGCTCAYCCTTCAGATTGCATTCCTGATCCACTCCAGCTCCAGAGAACAGAGCACAGACCTGAATGCTTGAAACAGCCTAGAAATTACTGTATTTTTTTTCTCTTTCCCCTATCCTCCAATCCTTATTAATATTTCCAGTAGTGAATGCCTTCTAGGGAGCTCTGCAACATTTTCCCACCTCTGGGAAAATGAGGATTCATTCATGTGTTGCCATGGCTCACAAGCTCATGAGCTATGGGTCTGTAATAAAAGCAACACAATTTCATTACAGAGGATTAAAAGTGTTTGATCTCCCAGAAAACAACTACAGGAGACAGTGCAGAGCAGAGCAGGTTTGCAMAGAAACAGAGATCAGAGGCACCAATATACACTTCAGGTAAGGAAACACAGGCTCTCAACATTGTGAAAAAATCAGCTTTGGAAGTTGTGTCAGTGACTGCCAGTAACTCAGGTGTAACACAGATGTCAGAATGTTCAGGCTCTGTCCTGACTTGAAAAATCAGGTATTTTATACTATCTCCCAYTAGTGACATAGAAGCCAACACATGCTTGATGTCACAGACAACAAAATGTGTGTATCTTTCTATATAAATGGCAAATGTTGCTCTGAGCAGATYCCCTTTGAGCTGGCCAGGGCAGACACTGGCTCCACTTGGCCCAATGGCTGCAGAAAACATCTGCCTGCTGCAGAAAACATTGGTGCAGCCTTGGAATGGCCACATCTCTCTCTAGGCTTCAAGTTTTTAAAAGGAAATGCAGGTCTTCTCTAAATGCAGGTACAASAAGTCCAGTAACTACCATTTATAGTTCCATTTCCCCTTATATAAGCTGTGCCCACTTCTCTGATTTATAYAGACATGGGTGGATTGGAGGAAAACTCAGTGAAGGTTTTGTATAGATGGACTAGAAGAATAAAAAACAAGTAAAGCTTCACTACAATTAATAAAAGCCTAGAGAAACACAATAAAATCACCAGGGCCTTTCAGCTCATCTGGCACAGAAGGGCACACACCCCACGAGCCACCAACCAGGCTCCTGTTTCCAAACTGTGCCCCAGGTTCATTAGCACAGCTAGGAAGCATTACAGCATTTCTCCTGAAACACCAGATGCTGGTATTGGTCATTTTGCCTCAATTTTTCCAATTAATGTCAACCTAACTGAATGATTTACTGGGAAACAGGAGAGGAAAAGGAAAGTTTGTATTTAGCTGGATGAAGTATGTCATTTTTCCCAGTGTACAAGACAGAGGTCTTCACAAGAGGCAGAAGGTGACAGCAGAGCCAACTGGCTTCTCTCTCCAATCTCATGGCCCATCTTCTGCCAGCAGGCTGAAGCCTCGAACTCAAGACAAATGGAAAAAGTGAACATTATCCCCAGGCTCCTGTAAGTGCCTTCAGGGAAGCTGGGACAGCTGAGGACCTCCTCACTCTCCACCTTTGCCTTGGACAACCCAAAGGTGCTGTCCCTGTGTCTCCAGACGTGGCTCCAGCTCATGACTGAGCTGTGGCACACTGGGAGGCAGCCAGCACTGCTCATATCAAATATTGACAGGTAAGAACACATTTTTATGTTCTTTCACACACTAATGTCCACAGCTCCACTTATTTTTCAGTCTTCTAGTCCRTCCATACAAAGCTGTCACTGAGTTTTCCTCCAGTCCACCTATGTCTACATGAACCAGAGAAGTGGGCACAGTTTATATAAGGGAAAAGGGAATTATAAATGGTAGTTATTGGACTTCTTGTACCTGCATTTAGAGAAGACCTGCATTCCTTTCAAAAACTTGRAGCCTAGAGAGACATGTGGCCTTTCTAATGCTGCACCAAAACCTACTTAGGATTAAAAAAAAAAAGAAAAAAAAGAAAGGAATTCAAAGTAAAGACCAAAGAATTATCACACAACTTCAGCTGGAAGAGCTGAAGAGACAATGCCCCAAGCTGTTTGTAAAAGAACTCGAAGCACTAAGATTGTTTGGCACTGCAGCCCCTAAAAGGTGAGCAGGGAATGAAATGAAGACCTACAAGTTAACAGATTAGCCCCCAAATGCCTTGTTGATAAAAACAGGACTGCAAGTTATTGATAGAAAATACAGTGCTAGAAGTTACTYTATAGTTCAGTTTTTACATTCAACAAAATGTAACACTGTTCAAGGTACAATTTAGATGGCTGGTGTGTGTTTGGGGTTTTTGGGTCAAAATCTAAACAATGCTAAATGCAAAATCAATTAAAAGCTTTCTGAACTATCTTAAAAATGAAATTAATCTGGGAAAATTTATTGTTTGAACTGGCAAATCCTCTGCTGGCAACCAAATGGTTAAAGAAAAAATAAGGGGAAAAAAGCCTTAAAAGACTCAGGAGAATTAGCTGTTGCTAAAACAATTTTATGGTCCTTTCCACTCCAGTGGAGGTAGTTTGTATGGCTGACTGGAATCTATTCAATGCTGTCAAACATCTAACACTCCCATGGCCAGACGCCTCACAATGAATAACAAGCAGCCTCGCTGCCAATATGCTCGAGCTGCATTTTTTACCAGGGACTGGACCCCAACCCAGCAACACTCCAACTTCATTGTTCCATGCCTTGTTAATTTATAAGACCAAAAATTAACCACAACAAACAGAAGTGCCAAAATTCTAAACTGTTGCAGCTACAAAATCCATCACATTTAACAAACCACAATACAGAAAGTCAGGTTCGTAAAAAGAACCTGCACATCTAATTTCTCTTTTGTAGTTGAAATTGATTTTATAATAGAAAATAACACTCAATTTCAGCAGATGACTTCCATAATCTGGGGAGGCTCACAGTAAGTGCACAGAATAAAAAAGAAAGAAGTAGAAACAATGAATAAAGTGTACACAACTCTCGTTGAAACACTAAGCACATCATCTGTCATCCTGAGTATCATCATTTCCATAAATATTATCCCACCCATTGATTGCCTTGCTCAGTGCTGTGCTTCAAGCAGAATCCTGGACTCCTACCATATTTACATCCTTCATCTTTCAGCTCTAATAATGCTGAAGTGCTGACACCAGACTCTCATTGCAGGGAAGATAGAGAGAGCTCAGTGACAGCCCTGGCTCTGGGAAATTACAGCTCTGCTCTCCTGGCAGCTTTATGATTATGGCTCTGACAGGCCTCGTGTTCTGGAGCTCATCTCCTGCCCTGGGCACATCCTCCTCCTCTGCTGCAGCACCAAGCTAAAGTCAAACAGGACACACACATTTCCATGGGGGTATCCTTGAGCATTTTCAGCTTTGGGGGAAAATGAGCACCATTCTCACCATGTTTCAAACAGCTGATGACTTGGGGATTTACTTTTAATTATACTTGCTGCTCGAGTTCCCAGCATCTAATTCTCTAGGAACCATAAGGTGGTGCTGAAAAATTCCAGAGCCTGGGTTTGTAAAACAAAGTGAAGCAAAGCAGCTGTTTTGAGAAAAAGTGGCCATATCACACAAACAGCCCTGAGAAAAACTAAACTCAAGTCCACAGCAGAACTCATGAGCTCATTCTTACTGAATAAAAATTGCTGCTGCACTTTCAGAGCTGAGCTGATCACCCACATTAAAAATGACACAGCTTTGAAGGAGTGAAGAAAAGCAGGGGGCTGTGAGTGTCAGTGTGTGCACAAGTGCTTGTGGGGGCTTGTGCTGGTCTTGGGAGCACTCAGTATCCCAGAGGGACAGGTTGGGCAGCCCTGCAATGCTCAGGGACATTGCTCCATCAGCCATGCACTTCTAAGGATGTATTTAGAAGTAGCATCAAKGAGGTATCATTGTTTTTAAGCCTAAAGAAAACAACAAGGAAGTAATAAAATGTAAAGTTCGGGGATTTACCACCACTGAATTATTTTATCTAAATACAGGTAATATCCTTAATACAAAGTGAATTTTTWAAATTTATTTTTTACAGCACTATTTAGGTCTCTTGCTCTGAAAGCAGGGTACTATTTCTTTGTACTTATCATTAACCTGCTGTCCTTACTCTCTACATCTGGCCCTACAGCATTCATCAGCACAYGCACTGGAGAAGAAATACCCAAATTATGCACAATTTCATCTGGTTTGAAGCAGCATGCATGCACATCTCCAGAAAACACTCACCTAACAGCATTTCTGGGACCCCACAAACGCACACAAATACCTGACATATTTTCAACAAACACTTTGGCACAAGTGTCAAACAATTGTACCTTGATTGTAAACAGGAAAATAGCCACAAAAACACAAATAGTCCCAAAATCTTAACCACAAATGATGAATCACAGATAAAGCAGGTCCCAGACCAAAAGCAGGTAAAAAGCTACATCCATCAATTCCACTGATATCAATGTTTAACATAAGCCTTTTAGGTTACATACTTACACAAAATCCAAGATTTAGGGAATGAAAAGTAGAACTTGAGTACTGCTCCAGCAGGCAGAAAAGAGCTTTTTTATSTTACTACAGACTAATGAGTCATTAATAGTGTGGTTAAGCACTATCAGCAAGTCAGCAGCCAGTGGGGAGGCAAGCTGGGCCTTGTGAAAGGAGACACACATCCAAGCAAATGCATCATCACTCCTGCAAAAGCAACTGAAGGCTGCACAATTTCTGTCAAATCCAAGCCTTAGCTACATGTTTAGTCAAACAACATGACAGCTGGATAACACCCAGCAAATATTCTCAGAACTAACACAATTGTAATTACATAGCGTTTCTTTATTCCTGCTCCATTTGATAACAKACTTTTGGAAATATGTATTTCAATTTAACCTACTCCATTTTGACATAAATACTTAATTTCAAGCAGTTCCATTGCTACAGATGAGAGGATCCTTACCACCAGGAAATCAGGCTACTCTGTGGCATCAAACACCTGCATGGAAGAGAACTGTCATTACCCAACAGGGGCCAGAAAGCTCCTTGTATCCCCCCAGGGAGCTGTTCAAGGCTACATGAGCTCTAATTCTGCAGAGGACTTCTGTAACAGATGGAAATAAGGCAAATGCATTAAACAATTTAGATTATTATTTCCAGAAATACTTCTACAGTACTCGAGTGTCAAAATGCTTTTAAATCAAGCAAACTGCACGTGGCAAGATTTACAAAGCTGACTGCAAGAATTAGATGCTTACACTCCATGAAATTCAGTTGATTCCAGAGATATAGCTCCACTGCTGCTTTTTAAAAATTCACCCATGACTGACCATAACATGAGAGCAGTATCTTAATGAGTATAAAGCCCAAGAGAAATAAACCAAACATTTAATGCAGACTTATTTTTGCATGTTTACAGCATAGTGAAAGCCATCCTCTTCCCTTTCCCACAGAAAAAGGTCATTGCAAGGTGTGCCCTCAGGGCAATTCCCCTGGTTTTTACAAGGTCTCCTCCTGCCCCGGGATTCACAAAGGATTTGAATCTGATGTACATTCACATAACCTGGGTTCATGAGAACCAAATATGAAAGGACTGCAAGAAGTGCTGCTGAATCTGACAGGGCTGCTTGGAGATCTTTAACAGAAACCTCATCACAGCYGAGGGCTCCTCCAGTTTCTGTTTTCAGAGGAGGTTTCCTGCTAAGTGCTTAGAAAAAGCAAAATGTCATTTAAAATAACATAACCTTCCCTGTCCTTTTTTACAGTTGTTTTCTGCAATTTAACCACAAGGAATTGAATGTTCTGCTTTAACCTGTGCTAAGAACAGTTTTTATACTTATTGACAGCTGGTGTTGATCATTTGAATTGGAAAACTTGCAGGAAGGAAGCACCTGAGTTCAGCCCTGAGTGTTCTCCAAAGTCTCCAGGAGTGTTTTATGATACCATTCAATGTCATTAATCAAGTAGTTCATTACTGGCTGGCAGAAACTCTTTGTTGCTGTGAACTCACTCAGCACAAAGTTATTTTGTTCATAGTACTGCCACTTCCTTTTCAAATTTGTAAGGTTACTGTGCATCAGCCTCCTGCTGCTGCAAATTTGGCACTCTTTTCTCTAAGCTTTTCTTTCCCTAAAGGTGACCATTTAACAGATCTTGGGTCTTTTCTTTTTTATTTCTGCATTCCTCATAATTTAAGACACCTGAGTTATTTTCTGTAAGCCTTCCAGACACTGCTGAATTTTCACCAGAAAATTTAGAGTAAGATTTTATATTTGTTTTCCCCAAAGGTCCTTCCCCTGTAAGTTCTGGCTCAAGGCCACTGCAGTAACACAGGCATTCCAGGATACCCCAAGTGTGTTTTTTCCACTGGCAGATGCCCCCTTCTGTCCTTAAACTGAATCTAGAAGAAATCTATACAGTTTGCTTGTTCAGTGCAAAGGTCCCATATGCTGCTTCTCAGCAGGGATCATCTGTTTTGGTTAAATGCAACATTTAAACCCACTGATGGGAGGAGATTGATCAACCAGCCACCAAGAACAACATCTATCCACATGTATTTTCTGTTTGGTCTTTTTTTTCCCCCAATGCCCTAAGCTCTAACTTGCTGTTAATTCTGTGYAATTTGCCTCCCAGGTCCCAGTGACACCCCCAGCTGCAAAGGGCCACAGCAGAAGTGGCTGGACAGGCATGGAAAGCCCAACTCCTCTGTCTGGATTTTCTTTGTCASCAAGGACAGCAGACCTTGCTAGAAGCTTTCACTTTCTCATGCCTTTCTTGCATTTCTTCTGAGCCACTTGAAATTTTAGGAAGCAACACTCAAATGATCWGCCAAAAATAGGCATCAGAGAGTCTCCTTCATTACAACCTGAAACCAGACTCTTTAAAATACAAATGGTATTTAGTGGATCTTTTCTCAATATTATCCATCTTTCTCCTCAATGTCATAGAAAGGTTGTCATTGATTTTGATCCAATTTTGATCACAATCACTACTTCTGTGCTTCCTGACACTCCTGCAATTCCATGCATCTTGCATCTTAAACATCCCTTTCTCTATTTTTCCTGCCTCTATCTGCTCCTCTTCCCAAAGTTTATTCTTCTATCACTTTTTTATATCACTGTTATCACATTAATAGGTGAGCTTGTCTCCAAGAAATTAACTGCCTTGAGGCATATCTTTCTGCTTTCTCCTAGTGCTTAATCTCTGATCATATCTTGGTTTTATAATCCCTATCAAGCCTTTTATTAGCTTTTGCTTTTATTACTCCTAAAATCACAAAACACAATATGCTGGACTTTGCTCTTGCCTAACAGTTATCCATCCTAAAAACAGCAGCTCTGTGGCTTTTTACATTCTCCTCATTTAATGCCTTCTCAGCCATTACAACATTAGCAACAAGATAAATACTTGAACTCCTTGCAGCAAGAACAGAGAGAATTACCAGATGTGCCTTCCCACATTCCAAATATTCTGCTAGCACATATYCCTTTGCATTTCCCATCCCTTTGCATTCCCACCACAGGCAAAGGGATTCTGATCCAGAGACAGGAGAGGGGAACCTCTGGAGCCATGAACTGGCAAAGGAAATGGGAAGGGAAGGGAAAGGAAATAGGAAGGGAAAAAGGAATGGAATGGAATGGGAAAAGGAAAGGAAAGGAAATCTGTGCCTGGGCAGGGCAGCAACTCCTGAGTGCCCACTGGTCCAGCAGGAAAGCCATCCCACAGATCATGGGTGCCTGGCAGAAGCAGCAGTGCCACTGTGGGGGCAGGATGGCCAAGCCTCACTGGAGGCCCAAAGTGAAGCACTCAGACCTGGAGCWGGTGGGACTGGTCAGATTCCAGCCATTTCTGATCCAACAGAAATCCTCACTCTGTTTCCACCCCAGACACTCCTGCTGGAGTGGGAGTGCAGGTCCCTGCTGGCCCTACAGGAGCCATGGAACAGCTCCTGGAGTGTGGGCACTGTTTGTTACCCCACCTGCTGACACACCTGCACCACATGCACTTCAGAACTTCCTCTCCTCCTCCTCCTCCTCCTCTCTTTATTTCAGTAGAGAGTAGATTACTCTCACTCTGAATAAAAAACAAAATATCATCAATGATGTGTAAGTACAGAGCTTGTACAGCAGTACAGAAACCGAACACGTGAAAAAGGAGACCAGCTTTAAAACATAAAGGCAGAAAAAGAAATAAGCAAAGAGGAAGATGCTAAGGAAGGGTAAGGCAAGTTGGTGTGTGTAGCTGGCACCACGAGGCAGCCAGGGCTCCTAGCAGGAGGAAGGACAATTAGATTGAGCAGATGAAAGCAATGATGCTGATTGCTGGGGCTGCAGACCCGGGCTGGCCTGCATTAGGCTAAGTAAGCTGGATGCAAGCCAGCATCATTGAACAAATGGCATGGCACATCCCCAGGAATCTGAGCAGAGATTACCAATATCTTAAAGGTGACCTCTCACAGTTGCTATCCCAGCAAATCAGGCAATTCTCTTGGCTGTAATGGACAAGATCAGCAGAGGCCACTCTCCTGAAGTTATACACGCCTCATACAAATAGGATTTTTAGTTTTAGATTTAATATCAATTGACTGCACCTCATTTGAGCAAAGTATCCTAAGTGCTTTATCGGTTTATTTCAGCCCTTCCCCATTTTAAAGAAAACATAATATAACTTTCCATTATTCATTATCATCCAGGCAGGCAACAAGAGAAAAAAAGAACCYTAATTTTTAGCCATATTGTCTATTAAAAATGTAAAATGTTTCCTAAAAGGGCAGGCACATTAATTAAGGCTGCCTCGGGATAAATGAAGATTACTAGGAGTGCTCTGCTTTCCTGGATGAGTTTTCCATTATAATCAAATGAAACCAATTACTGCATTTGTAATGGAAACTACCTAAGCTGAACATTTCCACTTTTGCAGAAGCTGGGGAGTACAGTGCACAAGCAAATAAAGGTCCYCAAACACTTAGGAAAGGAAAAGAGAATGTAACTTTTCTGGGGAAAACAAAGAATCCTGTAAGTAAAACCAACAGYAAAACACTGGGTGCAAATCAAATGGCCCCAGTGTAATTGAGAATCACAGCCTGRATTCCCAGAAGCCATCTCCAGCAGGAAATCCTGGACCTGAGCACTGAACTCCTTTCCGCTGCTTCAGAGGAGAAAATAAAGCCTAATTAGGCTCAATTTTCTAAATAATGGTTATCCTCTGCAACTAATCAGGAAAATTTTAAACCAGTATCAGATGAATGCTTGTTCAAATTGTGAAACATGCTCTGTCCTCTAAATATCATCTTACTCTGCAGGCATCTGAAAGGATTGAGGGTAACACAAAATGAGGCATAGCTTTTATTTTCAAACATCCTTTGCCATCCTACTGAGCAGCCCCTAGAACAACACACAACAGCACCTTCTTCTGCACATGGAGGTTCTGCCAGTGACAGAAAGCAAAGAAAACTTCAGGGAAAAAAGAATTAATGGAATTTCAAACACAACAGCATTTTCTGAACTTATTCCAAATGGAAGAAGGCAAATGTTAAAAGGTATTGCTAGGGAACTAAGAAGGCCYCAAATAAAATTATTTGAATAATCTTTAAAGAGAGTCTGGAGCCTGAAAGACACTTGAGAGAGAATACYACTTCCAAATCACCTAAAAGCAATACACTTATAGAGTTCACCCATGATTATCCAATATTCACCTGGACTATGAATTTTACCCACAGTAAGCTAAGCAAAAGCTTAGCAAATGTTAATTCTGAGGCTGATAAAGGCAATGCAGAGTTGTGTTTTAGCATTCTGTCAATGAAATCAGCAATGAAGCTCTACAATGATTTTAGAGGTATCCATCTATAGTCAGGTAAAACCAATACAGTAATGGTGTACTTTGATTTCTGGTTCCCTTTTAGACTCATTTAAAAACAACTCCTGAGTGAAAATAGGGGCAGAGGCAGGAACATTGTACACAACATGTTCTAAGTTTAACACTTCTCCATTGTGACACCTGACTTTAGCACGATGCAGATCTTCAGCACCTGCAGGCTCCAGTGCCCACTATCCTACCCAAGAACCTGGAAAAATTTCATAAAGGTTTTCCATGTTCATCTCGAAATGTCAGATAAACTAGCAAGTTTGCCATTCATGAAAAGGGAAGGGAAACTGAGGCAATATGAACTGAGTTGTAACTAAAATACCAAGCGAAATTCTATCAGATTACAGCAAGTGGTTGGAGTTTTTTATAATTTATGTGTTATACTGACTCTAGGTATGGCTCTGTCAGGTGTTCTACAGTGAAGGGAGCTGCAATATTAGAGATTTTGGAAGGCTGCAAACATAGAAGCATTTTTCTCCTATTAAAAAAACCTTCCTTTGTTTAGAATAGACTCTGCCACAGCTTCTTTCTGTGGAATCTCTAGACTACCTTCTCTCTTACATGATGTGGTGACCAAAGTTCTACACAGAAATTACATATTTAAATTTGTTCATTTCCATCTCTGCTCTCTCCAAGAATTCCTTTACTTTAAAGACAGGCAGATCTACCTGCATTTTTCAAATTAGTCTTTATATCCTACTTAAGACCACACTGCTACGTTTTTTAACCACTGACAGTTGTGTTCACTTCATACAGACACAGTCAGCTGCATCATCAGTCATTTCAGTAATTTCTAGCCTAATCTTCAACACCTTGAGAGAACACCTGCCAGTCATATGCKGCTATTATTTATGTGACAGTTCTACCATCCTAGTTCTTTCCCCTTAATCTACACCACTCACAAAGCTGTTTCCAATTCAAGTGCATTTTTATCCTTTACTTATGTAAATGCTGCCAAATAAGTCTGAATGTTTTCACGCTCTTTTCCCAGCTTCTGTATGATAGGTGTGCTTATTACAGACCTGTACTACCTTCCTGATGTCTCAGTCAACACAAAAGTAAAGGGACCATAAAATTGTGAAAGTCAATTCTTTTGCCTTTATTTAAAAGCTTACTTTTCTAGGCCCTTATACCAAATCCTGTGGGATGTCCCCACATGCTACAATTCCATGCCAGGATAACACCTGATTGATATCCAGTATCAATTTTTGTTTAGAAAACTGTGCAGACAAGGCAGAATTCTCTGCTTTACCGCGTTCCTTCTAAAGAAACAAATCCCAACCCCTTCATTTCAAAGCAGACTCTGCTGAACCCCACCATAATTCTCTGTAAAGTCTGCATGGATTATTAGACATGCAGCTAGTTAAACACTAAAAACTGCTGCAAGGACAACACCAACTTGTTGAAATGTTTATCCACAGAAGGAGGGAATTGATAAATGGGAATGACACATAACGAGGGAGCACTTACTGTGGCAGAGAGCTGTGGTCCATTGAGCTGGGCGTGCAGGATGGCCTCGTTGATGGAGCTCCAGATCCCCACCAGGGCCGTTTCCAGCTCGTGCGAGGCAGCCATTTCATTAGTGAGATATTCCAGCGTGGAGATGAACTCCCTCCACTGAGCATCCAGCTCTGCCACGCTGGCCAGGCAGCCCCTCATGACGTTGAGGCAGTACCCCACGCAGGGCCTGATGAGGGTGAGCCCCTGGCAGTGCGGGCAGTACTGCATCCTCACCAGGGCCCGGCTGCACTCCTTGCTCAGAGCCGCGTGCTCCGTGCTGTTGATCACCTCGATGCCCAGGCTCAGCGCCTGGCTCAGCATCCTGCTGGCCCAAAGAGATTTGGACAGCTCTGTAACCATGTTTTTAGAGWAGTGTCCAAAAGGATTGATGTCTTGCCTTGTAAGCCGCAGACACTCCGTGTAGTCCTCTGACAGATCTGTAATTCCTGGGTTTATTAGCCGGCTGTACACCAGAGGAAAGAGGCTGTCAAAGAACCGCAGAACTGCACTTTCCACGGTGGTCTCTGCGCCCAGAATGTAGAGAGAGATGTCTGTAAAAAGCTCCTTAACAGGCTCTGCTGCTTCTTTTGCCATAGGTCTGTAAGCTGTCTCAAACAGGGAACTCGTGCGGTTCTCAGCAAAGCGAAGCAAAGACTCAAAGGCCTCTAAAAAAAGGGGGCAGAGGAGAGAAAGAACCAGAGGTTAATGGCAGGCACCTGAAATCTCAGTCACAGGACTAACACTGTCCTGAACAGGAACATCAATAGTTACATAGAATCTGCAACATCAATGCAATAATAGGTAATACAGCTTTCAGCAGTAATGTGATTAAAGGGACCCCCAAGTATTGCCTGTGCATAATAAAGGCAACACTTAACAATTGTTTTTCTTAAAAAAAAGATGACTCTGTTCTCACTAGCCAGACTCTGATCCATCAAGGACTCACACAGATTCCAGGCCAGGGCTGGAGCACAGTGCAGAGCTGTTTAAGGTGGTGTTTAGAACTCACACTGCATTTGGGCAGTTCAGTTAGACACACTTCCAAAGCATCCCTCAGCTTAATTGTGAGGCAACTGAATACACACAGAAGCTGAAGGTTTTGTTTCATAATTCTTGAGTAGGTGGTTGAGAGGCACTTCTTGCAAAGTACAACTCCAAGATGAATGAAAAGAATATTGCTGTGTGAATAAATTCTCTCCCCATTAACCTTGGCCATGTCTGGACACCAGCCAGTGGTTGGGGAGGACTTGACATCATGTCCACTATGACCCAAAACCAACTGAAATAAACAAATCAGGAAAACATTTTCTCCTTTAATTACACCATTTCTGAGTGGCCTAAGAAAAAAATAATATTTAAGGAGTTCCACAGTTAACACATTTCAAATGGCCCATGGCAAGTATTATACACCCAAACCACTGACTGGGGTGCTAGAATTCATGGACAGGGCAAGGAAGGGATCAGTTTTCCAGATTATTTTTAATGACACAGAAGACAGTAATCCACACCATTCCCACTGCTTTCTTTGGAAGCTCTCCAACAAAAAGCCTCTGACATAAATCATCCTTGCACTCCTCTGGGTGGCAAGCAGCTCCAGGCGAGGCAGATCTGTCACTCCATTCCTCCCGAGGCCTGGCCAGATAATGGGGTTTGGTCTAATCCTCCTCTCCATTCAYGGCAACATGGCTGTGTGACTCCCTGCTCTGCAGCACTGCCCCAAATCACCCAGAGATCAGCCCCACAATACACAGCTGCAGATCAGCACAGCCTGGCAAGGTTCTGCAGCAAAGCCTGCACTGTGCCGTCCCTGGGACAGCTCCCTGGGCAGCTGACTCCTGCTAGGAATGCATTACAATCCCTTTTAGCACAGAGTGTGCTTTAACTRCACTGATAACACAGCACATCTCACTGGACAGCCATCAGCAGCACTTTGCACACACAYGCTGCAAAAAATCCCTTCAGCACTCGCTCTGGGATTACAGCAGCTAATAGTYAGGAAAGGCTTATAAAATCCTAGAAATTAAGGAAGCAGATACACTCCAGTTGAAAAAGATGACAGTACATTCTTGGCAGGGAAACACCTTGCCAAGTTTCAGACTGAAGCAGAGCTGACAACAATTCTGAAAATTGGATCCAGGATAGGAATCTTGACACAACCTAARCTGTGGTTTGTTGTGTGCTACTGCACACTGTTAAAAGGGGTTTTTGTTTGCCACATCACCTCTATATGTTTATTTCTAAAGGAAACCAAAACATTGGTTTTATCATACTAAAAACTCAATAGAAATATTACAAAATATAAAAASAGGTGTTTAAGTTTCCTCCCTATGCATGGTCCCTTAAGAGATATTCAGCTTATCATTAAATTATGGGAGCAGGGACTGCTGTCTGCAATGCCACCAATCTCACACTCTTCCTTTATCTGCCATATCCATAAAGGCACAACTGCAGGCATCACTCTCCTTACCTGAAAACTAAATAAAATTCATTTATCAATGTGCTAGTGTCATTATTTTCCCAAGAAAATAAAAGCCTCAGTGAAACATACCAGCAAACCATCCACTGGCAGCATACATCCCAAAAAAAGAGATTTCAGCAGATTCCTGGGATACTAAGTTGCAGGCTAGAAACCAYGTAGTATTTTATTTTCAAACCTCTTAACTGTGAAAATTCTGCATTCTATTAAATAAATTTCTGTATTATTCTGAGACAAGCGTGAAATCATGATATATAATAATGACATTTATTTTTCATGGCGTAAGGGAAAAACTGCGATAACAAATAGCTTMRTTCCTCCTGCAAGAAGAGCCCTCACACCAAAAACATGGCACAAAAATACTGCTTGGGATTATAGATATGCTGCAAACCCCTGTRAGGCATCATTGTTTCCTTATAACCACTGGTCAGACACAAAACGTGACTTGTGCCTGAGGGTAATTACATTTCAGGAGGAAATATGCAGGTCCTTTTCCGTTTTTAAGGCATTAAGAGGYGTTTGAGACAATCAAATTACTTTTCTTAGGCCTTTAAATCAGAAGTTAAAGGGGCTTCATGCAGTCAAATTTGGCAACAATGGACAGCTTGAGTTGTGGCTGTATAGGGCAGGAGCTGCTGAGGTGATTATCTTCTTTTTAATGCTCTTTGTGTGGTACCTTGTACGAAGTTTCTAAACTCCAAGGAAGGTTTACGACTATCTGCAAGACCAGCTTCTCATCTATGCTGTTAAATACMGCAAACTTCAGACAGTTATGAACTCACAAAAAGCTGAACTCTACACCTAAAGATACACTGGGAGAATTATTTGATCATCTTTCACTGCCTTCGGCTTCAAYACAACCCTACCCAGCAGCATGGAATATATTGCAAATATATCAGTTCTGAACAGAAATAAGCCTTAACTGAAATAATCCAACACTTGATGAAAATATCAAATTTAGAAGTTCCACTTGTATTAAAACAAATAGGAAGGTGGAGAGCAAGGTTTCTTCCCATGCTGCTGAAAAATCCCTTTTTGATTTAAGACTACAGGAAAAGTGAAATGGCAGTTAGTTTTGAATTTTGAACACCCACACTTAATGGAAGTCAGGCAGCACCACCTTCCACGGGGAGAATTTTGTTCAAACCATGTGCTCACAGATGATAGYCATCACATCTTTGCCTGGAAGGTTGTGCAAGATCTCCAGTCGAAAGGAGCTCAGTTTGGTATTAATTCCTCAGAAGTAATGCAGTTAATACGTGTAATTAATGCAGATATGCTTGCACCTTACTGCCCTGCAAGAATTAGTCACAGAATGATTGCAAGTGGGACATATTGAAGAATCATTCAGCCCCTGGAATACCCCTGGTTTTGTAGTAAAAAAGAAATCTGGAAAATGGAGACTTTTACATGATTTATGGSAGATAAATGCTGTAATGGCAACAATGGGAGCTTTACAACCAGGCCTTCCTACACCTACGATGATTCCACAGGAATGGCAAATAGTTTTCATTGATTTGAAAGACTGTTTCTTCACTRKTCCATTGGCTGAGCAAGACAAAGAAAAATTTGCTTTTACTGTGCCTTCCAGAAATCATGCTGAACCCAATAAAAGACACCAATGGAGGGCATTCCCCCAAGGCATGAAAAATTCACTGACTACTTGTCAATGGTTTGTGGCACAGGCCTTGTCAAGTGACTCCAGCACTGATGTGCCTGGACACTCCAGCACAGCTGCTCACCCCCAGCTCACCCCTGGAAGTTCCCATCTGTCCTGCTGGGGTCATGGAATGAGCTGTGGGGACAAGCCCAGCCCTGACAAGATCCACGCTGGGTTTTCTGCTCCCGTGGCAGCACCGACCCTGCCAGGCCACGCAGCTGGAGCAGCCCCTGTGCTGGGCTCCAGCTGCTGCCAGCCCTCAATGCACCCAAACTAGGCAATGCTCAGTCCGACACTCTGTCCTGGCTTGGCTGCATGATGCTTTTATCCTCAGTTGTCCGTTCTGTTCATGCTGAATAAGAAGTTTTGCACCTTTAGGATGTGAAAAATGTGTATTTTATGACTGGCTTTTCACAAATATTAAAATGAGTATTATATGTGTTGTGTTAGAAAGTTATGCTGTGTTAATTCTCTTAAGTACTGTGTTAAATATAGTTTTAGGTCATAAAAAATGTTACAATAGAAACTCTGCTATGTAGGATACTTTTTTTAAAGAAAGGACTCACACTGAGATAGCAGCCACAGGACACCTGAATCTTTCAGAGAAAAAGAATTTATTGCTCTATTATCAGAAGAAATGAACTTCTTCCCACCTCAAGGGCACCATCAGGATTCAGAGGAAGAAGTTGAGGATGCCCAGACAGAATCCTGTGTTTGAATGGAATTTATGCATCATGTATGAGGTGTATGATTATGCAACAGGTTATTGTTTTTAAGGGTTAATCCTCTGTTAATGGGTGTCCTTTTTCGGGCTTGTGCTGCCCAGAAAAAGGTACCCAGATGTCTGCAACTCTTTGTTTCTATTGTCTCGTATTGTCCTAATTCAAATTGTCCAAATTATTATTACTCAAATTGTATTACTCTTTTTATAACCTGTAAAAATAAACTGTAAAAATTTTAAAAACAAGTGATTGGTGTTTTTCACAAGGACTTGATCCAGAGAGTGAAGGGGGGAGAGAAGAAGCAGCAGTTTGTTTTCAGACCCTGCACTCACTCCTCCACATTCCTGCTCCTGGACTGTGCTGTCTGCGGATGGAAATAATTCACATAATCACCCAAAATGCCTAATACATATTCATTACMTAACCCCACCTATCCCTGCTTTGTATTRAAATGTATTTAAATTAGTCCAAAGTTCCGCTTACGCCTGCACAGTCTCTTGATTGAACTGGGGTGGTGGGTTCTGGAATGGGTCAGCGGGTTTTGGAATGGGTCAGCAGGTTTTGGAATGGGTCGGTGGGTTCTGGAATGGGTCGGTGGGTTCTGGAATGGGTCGGTGGGTTCTGGAATGGTGGTCTGCTGAGGTTAAAGTGACCCTTTACTTTTGCCTTGTTGGCAGGCTTTGGACCCCTTGGCTATAGCCCAAGTTTTGGGGCCCAGGTGCAGCCACGGTCCTCTTCTTTTTCACAATTAAATCTTCATCCCATCCTGCTTTTTTAAACACATAAAGACAGGTAGGTGATATATAACCCTAGCCTTAACTACTTTACCTGCTAAAAATCACCTATCCCTTATTATTTCTACTCTTCTTGCTATACTCTGAACTGTTTCTATCCCCCCTACTTAATCCAACTAAACTTTTAAACTCTTTCGGTTTGTTTAAACCCTTGATTCACACACAGATGAACCAACATTGCTTTGCAGGTACACCATTAGTGCTTGTTGATCCTGAGCACRGCACAGCTTGGTTTGGAGCAAGACAGAAAACACACCCACCCTGACACAGAGCACACTTCCCTTCTCCTCAGCCAGCAGCTACACCTCACRTTTCTCCTGCAATGAGAATCACAAAAATTCCTGACTTATCTCACACCAGCTTCTGCACTGTAACACCRCTGACTTCTTCAGTGGGATTTAATGCTGGTTTAAATCCTCTGCACGTCACAAAATGCTGCAAGGATGGAAGTGTTTCTGCTAGAGAATAGTGCTACAGGGAGAAACAAATGCAGGAGGAATGTGCCAATCTGCTCAGYGCTGGAGTACCAGCATTCTCCAAATACCTCCTCTATTTTCCCACCACCTGGGGGTCTATYTGGGGAAAACCAGGTAGATATTAAGTTTCTCATGTCACATAAACACCACATTCACCAACTCGCATGACTTCCTTTGAGCAGGAATAGCTGCTTGAGTTTTTTACCTGCTGTCACCTCTATCTTAGTCTAATCAAGTGCAACAGCTCTCCAAGTTTGTGTCCACCTCTGCTCCTGCACCCTTATCCTCCAGACAAGAACCAAAGATGCAGAAGTGCCACACATCTATTTGCCACTCTTTCTGCCACAAMAATCTTCCTGGGTGTGTTTATTTTTTGTCAGGCTCTGAGACAAACAGCAACACGAGCTCAAGGAAAGACGTGAGCAGAGGATTCAGAGAAGTGCACAGAGCTGGTGTCAGAGCCTGCATTCAGGGTTACCCTCATCTCATGAGCCCTGGATTCCTTACAGAGCATGGAGGGCAGCAGATGTGGTCTCAGGAACACACACAGATAGGAGCTTTCCAAGAAAATCTGGACTGACATATGATAGCCATGCTTAGAGCAGGTTCATTTGCTTTCCTCACTCCTGCACACTATTCACAAACTGTTGAAATCAAACYTTCATAAACTATTGAGATCCTTATTCTGCAAGCAGCTGTGAGGTTCAGATGGAGAGCATTAGGCAAGGTTAAGCAACGTCCACCTTGCTGATTATGATTTACCCCAATTCTACATTCTTTTCTCTCCAGAGATCTAACACAGAAATATTAGCATGGAAACAATTTCACCAAAACAAAGGCAACCTAAACACCAGATACCTCTGCCCACAGAGGACTGTTTCTGCCCCAGAGTAGCTGAGGCTAAGATATTAATGCCTGAACCCAGAGTCCTAACACTCACTGCAAACCACAACATGCCTGTGTGAAAGGGAAGTCACTGCCACCCGACCTCTGTGTGCCACTCCAAGCTGGCACCCTGCCCACAGAACTGCCCAGGGAAGAACACCCTGCTAAGCAGCAGCTCTGCAAGGAATCTGTCATTCCTGCACTCTGCAGTAACCCACGGCCTGCTGGACTTCATTTAAACAATCCACCAACAATTTWAAAAAAGAAAAAAAAGGAAACTTTTACATTATAAATATCACTAAAAGATTTAATAATGCTCAAACCTCAAAACTATCTATACAGACTCTATACAGAAATAACATCTGTGTACATTTTAGATTTTGACTGCAATGACGAAAGAAGAATGACAAATTTAAGTAGCTCCATTATTTGTTTGGTCTCTCAGGACCACACTAATATTTGGCTCCTTTCCTTTCAACATCTTGCATTTATTACAGAGTTCCAGAATGAATGAAAGCTACACTTGGTTGAACAATGGCTTCCTTTTCATGCTTTCACGTCCATTAAGATTTCTGCATCTTTACAGCTTGCCAAAATAAAGAACAATATATTAATATTTTGCARCATTAGAATTTAAGTACAAACTGTTTGCAATGTGCTACGGAGAGAACAATGTACAAAGCAGAAAAATCACACCCAGACATACATGGCACACAAATAATAAAATTCATYGCTCTGCTTTTGGGCATATGATGATTTCTAAACAAGTTTAAAAGAATATGAACAAAGAGTGCTTAAAAACCATCATTAAATGACATGAACGAGAGGTTGGGTTTGGGTTTTTTTCAGATTACTTTAAAAGAGGATGTAAGTGCAAAGGAAATTGTGTCGTGTTTGCAAAGACAGAACTCAAAATCCATTCATTCATTCAACTGCTTTTGTAAACAACTTCATATAACCTTCAGCTTAATTTCAATTCTGTGACATTTTGCTAGGAGCAAAATTTCCAAGCCTTCAAAGTTTCCCTCTTATCTTCCTTATTTATCCTCCTGCAGAACACAGGGCCAAAGCTCTTTATTGATACCCTACTTTCCCATGTGCCTTGCCGGTTTTAGAATGGCAGTCTCCCTAGACATAAACACAGTTGGCTCTTGATGAAGCTGATGAGAAGTTACATGTTAATAAACACATGTTAATAAACACATGTTAATAAATACATGTTAATAAACAAGCCTAATGAGAGAACGATGTCTACCAGATCCTGGCTGCCACATCACCAGCACTTGCAGGAAACCCAGCAACCTTGCTCCAAAACCATTCTGGGCCAGAGAAAACCCTGGAAATGCTCAGAATCTGCACTGAACAGAAGTATCTCTTCACCTCCTGAAGCTGCCTCCTCACCTCCTGAAGCTGCTTTTAACAAGGCAGGGCCAAAACAGTTTCAGAAGTAAGCAAGCAAAGTCAGTTTTGGCAAGAGGGGGGGAAAAGGAGTTTGAATTTATTCACYTTGACAGTCTTTAGAGTTCACCAGTCCTTCACAATATAGACCAGATGGGAAAAAAAGCAGCTTTCCATTACTGTGCATAGGGATGAGGTCTTTATTTAACAGTCTCGTCTTGTCTACATTGACAACATCAGATAAATACCCTGCTGTGTAGCTGCTATAGAAACTTCTGCCCAAGCTGGAAAGAAGTCTGTGCCCCCTTCTCTGTTCACACCCAAGAGCAATGGACACTGCTCATTAACCASGAATCAATGAGCAGAATTATTTACAGGCTACTATTACCTCCTTTAAGCTACTGCTTGATTTSAAGTGTAATTCAATACTGTTTTTAACTTTTAAAAACTTATGAGAAATTGTAAGGGCTTTCAAAAGTTCTAGAAGTGAGACTTTGCTTTGGGAGCGTAAGAACATTTCCCTTCCTGGCCCTTCCTCCAGTGCTGGGAGCTGGGACAGGCGTTTGCCACAGGGGTTTGCCTCAGGCAGTGAGTGTCAGAGCAGCTGACCCCCTRCTGGAATCTGGGAATGTGGGCAAAGCCACGGCACTTGGGAAAAGCCACTCCCAAATGTTCTGCTGGAAGACTGACTTCCAAGAGCAGCTACAGGAAATGCACTCTTKAAGGACCATCTGAAAACTTCTGTCTTGGGATGAAGATGAGTCTTGCTTCTTTTATATGCACAAATCTATTCTGGCAGCCTTGGCACAGCTTTGCAATTATATAGGAAATAAYCACCCCCCTCAGACTGATGCCCCAGCCAGCAAACCCACACCCTTTGCTCCATTACACAGTCCTACAGGACACTTCCTTCTTTTACTATTTCTTCTTCTACTTTTTTGTAAGCTTAAGCAGTTCATTATACATTCTTATACAGGGAGAAGAGGGGTGAAAATACAGCTCCTTTTTGTGCCACTGATGTACACTAACTTTGGGTCATTCTGATATTATTATTATTTTATTCTATCAAAAATAGAAATAACACCAGGTTTAAAGGAGGCTGACTGCTTCAGAGRCTGGTGAGGCAAAGGGAAAACAGGCAGTGGATGCACAAGCCCAGGAGATGCCTTAATAACAGCAGGATGGGCCAGCAATAAACACAATCATTTGTTCCGCTCTGGTCAGTTTGCCATGAAATCACAAATAATGGTTCCTGTAGGCTGTGCTGGGGAATGTATCCAAACTGCTGGAAGAGGAAACCAGAGTGCACATATTCTTCAGACTTAATGGACTTGGCTTCATAATTTCTTCAYCATTTCCAAACCAGCAATGCTTAGCTAGTTACAACTACCTGCAAAACTATTGGCCAAAAACAGACTAGAGACAGCTTTACACTCTGCTGCCCCAAAGCAAAACTGCCCTTTTTAAAGAAAACACTACATGGAAGAGTTTCTAGAAAATAATTAAGTTGTTCCACTTCACAGAATCAGTTACAGTTTGCTGGCTTGACTTGGACTATTCACTTCATATTTCACCTTCAAAYTTTTTTGTGAACACAATGAATGAGCTGGTAATTAAATTTAGCTGTTTATTATTTCTGTATACTCGATTTCAGTACAGTTGTACATTATTTTATACACTGTAATTATGGGGTGAAATGACTTTTTTTTTCAAGTGAGCAGTCTCAAGTAAAGCCRAGTCAGTTGGCTGGCACAAAGCTGGAGACCAGATGTGGAATTAACCTTTTATGACACTGCTGGGCTTCTGCTGACAGATAAATAAAGCAAGGAGTTCTCTGGGAGTGTRTGTGCAGCAGCATGGTGAGATGATCCAGAGGAGCAGGGAAAGCCCTGAGGAGAATGGCTGGATGTGGCACAGAGCCGTGGCTATCGCTCTTACTGCCCTCTCATCAAAACAGAACTCCTAAGGATGATTCATAAAATTCTTATCCTCCAAGTTCCAACCTGTCAGCTGTTACTTAATAATATCAATCCACAGTTTTAACAGATTTGCACCAAGATAAGTGAGGAAAGAACCACAGCTGTGCTTCARCACCATCATCTGTGCCCTTCACTGGCTTTCCAAGGACAAGTGATGTACAAAAAACACTTCTCACAATCCATGAGGAGAAAGCCAACAAGCAGTTGTGTTTCTGCAGGTAGCCAGCTGGTCACACAACTGTAACCATCTGAAGTTATCTGGAGGTTCAACAGCCAGAGTCATCTRATTTATCTGATCAGTCACTTACAGGGACAGAGATGACAGAAGTCACAGCTACAGCAGGCAGCACTGAATTCCCAGGATGGATTCCAGCACAAAGCTCTTGCAAAGCAGCTCTGAATGACAACTCTGGAACCATCACTTTCTTTCAAGGCAGACCCATGGRAATAGTCTACATTGCTTAAATTAGGACTGATCTAATTAGTCTAATGAACAAAGATTCTGCCACACAAAAAAAGCATCCAGTTTTGTTTTTCCAGGCTAAATGCCTGTGTACTGTTGCAAAGATGCACCATCAGCTCAGAAGACAACATATTTCCGTATAAAATAAATTTTTCTGGTAAAAAGAAACAGCTTGAGCAGTATTTTCTTAGCAATGAACCATGGCTCAGGGGATGAGGTAAACCCCTGGTGGCTTTGCAAGTGAGTGTCTTGCTGTGGGGTGGGGTTGGATTTTTTACAAATTTTAGCATTGTTATAAAAACATAGCTCTATAAAGTATGTTGGCCTAGCAATCCAAGACTTGCATGGGTTTAAACAGGATGAATGCTGGCTCTAAAAAATGGACTGCCCTCAGTTTGGATTCTTTGGAGTACAGACACCTGTGGTTCTTTTGAATGAGCAGAACCTCCAGCACCAAAGGCCTGCACACTCTTTGTTACTATTTTCAACACACAGTGGTTTATTCAGCTATAACTGCACATTTCTGAAAGCTGACAGGGTTGGTACCCAAGCACCCAGTGAAGGGTGGAGCTCCAGGTACCATCTGATGTCTGATTCTGGGGCGAGCTGAGGGGTGACATTGCTCCTGGGAATGACACATACCACACTCTGGCACCCAAAAATGCCACTGTCACTGGGAGATGGTGCAAAACCCTTACCATGTTTTTCCTGGGGTTCCACAGTCTTTATTTTTCCATGTTAAGYAGTTTTTCAGAGCTGAGAATCACTGCACTACACATGATAGCACAGGGGTAGTTGATAAATGGAAATAATGTCCATATTGCAATCTCTAGGCTTACAGCTTTCAGGAAATCTCTCCCCGCAGACTGCTGGACGTAACAAAAGGGAATCACTTCTCCTTGGACTTCCCAAACTACTCTTATCAAAAGGACCTTTGGAATGARCTATTTAGTGTAGTTTCCAGAACTAAACCAGGCTTGTGGGAGAATCTCTGCACATTCATGCCTGCTGTATGGGCTGGCTGGAGTGCCTGAGGCAGCACATCCTTTATCGTGGCACTCCAAATGCTCTGGGCCTTTGTGGAGCAAAAAATCCTCTTAACTGAAACCTGTGCCTAGGTAAGGGTGAGGACAACATTTAACTGACAACACGTGTAAGGCATACACACACAAATATCCAGGAGCAAGCAARAGGACTGTGGCCAGAAAATCCAAAATGCAACTGTGGACACAGCTCATGCACAAGTAAAATGTGGCTGTGTAGAGATATTGCTGGTTGATATTGCTGGTTTACACTGCCTGAGGAGAGGGACTAGTCAAATAAACACTAGAMAAAAAAAAGGCCAAAAATTGCTTCTGCAGCCTTCCTGCAACTGAAAACCATAGAGAAAGTAAAAGCTGTGCCAAGGGTGCCCCGTGCCAGGTACTAATACCAGGSAGAGCAGATGCCATGGCTGGGGAGAGGGAGGGCATGTAACGCTGGTGGTCCCTGGGAGCTCAGACACTGCACAGGGACACAATGGGGCTTGGCCAGGGCCCAGCCAGCCCTGCCAAAGCACTGCACACACTCTGCTCTCTGTTGGGATGCCTCAGCATTTGAGCTTTTCTATTTTTCATATTCTTGTAATCCTGCAGTTCTTTAGTGTATAACTCTAAACTCCAGAAACTCTATATGGAGTATGAGCTGCTGCTTTCCCATTTTGGGCAGACACAACAATTCCTCTCCAGGCCTGGCAATCAAGGACACCTCAGTGATTCAAGCCCCAAGAAATGGAAAAAAAAGGGAGTAGGGGGAGCAGACTTGGGGTACATGGCTTCATTACCTGAAGCTGTAATTGGCAGATTAACCCCCAATATGCAAATGGCTCAAACTTATAAAAGTGTGAAACCCATGACCCACGGTCCATTTTTGGGTGTAGCCCCTGGGGGGCTTYGTCTGCCCTAAATGTACCTGAAGGCCCTTCAATAAATAGAACTGCTTTTTATTGCCTTAATTCTGTCTGGCCTCTGTTTTTAGGTAGCCCCAAAAGGTATCAGCTGCTTGACTTGCACAATGGCACCAATGATTCCTGTGGCACCGAGCACTGGGACTTACCTGTGAAATATAAAATACAAGACTATCTTTGGAATCCAGAGGTGACCAGGGTACCCAGGACACTCTAAAACTTGTCTCTGGAACACTGCTGTACTGCAGGTTCATGTTTCCTGTAGAAACATACTTCAGAGTCACCAGTAACTTTGGCATACCAAGAAATTGAGGTATTTACTTGTATATATCTGATGTATTAAATACTATCGAGAAAGGAGAGTACAAAATAGTGTAAGACTTGCAGTAGTTAAGAAAAAAGAGCAAAAAATCCATCTTATGAGTTAATCAGGAGAAAGCAGGAAGATGCAGAAGACTTTTCATTCTTCTGGGAATCTTTTCATTAACAGAAAAGCAACAAGACAGGGGTCTCTAGAGAGAATTTTCTCGACCCTTTGATTAAGGAGTTCAACTGGCAGTAGGAAAACTAATATGTTTGTTTCATAAGGTCATGAACTATTTCATGATTTCCAGCTGAATTAGTTAGGTGGTCCATTAAGATCTATTTCTAAAAATCTAAGCAAAAAATAGCTACAAGAGACAGGATTAGTTTAACAAAAATGAAATATGGGGAGACACGGCTTATTTTTCATGTTTTTGTTTAGGCACTAACATAGAAGTACAAGAAATTACGTCCAAGTTCCGTTAAAGAGTAAGGCCATAAATAAGATTAAGAAAGTTTTAAATATCTATATTAAATCTGTATTTATCAACAACTCTAAAGCTGTTGGTGTGGAGAGCACTGAGGCAGCCCTGTGGGAGCAGCAGTGCAGCCCAGCCGTGCCAGCTGGCCCGAGCACTGGTCCCTGTGTGTGTGGGCACATCCTTCAGCTGCCTGGAACAGCAGCAGAGCTCTCACAGAACCACCACGCTGGAAGAGACCTTTAATATCATCAAATCCAACCCAGCCCTGACAGCTCAACTCACCCCTGGCACCCAGTGCCACATCCAGGCTYTGTTAAACACAYCCAGGGATGGGGACTCCACCACCTCCCCRGGCAGAACATTCCAGAACTTTATCACTTTTTCAGTAAAAAACTGTTGGAATCCTGGATGCTGAGAATTTTAAACTTTCTGTGCTAGAGGGCATGGATCCACAAGAGAATACTATATTTGACCTGAGGCCGTGGAGAAGGCTTCCAAAATTGATTGATAGAACTGGGATTGTGGGTGTGTAATTTGAATAGGAGTGTGTAATATCACAGGGTGGAAAACATAAGAGTTTAAGGTTTTAGAATATAGCAATATGTGGGGCAAGATGGAGGTTTTAGAGTGGTGGCTGGTTGTTCTTCTTCACCTTCTTCTCCATGGGTTTGGGTGGTGTTTTGTAATTGGACAGAAAAGTCCACATTGYGGGCTTTGAGAGATTGGTTATTGGGTTAAAAGTGAAGATAATGTAGGTGTCGTTTCTTAGAGGGATGGTTTAGCCTTAAAAGACCTTGTAAAGATAGACAGCCATTTTGTGCCTTGTTAGTGAAAGACTGTAACATAGATGGGAAAAAATAAACATCTAAGCCTAAACACGAGCTATCATCTCAAGTGCCTTCAATCCCAACCTTGACAGAGGCAGACAAAGAAGCCAAGAACCAGCAGAAAACGTTTTTCCTAACAGCCAACCCAAATTTCCCTAAATTTCTGTCAGCTATTGCCTGGAAAAAGAGCCCAACCCCACCTGAGTACAGCCACCTTTCAGGGAGCTGTAGAGAGTGATGAGGTYCCCTCTGAGTCTCCTTTTCTCCAGGCTGAGCAATCTCAGCTCCCTCAGCCCTGCACAACCACAGTGCACTTCCCATGTGTCCAAAAGCACAACCCACAGAACYCTGCTGCTGTTTCTTCTCATTCTGGATTGACCAACACTGACTTCATTTTCACTTCACCCAGCCCTCCTCTCTAGCTTCTAGTGGAGCCTTGGCAAAGCAAACTAAGGAAAACGTGGAAGGACCACAGCTAAGACTGGTGCAGAGGCTCTTTTGTACAAGTCATCTTCTGCAAACATTTTAATTAATTTGCTCTTGTGTTTTTCAGGCCCTTGGACAACACCTACCCACAAAAACCAGCGACAGACCAGCACARAGTATCCTCACCCAGATCTGAGCTGGAACACCCTTTGGCATGGTGGCACAGACCAGCTGGGTGAGGGCACTGGGCTCCTCAGCAGCACCCCCAAAACCACTGAACTCATCTAAGATTAAAGGTAGAGGTATTGCCCTTGGAGAAAAGACACAGGCATGCAAGGCTTGAAAAACAGAAACCACTCCTGCAGCATCTATTTTTGGCTGTGTCCTCTTGTAGATTACTCTGAAGACATATTTGATACCATAACACTGTAAGGTAATTGAAAGGACATGTTTGCTTGGGGAATCTGACCTTGTTCATGGACTTTTGTTCCACTCTGAASAAAGAATTTCACTAGACTATTGAAAAAAAACAGGGGACAAGACTTCCATGACTGATTTCAATGGAGACTGAATCCAAATCACTGTCAATTTAGGAAAATATTCAGGGTGTTGCTTTTTAAAATTTCCCATGCTTACAAAAGCTCACTCAATGGAAAAATATAAAGGTGGATCAATAGCTAAAATAATCCTATAAAAACAGAACACATATTTCTTTATGGTGAATAGTTTCCCCTCAATTTATCTGCCAAATTCCTTCAAGTAAAATGACTGGCATGTGTTCAACACATGGGTCAGAGCTGGCAGAAGTACATATGCTGGTGATTTGAKAGCTGAGCAGATGTGTGTGGAGAACTAGCTCCAGCTATTCCAGAGGGAAGGCACATGAGACCCCTTAGCACTAATCAATCAGAACACCTATTTTTCTCCTGAAATTCCTCCCTTAGAAAATACACAAAGGTTAAGTTTTTCCAATCACACTGACTGCAAGATACTTTACAGGGCAAGTCCCCACCAAACCAAAGATATTAAATTTATGTGCAGAAAACTACACAGTCCTTGATCAAAATAAAACCACTGTGACACTGTATTTCAACACTGCCACACATACCCAGACACATTTTCAGAYGAGCAGGGTTCACAGGATCACAGAATTTGCTTATATTCAACAAGTTGCACATTGCAACCTCGTGCTTGCTTATTCATGCCCTAACTTAGAGGTGAGATGACTGGCCTGCAGTTCCCTAGCTCTTCCTTGTTTTCCWTTCTAAAAAAGTTTCTCCTTTTCCAGTCAGTGGGAATTTTACCAGACTGCCAAAATTTCTCTAATATGATGGATAGTGGCTTAGCCACTAAATGTGCCAGTTCTCTCAGGATTGGCATCCCAGAAGAGTTCAAGGGCAGATTTTTGTGGAAATGCATTCGTTTCCTTCTCCTACTTTCTCACATTGTGTTATCAAAGTAATCATTGCATTGCTTCCTCTGTTGCTTAGGGTTATTTTGTGAATTACTGAGGGGTTTTGGTTAAACATGGGTCATTAGTGATGGGAACTCAAGTGCAGAAATATTATACTTGAAATTGAGGGCCAAAGCATCCATCACATCTGTCACGCTGAAGTTTTAATATGCAATTGTAAAAACCTCTCAAATACCTGCAGCTTTTATAGTTCTGTTTAAAGTTTTGCAATCTTTGACTCAACAACTTAATGAAAAATAAAGGCTGCAGATAAATCAATCTGGTAATGAAAGCAAATTAGGCATTCTGCTCCAGCAGAATTCCAGCCTGAATGAGTACGCCAAGATTGACCGCAGCAATAAAATGGAATGCTCTCCTGAATTCCAATTCCGAGCTTCCCTCTCCAGGAGCTTCAGAGGAAGTTCAGCAAACAAGTTTTCAGAACTAAAGCACCAAAACKATGATCTACAGAAATGGTGCCATAAGCTTTGACAAGCCCCAGCCCCTCTTAATTCTTAAGGAGTCTCTTAATTCTCATTACAGTCCTGCCTTTTCAGTACCAGGGGTTTTCAACACAGCAAAGCCAATCCATTACYTTTATTCTCTCATTAAGACAAAAAWGTTAATTCTAGACAGAGAGTTTCACAGTATGGTCACTCTTGGCTCTTCTATCCTATAAACTGAGTTGATTTTAATYACTGAGTGCTGTCCTTAATTTGCATAATTTACACTTTATTAAGAATACTTAATGCAGGGAGTAAACAGAYGCTTAACTAGAAGGCAAAGTTTAAGAAGGATTTATCTTCTTAAAATGCTTATCTTCATTTCAAGGTCACATGGAACCAATAAAAATAAATAATTTTTTGTACCTTGCTCATTTAGGTATCACATWTCTAACCTAGTCAGATTTAAAAAAYAAACATGAAGTTTTAAAAGGTGCTGGTGGTGGGATAGTAACTATGAAATATTCTGACAGCAATTTTGATGGTTTTGTTTCAGGAGAAATGTCAAGATTCAGCTATTTTCATGAACAAGTAAATTCTCCACTTTTTTTCCCTGTCTTTTTAAATTTAATAGACACCTCCCACTGTTTAAATTCTACTCCCTGAAGCCCTAGAACTGATTGCTTATTTTAAAAGAGACCCTTTGGCATGAAACTTTATCTGTGTAACCCTGGAAATGGGATCAAGCCCTTCAGAAGCACTGAAAGAAGCCAAGAGAGGAACAACAACCCAACCAAAAAGGAAATTACTGGCAGGCTGAAAACAAGAGGGTAACAGATAACTCCTGAGAAATTCTAGGCCCTGAAGAAAAGCGCATTTATGCATTTCAGACCCTGTTTAAAAAAGCATTTTTACATAGGCAAGGTTTATCTTAGTTGTGCAGTGCTGTTCTTGATCCACAGAATCCCCACAGAACTTCAGTGCTCACTTCAGTTTGCTGCCAAGAAAGTGGATTTGCAAAAAGGGGCCCTAAACTTTGCAGAATCATTTGAATTCTGTAAGGCCATTTCTGTTCCTCTGACAAATCTGCCTTCTTGTCCCACAAAGGTCAGCTCGTGGAAGTTTTCTTTTGTCTTTCAGATCAATCTTGTATAATGATACTCTTCACAAGATTATGAAAAACGATGTTGACTTGATTAATTTATTCTGGGAAATGTTAGGAACCAGCTCTGTGTAACAGAATAAAATATTTCAGTGAGAAAGGACCTACAATGACTACATCTAGTCCAGCTGCCCRACCAATTTAGGGCTGATCAGGTTCTATCATCTTGATAAGGGCACTGTCCAAACACCTCTTCAATCACTGACAGGCKTGGGGCACTGAGCACCCTCCAGAAGCCCATTCCAGGCTCTGGCCACCCTCTTTGCTAAAGAAATGCAAAATGCCCAGCCTAGACCTCATCTGGCACAGCTCTGAACCAACTTTTTGACCAAAAATTTTCACATCTTGTGGAAATGCCATCCCTAACCCATTTTTTACCCCATCCTGATGGAGGGAAGCTCTGTAAGAACCAAGAGCTTCCCAATTCAACACTGTCAAAGCTTCCCTTAAATGAAAACTCACTGATGCTAAAAASCCTGCACTGTAATTTAGTGAGGCACAGCTAGAGACAGCACACCAAACAGTAATTTAGCAAACACACGCTGAGCAAGAGACACAAACCATTACAGTAAAAGTGGCATCAGGTGAAAGGGTTTCCAAATTTAGAGGATATGACCTTGAGGACTGGTTTTCTTCAGAGACAAGGCGTTGGAGATTTGTCACTTGGGGAGTTTCAACATAATGAAAGGAGCAGAGCACTCAGCAAAGGAGAAATTCATGGGAGCCCTTGATCTGACTCTGAACAGGACAGAGCAAATCAGTATTTACAAGCCTTATGAAATTTGAAGTGGTTTAATATACTTTGGGCAATGCTGGTTCTTCAGGCAGGCTCAGGAACATTATAAATTTCTCTACMATACCTGAGCATTTGTTTCCCAATCCTGACCATACAGAGAACAAAATCCAAGCAGTCTGGCTCACTGGCCAAGATAAACATCCATCTACATCTTCTTACGCCTGGTATTACAGCAGCCCCTTGAGGGAGGCAAAAATGTACACCCACTGCTCCTCAAAATCTGACTTTTGGTTTCACTGAACGCTGCTTAAATATCATAGAAATATCCAGGGAGTACTCAGAAATGATTTCTGGATCTGGTGGTTAGCTGGCATGGGATGGCAGGGACKTTGGGGACGCAAAGCAGAGCGGGATGCAGCCCCAGCTCTGCAGGCTGCCCTCAGCTGCCTCACCCAGATGATGAAGGCCAGCACTGACAGCTCCAGGGTATAGGGCAGTGTGCCCAGGGGACCTGCCCCATCTCTCACAGCCCTTCCTGTCTTTAACATACCGCAAGAATTTCTTGTTGTTTGTTTTTATGTCTTTGACTCTTTGCTCTTCAAATTCCCTTTCAGGCTCTTCAGTTTCCTTCTCACTTTGGTCTGTGCCCCTGTCTTTAGGATTCACTAGTGTTGGATTTCCAGTTTCTGACAGCCATTCCTTTTGCTCAAATAACCTCCTGAACTCTGTGTTTAAGCATATGGATTCATTTGCCTTTCTGCTCCTTTTCTCAAAGGGTGCTGYTCCTATTTGCACTGACAGGCTGTGGGGTGCTTTAGTAGCTACCACACCTAAACTAAGATTTTAATTTCTATACTTAATCACAGCCATATATTTAAACAATGTTCACATTGTTCTAGTAATCAAGAGGGGACCCCAAGAATGTCAGTCATTAAGTTTTCCTGTCTCTGTATAACCTACAYTGGACTTCAACTGTAAAACTCCACTGTGAGCATGAATTTCCTGCAGGTTTAAATGCAAGTCTCCATAAACCAGACCTACTCTTCAGCTGACTGAAGCAATAAAGGCAGCAGGTAATATTGGTATCTCAGTCAAATACAGCAGTGGCATCTCCAAAATCTGTCCATATCACATGGATAAGCAGTGGCCTGTTTTAGCTACATGTATTTGTGCAAAAGTTCAGACAGCAAAACTCTCCAAGTGCCCTAGGCTCTGAAAAGCACAGCATCTCTGGAAATACTGCTTATTAAAACTTCTGGGCAAGGATTGCCATCAAGATCTTAGAAGTTTGCATGTAAGTGACAAATGTAACTTGAAAAAACTTCATTCCTGAGATGCTGGCAGACATCTCTCAGCCCAGAGTTCAGGCATCTGGGACTTGCTTTCCATTTCAACTAACCTGACAGCACAAAGTTAAAAATTAATTAGAGACCGATTTCCTTGCCACAGAAACCAACCCATTCCTTTCAGCAGCTCTGGGAGGAAAGTCCTCCTCCAACAAAGAGTGTTGAAATTTGTCCCCCATCCCTGCATGGCTGGTTTCAGGGGTCTCCCTCAATCAATCACTTCCTCCACAGATTAATGACAAAATTAAACTGCAATATATCATCCCTCTCACATCTTCAGTATCCTCCATGGATTTGCCTCCTTCAGCCTCTGTGAATTAATCCCCTCCACTTTTGCAGACCATCCATCAGGCTCCTTCCCACTCTGATTCCCTATCTCCTTATGCCACAGACTTCTTTCCTCTCTGTTGCAAACTTTGGAACAGTTTTCTCAACTCTGCTAATCCCTCTCTCCAGACAATTCTTCCTACAGCCAGATGACCTCCACAAGCCTTTTCCCACCAGAATTTTGTCATTTCCCATTCCTTTGTGTTCAGCTACTGAACAACAYAGAAGTTACACATACAATAAAAAGCAGTAAGTTCACACTGCTTACCCAACTGAGCTGTAAACAGGCTGCAAATAGRCTGAAATGCACTTATTGGGGATTAAAGGTTTTATATGAAACTTGTAAATAAATATAAATGCAATTTACCATGCTATCTTTCAAGCATGCATTTGCTTTAGAAAGCACTTTGGAATCCACTGATGAGCACATAAAATTACTKTTATGCCACTATGATATTTTCTGAAAAATCCTCTTYGCCCAGGRTTTTCCCCTGGGAAGCTGAGAAGCCTCAGAGAGGAATGAAAACAATAATTATCTSATTGCTGCTCCTGTGTTTGCTGCTTTGGGATGTGGCTTGGACATTGTTTACCAACAGGTGAATGCTTGATTGGTTCCATGTGAATTGTTTTTAATTAATGGCCAATCATGATCCAGCTGTGTTGAGGCTCTGGGGAGTCACAGGTTTTTACTATTTTTTCTTTTCTAGCCTTCTGATGTATCCTTTCACTATAGTTTGATATAGTTTTAGTATAGCATATATGATATGATATGATATGATATGATATGATATGATATGATATGATATGATATGATATGATATGATATGATATGATATGATAGAATAATATATCAGCCTTCTGAGAACTTGGAGTCAGATTCTCATCTCTCACCTCGTCCTGGGGACCCTCACAAACATCACACTTTTACAGCATGCAAAATGACTGAAATAAAAATCTTCAAGACACAAGCAAATAGTAAATTTTCATTTCTATCAACATTATATTTTTTTTTACCCTCACTGAAGAATATTTAATAGATCTGCAATTTTACTGAACAAAGACAAAAGTACTGGCTCTTTCTAAAAATCTTGAAGATGTATTGCCTATTTCAGTCCCACTTATGTAACAAAATGTAGGAGGGAAGAGCAGTACGTTTACAGTGAATACAAAGACATAAAGGCATGAAATCCTGTCCATTTTACAGCTACCTCTGAAAAAAAAATATTTTCCAACAACTTAGCATTGCACATAAAAAACAAATACAGCTGCCTGCTAAACACAAGCATGACAAAGCTCTACAGTGAGGAATAAAGACTTCCCACGTTGTACCAGAGAGAGGAAGGAGCTTCTATTGAAGGACTGTCACACCTATCAGCAAACACAAAATGTCTGTGCAGCCTGCAGCAGTGGAACAGTGCCAGGCCAGCCATGGTGGGCCAGGAGAAAAGCTGAAATGGCTTTCCCAGGGAAAAGCTGCAATTGCTGCTGCCCAGGGACACTTCTGCAAGCAGGGAGCAGCAGCAGCACCTGCACTGCCCCRACACCTGAGCAGCTCACAGCTGCATTTGCTGCCTGACACCTCCAACACCGCGGAGAAACTGCCCAGAAATTCYGGAATGGACACGTCAACAAAGGTCATTGGAAACTGCACTTGCTTAGGTGGCTTAGAGAAAAGAACTGCAGGTGATTCTGCAGTTTTTCATGAATTATTAGATTATTAATACTACACGAGAAACATCTTATTCAACAATTCAAATTACTACTCTGGCTTTACCCAGCCATCAGCCTACATATTGTACACACTGCACAGTAACGTACAATCCTAACTACTGACCAATTATAACTGTTTTCAGGAAGATCAAGGACATTTAACTGTGGGTGTCCCACCCAGCCTCTCTTTCTGTGTGTSTTTTAGCTGCTGCCCACCATGACACTGCCTCCCTTCTGGCAGGAGCCACTCTGYAGAGGTATTCCTGGAGTATCAGCCTGAACCTTTCCTGTGGGTAATATTCTCTCCTTTTTCTGAGGACAGACCAGCTGCTGAGTACAGATAAAAGAAAAAGGAAAAATAAAGGAACACAAACCAGCACCAACAGAAAACCCACCACAGCAGTAAAAAGAACCAAGCTTCAACTTCTTTGAAGTGTCCAGTTCAGAGATCACTGAAATCAGAGGCTGGAGTATCATTCCTCCAGACATTTCCTCCTCCTCTTTTAAGTTTGAATTTAAGAGTTACAGATTTGTCCAGACTCTTCCCCCCATCCCTGTGTTTGAGCTGCTGCGAAGCACTGATGTATTGCAGCTCTGAGCTGCACACACGTGCCTGGAGCTGTGTCCCTGTGCTGTGTGTAATAACCCAGGGAACACTGCATTAGTGCTGCTCTGCTGAGCACAAGGGCTCAATCTACCAAAAAGCATCAGACTTTTCTAAAGTCATGCTGGGCAACTGGCCTAGACATTTGTAATAAATGACATTTCCCAAAATATTCAGGATTCCAGCAAGAGGACATYTGTTTGCAAACACAGGGATAGTGTTAACTTGGAGCCCCAGAGTTCAAGCATTATCATAATTCTCAGAAACTGATAAAAAAGCATAACTGGCTTTTGGGAGAAAATGATAATGCCTTCAAAAATCTTTTTTTTTTTTTTCCTTTTTGAGGCATTCCTTAAAATCTTCATTTAAAACCCACAAAACTAAATTAATTTTCTGGTGACAAGCAAACTAATACACCAAATAAATAATAAAAAAAAACTTTTTCATGCTTTGCTGAAAAAGGGTTTTGTTTTTTTTTAAGAATACAGAATTGGTAGGAAAATATGAACCATTATATWGAAAACATTTTCAAAAGAAAAGAGGAGCAAGCATCAGCATGAAATAAGCAATCACCTAAAATCAACTGAATAGAAGCGTTTGTCTCTTCAAAGAGCAGAATCTGCTATAGGAATAAGGTCACAGATCCTTTCACATTATCCAACCCTAGCAAAAGCAGCAGATCCCACTCAGGGAGCATTCCCAGAGACTCCAGCAGCAGGGCCACATCTGCACTTGATTCACTGGRAATCTGACTCCAGCACCACATAAGGAAAGATGTTTTTTGAGGGCAAGTGTGAAATTCTGCTCTGGCCACAGGGAATAGGAGTGAGTGTTTTATGAGGTGTCTGTTATCTGTGCTGGCAGAAAGCAAAGCCTGCAGAGCTCTTCCCACATCTCTGATTCACCTCCACATTTCCTTTATCTCTCTGCATTTCCTTTGATACACAAGTCATACCTTGAGGTCAGTGGGGTTTGCATTTCTTTAAAACTGGGGTAAAGCACATCTTTTTCATCTCTCAGCTCAGGTCTCTCTCTGCTTTAGAGGAAAACTCCCTACACTCAATGCTGATTGTTTGTCTGGGGCACAAAGTTAATAAACAACTTTTGAGTTCACAATGTTTGCCTGCTATAAACACCTACATTATACAGTCCCAAACTGTAMCATAAAAAAGCAATCTTAATCAAGCAATTAAGAAATTAAGCCATTAAGAATGGCTTAAGAAATTAAGCAATCTTAATTTATTTATACTTAGCCTTATTGAGCCCAGAGGAGCACCCACGTGCACACAACTGAATGTGTTTGTGAGTACCACCATGGTTTGGACTGAACAGCACAGACTTAAGATATAAAACCTGAGGTCAATTTCTCCTTAAATGCTTCCAAAAATTCTGTAATTTTACTGGAATTTGCTACTGTATAGATTTGAAACTGTACTCTGAGCTTTCCCTTAYTTTTTCTGCAGCCTTATTCCCCTACCACCAGCTTCCTGACAGGTGAGATATTTTTCTACTGACAGGCTAGCAATTAACCTGCTGCCACAAAAGAATAACAGAGTAAAACAAAATGTGAAAAATGAAAGATTCATCATAGGTATCACAGAGAAATCTAGAAACAGCATCGCTTCAATTAAGGTTCTTTTCCCTATGGTCATATAGTTTCTCCTGTACAAATCCACTGTTGTTCAGTTATTACTTCAATCTCAGGATTTAATTTCCTCCTCAGCACTTCAGATGCAAGTAGGAAGTAAAGCAGAGAATGAAAAAATGAAATCAAAGCCACTACACAGATCTTGTACTTGACTTCAGTTGATAAACCAGGAGCAGCAGAAGGTTCAGCTCCGTTCTCCCAGTCCCGAGCGAAACTGAACCAGCTTTAAAATCCCAGTTACTTTTTTCCTYCTCAGAAAACTGAGTGGCTGCTGTTGCCTTTTGTTTGTTTATTTCAATTTCTCACTAACATTTCTGCCTCCTCAATGACAAAGCTCAAAACATTCACCAGAAGTTACTTTAGTTTTGCAAACACTTATGCTCATTAACACCTTCAGCAGAAAAAAACCCACTTTCACATRTTGATTCAAATGCCACTGGTCATTGAAAAATATTTTGACAAAAAACCTTAAGGCAATTTATCGCTTCTCTTACAAATTCCTATTTCTGGAAGTGACTCCCTCCCACAGAAGCCCACCATGCAAGCAGCACAAATGCCACAGTGGCAGCAAGGAGCAGCTGCAGGATGCACTGGGTGCCTCCAGTCCTGGATCCAGCCCTGTGTGYCCAGGCTGCCCGAGCTGGGAACCTCCACAGCAGCTGCTCCAAGCCTCTCTCAAGCATTTATCCTAAGGACCAGCCCCAGGCAGGATGGAGCACACTGGCTGTGGGATGYTTGTTTTCACCTCACCAACCTTTAACCATTACATTTCATAAATTGTACCTGCAAATAAGAATCCTCTCAATAAGCATCTCTCTGCACAAATTAAAAAACACCAAAAAAATCCAAAAAGCAACCAACAGTTAAAAACTATTAAATGATGGACTAAAAGCCACTAAGGCCAGAAAAACGCGTATTTACATATGAAYGTTGAAATTCCTTTGTGGAAATAGCTGGCTTCCATTGTGCCACCTGAGAGGTTTAAAGCACTGACCACCCAAATGACAAATTAGGGAATCTGAAGCTGGAACTCTAGGCTACCTCTCTGATTATAAGAAACACACACCTGCTTGAGTGAAAGAAACCCGGCTTCTTTAGCCAAAGCACMATCAGTTTATTGCAGGCAGAACAGCACAAGGACTGCACCCATGGAGAAGGGGTAAAGCACACACAAACTCCACACAACACAGGAGACCCACAGCACAGCCCCAGAATAACAAATCCTGACCAGAAATGGTCCAGGATCTCTGAACACCCCTGATGATGCAGCTGTCAGATTATATCACAACAGACACTGTATTACACTGTTGCTCCCATGCTGTCCCCTGCTCTCGTGTAGAAATTCTGCCACAGGAGGCAGGTAAAGCCCCCTCCTGCACAGAAAACCTGCTCCAGGAATGTGATGTGACTTCTACCCCTCAGAASAGCACAAATGGAAATCCCCCAGACATATCTGTCTGCAGGAGGAGTTTCTAAAGATCCACAGAATACTGGAAAGAGGGAAAGAAAGGAGAATTGATGCACCCATTTCAGGAGTCCAGAAGTTTAAATAAGAAAAAGTCTATTACCAGATGCCTTCATATTCACKATTCAAAAACCTACACCTACACTAGAGAATTCTCAGGAGTGAGAAAAGCTTCAAAATTACCAAGTTAATGAGACACAACTGCCACTTACAAGCTTCTGCTAATCCCAGAGGCTTCATCCCAGCAGTGCTCAGCCAGTTTTTACTTAATGCACAGCCAGTCATTCATTCCCAACTGAAATTAGTCAAGCTCTTGTGAATGACGATTGAGTAAAAGCAGAGTTATGACTTAAAGAATTGGCCCCAGGATGTCAATTCACTGTCATGAAAATGAAAACTGTGCCCTGTATGCACACAATGCTTACTGGTACTACTGGGAGTTACTCGCTGTTGAACAGGCACAGAAATGAAGGATTTTTTTAAAAATTTATTTTTAGGCTATGATAAAAATCCCATTAGGGAAATTACCTTTTCAAAACTACAAGCAGACAGTACCTCAAAGCAAGCTACCAAATGTTCCCACATTTAGAGTGACAAAACTTTGCAAAGAAACAAGGACACTTGCAAACATTGCTCCATTCCCTTCCCCACCTCCTGACACAACATGATGGACATTCCCAGGAATTTCACCCACTGACTTCATAACCTTGGAGGCCAAGGTCTGCAGCAATGATGAAACCAGGAACAACAACAGGGGCCTGAACACCACAGGAAAGACCAAAAGAAGTCAGGGAAACTCAGGGCCRCACCAAGCCAAGAACCTGGCAGAGGAAGCCCACATGATCCAGGGAGAGAAGAAGAGGGCACTCGAGCACAGCCTCTGAGGAAAGGGGTTAACCAGCCCAAAACCACAGTCTTACTACCCAAAAAACCAGAGAAGATGCTCTAAAGTATTGAGATTTACAAGCATTCCCAACTGAAATACTGAAACTGCATTAACTGGCRTGTTTTTCACACTAGAGAACCAGACTGAATTAGGGAGCCAGCAGAACTTCTAAACATCCTCAACAGAAAAAGAATCATCTCAGAGAAAGAATCATCATTCTGGGAGAAGCATTTCCCAAAAGAACTTCAATTCTCATGAAGTACATAAAGATTTCACTAACACTTTTCAAAAGCACATCTTGTATCATTTTCATGGTTTCTTGTTAGAGGAAGCTCAGCTGATACTTTGAAATGGTAACTAAAAGGTTATGTCCTAATTAAGGAGAACAGTGTCCATCTGTTATGGATGTAGGAAGGACCAATTAGAAGAACAATGTCTAATTTGATCAACCTCAACTGGCCAGGTTAATCCATGAATGGGTCCAAACAAATATATAATCTTCTCTAATCACCACTGGATTAGCTGGRCGAATCTATTTGGATGTATATAATGTTTACCATATTTATTTCAAGTATCCCACCCTTTTCCTTCCCCTTTACAAGCTATACTAAATTACTTGAAGGCTTTGCAAGGATTTTTTTCTTTTTGTTTGSATTTTTTTGTTTGTTTCTGTTTTGGTGGGGTTTTTTTGGTTTTTTTTGGGGAAAGAATGCTCATTTTCTCCTTGGTCCTCCATGAAAAATGGTAAACCATCATTTTGGAAAACAAAAATCATTCTGGTGTAAGGGATCTGGCAATGTTTGTTGGCTTTGATTTTGCATCAAAACTTAGCTGAGAAGCAGGAGGCAACTGCAATTAAGCATCTCTCCCAGCTATATAACTATTATATAGCTATATCCCACTATCTAATATAAAGTTCTATATTTTTAGAACTGCTCAGTGGGCATCCTCACATTATCTACTGATACTTGCTGGGAAACTCCTCAGACCAGATGGTTCCCCCAGTTCCAAAGGGTCTTTAACCCCAAAAAAACCCAAGAAGAAGAAAAGGACCTCCCTCCCATCTGCGGTTGACCTGTTTACAAGTACTGGGAGGAAGAACCCAACCATAAAACAAATCCACATCCACCAGAAGGCACTCCTGAGGGGAGCCCCACACTGGATTGTCTCTTCCTCATAACAGTGCTGGATTCACAAAACCACCTGGGATGAGTTTGGTGAGAGGAAAATGGAACTGATCTCTGCAGGAAATGAGGCTGGAGGTGTAAATGGCAGCAGCTGAGCCAGGGGAGGCTGACTGAGTGGAAAAGGGAATTCCTTGCTGCCAGCAAAGGGAATTCCTCGCTCCCTCTCTGCTCTGTGGWGCCCACTGAGGCACCAGACCCAGGCCAAGGAGCACAGGGAGCATCAGGGACTGACACCCCCTGCTCTGACACAGATTGTGCAATAACTGACAGGGCTTCTGCAAACTGTGAACAAAAGTTACCTGGGAACTGGATGGGGGATACAGGAACTTCCTAATGCATTTGATAAATGTTCATCTTAATTGCACCACTTATACYTGCACCCTGCTTTCTTCCCCTTGCTTAATGAAGCTTAGAAAATCCAACCCTTCTCTAACTTCCCTCATTTCAGTCTAGGAATTAGATKTTTCCTTCATTTATCTTGCATTATCAGTGTGGCAATGAGAGTCATGACCCATTTCATCCTGACCCTACCATTCCACTCTCCCTGTCTGGAGGAGGCTGCCACCATTTCTTCATTCCCAGGCACATTTTTCTCTTGTTTTCAGTTGTACAAATGCATACAATAGAAAAGGTGTTTTATTTCCTGCTATCAAACTGGATGTTTTGATTAGGACCTTGTGTGCAAAGTGARTGTCAAGCAAAAGGAGCTGCAAACCCTTTGAGGAGATGCTAGTCTGCAACTGAATGCATAGKTTTTGAGAGAATTTAGGAAAAGAGAATTAGCTAGGCTTTTCTGCTGGGATTATTTAAAAGATGACCAATGAAATGAGCWCTTAAATCCCATAGACTCATTTTAAAAAACTTCACATTTAATAATTAATCCCAGTCTGATTATGCCAGAGARGAATATTTAAATAGCACTGAGATCAGGGCTGTGCAGCTCCACCCAGCTCCAGGGAAGCAACAGGAATGTTGAATATCTGAAGTAGASCACCATATATTCCTGCTCACATCACAAAGCTGATAAAACACATTTCAGATGCTATGAAATACTGCCAAATTAATGTTCTGGGAACCCATTACTCTTTGTATTTCTTGTGYTTACTGGGTTTTATCTGGGCAATCTTAGTATTGTGTAAATACAGTCTGTCTGTCTCTTCTATAGATAATATAGAATATTATAGTTTATGTACTTTTATTATAGTTATATAATTTTCCTCCTTAACAGGGAGAAAAACTGAGGCATTCATTATGTAAAAAAAAAWAAATCACCTTRGTCAGAGTGCTTCACTTCAARTAGATCTTAGACCCTYACAYGACCTATTTCTATCAGAACCACATAACAATAAACTTTTAATTTCCTCCTCCAGCACTTCTCAGCATCATATCACTCCTTCCCATCACCAACAACAAGCACAGCAAATCTTTAACAAATGACCTAGAGGGTTCTACAACGGTTCTTATAAGTTACTTAATAAAACTGTTTCATTCACAAGTGTCTGGAGAATTGCATGTTGATAGCTTGAAAAAGGGTTAAAAATGCAACTTGGATTCCTAAGGGTTTGCAATGGAAGATCAACATTAGTAGTAATAAAGACCCCAATTTAACACACACTTAATGCAGGTTATAAATAAAAGGTTTAAAGACAGAAAAATAGTAGTTCTTAGATGGAAAAGGGGGAGATTTTGAAAGCTGAGAAAGTTAAATAAAATGTACTGGAAGCATGCCAAGTTTAAAAACATTTTTCATCAGTACAGTTTCTGAGGTATAACATAAACAAAACAAATAATTTAATTAAGCTAATTACATCAATAATACACAATTAATTCTGCTGCAGCCTTAGCAAAGATGACAAAATAAGGATTCATAGAAAGGCTTTTTTCTGCCTAATTACAAGACAAAATGTGAACATTGAGAGCCTGGGTGCAGATCTCAGTGGCAGCATTGATTTCTGGGGTGCAAGGCTGATCTGCACCAGGTGAGGGGCTGGCTCTTGGCAGCTACTCCAGGGGCTGGTGTGAAACAAGGAGCTTTTTGTGGGGACACTTGGGGACACCCAGCGCAGCAGCCCCTCCTTCAAACTCGGCCGCTCTGGCTGTGACCCACACTGCTCAGCTGTGATGCCTTGAGAAGGCYGRCCTAGAACAGAGACTGGRCAGAGCTAAAGAATAAAGCAGAGATTTATCARRAGGCCTCCATGGATCCACCTTGGGCAGCACAMGAGCCCAGCCAGGGCTGCACCCAAGATGAACCAAAATGGCCCCAAAATGCACSASYGSKCMCRGGGKCTSTCCCTGGGATCAGTTCTGCTCCATTTGCAYCTTGCAGTTCATTGTCYCATYCCAGCTTYAGCCCCTGCAGTCCCACCCTGCTTGTTTTTCKCTCTCCAGCCCAYGGTGTTTGTGCTCYTGGGCTGAGATTTGGATCATTTGTCCTTGGTCCTCAGCTGGAGCAGGAATTGTTTTGTCTCCCTACTCTCTCACCATCCCCTCATATGAAGCTCAGAAATAACACACTAAAGCAGCACAGAAACAGAAAAATATAAAAGCCAAAACCTGAGGCATCAGCTGAACCCAGAAACTCACAGCTCCTGAGTTCTGCATTGTTTCCCTCTCTGTGCACTGGCACTTGGCTTCYACGTTGGGTTTTCGGTCGGTTCGGGGCACTGGGAGAATGCAGAGTTTAGGAAACAGAGCAGRTGGTCTGTGTGAAAGAATGTCCTTGTGGCCACAAACCCGTGCCACGCAGTGAGCTCATGCCACGAGCAGCTACGTGATCCCTCCCAGTGTGACACCCTGCTCATCTGGGGCTCCTCACTGAACACTGTCACATTATCCCATGGACAACGTGACACCAGGCACAGGACCCTGCAGTACCATTTAGCGGCACTGCTGATATYCAGCCTTTACTTGAAAACCAATGTAATGAACTGCTGTTCATTCTGGGGGCAGGAATGTCACCAGCACATGGCTCTGCTGGCAGGTGCTTGAAAGGAGGCTGAAAGCCTGGAMCAAGCTCACAGGATATGGCAAAGACTCTGCACCAAATCACATCTCAAACAGAAATAATGGGACGTGCATCAACTGAAGACACTCACTCCACAATTACTTCAGCTGATTTTGAACATTCATCAAACCCYATCAAAAATTTCAGAAGAATTGCTGTGAATATATGGGTTTTGTGCCACCACCCTTATTTTCCATTATCTAACCATTTCTCCATCATCCCCAGCCTCCATGTCAATAAAGGAGAACCTTGCTAGCACTGAAGAGCACAATTACYACATCTACACACAGCCTGACACAAAGGCTTCAAGACATTGAGTTTCTGCTCCTCTCCCAGGTCTGCAGTGATAAAGCTGGAGCCTGTGACAGTGCCTGGGTACCAGCACCATGAACAGAACCCTCTGTCCTTAACACAGGACTGTGGGCTGAGCTGGAGCTGGTACAGAACAGAAATAATAGGAAAAACAGTGCAGGAGATTCACAGAGATATGGAAGCAGAAAGGAAGAGAACAGGACAGAAACACAGGACAGTAATAACTGCCAAACCAAGCAGATTTTCTTATGAGGGGGTAAAATAGAGAAGACAGCACTAAATTTAATCCATGCATGCAGAACTGAACTTTGGCAAAACTCTGCTGCAGAAAGCAAAGGCCTAAAAGAAACTAAACTCTTGTCAGCACAGTCATAAAGTTGAAAGATTCAGGTATTTCTCCCAAAACAGTATCTAAACTTACAACTTAAAAACCTTCTTGATGAAAGAAGCAGGAATGGCCCTGCACAGCAGTCAGTGCTGCTGACTCCAGCTGGGAGAACATGCTGGAAGCTGCAGCTCCACAGCTCCTCCACCAAGGGAATGCACATTTCCATTCCACAAGGGAATGCACACTCCCATTCCACAAGGGAATGCACATTCCCATTCCCCCTGCCCGTGTGCAGCACCCCAGCTCTGCAGGCTGCCTGGAAAGGAGAATTTAACCCCATCTCTGGGAATCAGGGAACTGTGCAAACCAAATGCTGCAGCTCAGGTGCCTTCATGCCCTAGCTGGAACAGATACTTAACACAAATGACTTAACATGCTGATTCCAATCAACTGATAGTTGCAGAACTTGAAATTATCTTGAAGTTTTGCAAAAGACTAATTAGGAAACTGGTGGGCTGGCATATCACGTTCAACTGTTGCAAAGAACTAACTTCTATTTCATCCTGCAGCTCATGATGAGCTGCCTCCATAAAGCTTTTAAGCTTCTACAGAAGAAAAAAATTGGTCTTCAAACATCCTTTTGTGGCTTCTCAAGGTTGCAGCTCCCTGGTGCCAGGAGCAGAATGACACCCAAGTTCACCCAGCACGAGACAGTTMGTGTCTGGAAGCAATACAGCTGCATTTATTTTGTCACTGTGCTGCCAGACTGACTTGACCAGGTCAGGACAAGCTGAGAGATCTCTGAACTGCAAGCAAGTGTCACTGACCTCTCCTCTCTCCATTACATCCTCCATGGATGTTCTCACAACCCCAGCTACATGTGTTTTGAATAATCTGTCCTGTCTGGGTTATAAACKTACCCTTTTACCACCTGGAATAATCAAAAGCTGACAATATTCAGAATTGAGGCCCTTATCCTACAAGTGTTAAAAAGCAAGTATTTCACTCACCTCCACACACAAAAGCATGTTTCATAATAAAGCAGTCACTGGGATAAAATTACAGGCATTAAAATGGCATTAGAACATCTGCTTTTAAAAATTACTACTTCAGTTTAACATGTAAAAAAAAAGTGTAGTTTCTAAACACTGGGGAAAATGTCATTGGACATATTTTTAGATTAAACTGTCACAATTTAAATGAAAATGCATTTTTAAGACAAGTTTTGACATCTAAAATAAATTTTCATACCTACTATACTGATTTAGGAAATTCCTCAAGACCACAGAGTGCAGATCCTACCAGCCTCCTCGGTGTATCCTGCCTTTCCTGATCATACTGAGCATTTCAGAAAAGAATGCTGGCTCCAAAGTAAGCAGGGGCTGCTGGATGGGAGCTTTGCATGAGAATCTGCCTTGTGGTCATGGCAATAATATTAATGAGGCTCCTGGCTCGTCTTTTATTAGAGACATGAAGATTTTATGAGTCCAAACCCTCTTAGAAAAACTCATGTAGGTCAAATGTGAAACTCAACTAGATGCTAGAACAGTAATTGACTTGATTCAATCAAGACTCGACAAAAGTCTTTCTGAAGGGCTGAATTTYCATCAAAAATCCTGGATATCAGACACATTCACACGTGGATTTGTAGCAGATTAAATGGTTTAAGACAAGATCTTGCAAATGGACCTTGCTGTTTGCACAGTATCACTGGTGAAAAATAACACTTTGAGTYCTTTTGTTAAACATCTGCTGTGCTGGAACACAACAGAGTGCTGGAAAACAATGCTGTGATGAGAATACTTGGAGGAGGAAGCAGTGTTTGTTTTCCTGGGAATCCCTTGAATGTTTGAACTCCAGTCCCACCATGGTCTCAAGTCTCACGGRTAAGAATTATGAAGAACAGATACTGTGGGACGAGTGTTTGTTAATTCATGCCCATTTATCAAACCCATATGTACACAACCATCTCCTACTGAGCTACTGTAAGTACTTAAGTCTCCCTCAAGTAAGCTGCATGTACAACTTGCAGTGAATCATTTAAAGGAAAAAGAGCCCTGAGTTCACTGTACCAGGACAGACTGATTTATCTTCATTTTTGCTTTAGCTTGTGTCAAATTATATGTAAGTTTGTATTTAATTTTATTCCATAAATAAGAGCTTGCATTTAGTCTTGAGAATGCAAATGATCTCTTGGGACCTGATGGAAATACTCTTTAAATTAAGCACATTCTGGGCTTTCAGGACCCTGGGAATATTCTGTCTCTGCTTTTAGCCTATGCCATCTCTACATACATGATAGATGTTTGGGGAATACTTTTTTTTAATTTCTGCACACAATTCAAAATAAGTAAAAACTTACACCACACTGGATTGTTTAAGATAMTTTACCTGAGTGCATTACTCTACATAAATCACAGGTCTTCAAATAATGACTAGAGATTAAATCCAAGGCTTTATACAGACGAGGTTCCTCTGAAATTACCTCTGTATTACAAAAGCTGGAATTAATTTCAATAGTATCTACTTTAATAATAATTTATACTTGTCACTAAGCCCTCCAGTATTTAGCAAAGGTGATTTTGACTGAGATAACTTCCTCTTTTTTACATCTTTTTCTTTAAAAAAGCCCCCACCACAGCTTCCTGCCTGAAGCAATTCTTTAGTCTCACTGACAGTTTCTTTATGCTCTCCTAGTTCCTCAACTATTTGCCATGAAAATATTCCTGGAAAATTTTAAGTCAGTTATTTAAAGGAGGGAGTGGGGCTGGGGTCTTGCTGCCCCCCCTTGAGATGACAGCAGGCTGTGTGACAATGACCAGCAGGGCTGGGGGACCAAGGACAAGCTGCTGGTGAATCACTGCAGGCAGCCTCCAGCTGAGGATCCATTCCCATGGAGCACTCCCTGTCTCTGAACACTGATGCTAAAGTACAGCTGCTCCCTTTTTTTAGTATTTTTTTCCCTCCTTCCTCAATTGCTGAGTCTGTGCCTGTATAGGAAAACCAAACCAAACCAAACAAACAAAACCAAAAGAACAAAAAAAACCCCAAAATACCTCAGCCTAATGTTTTCAAAGGTCCCAGTGGCAGGTCTGACACTGCTCAGCCYATGAATTCCTGCCTGCTCAGCTGACAAGAACATCCTCTGTACATGGATCCTTCTGTGTCACTGGCTAAGCAGCCAGAAGGAGAAATGTGCAAAGCCAACTCAACAGCAGCACCTACCACTAATGAATCAAGCACTGCATCATCTCCACAAGGAGACAGATTGAACTTGGCTTTCTGTGACGTAGGTCTGCACTTGTATCACCTCRACAATATAAACACAGGAATGCGTTTATTTAAAATGAATGTCAGTCTCATTTTTAATAAATATCAAGACCAAATTACTCACCCTCAACCTTACCTTAATCTGAACTGGCCAGGGGGGTTTGCAATCCATTCTGCTAAACAACACAGATCCAGGGCTCTTACATTTACAACTCAGAGCATTTCTATCACAAAGCTGGAATCCATGTGAATATGTGGAAGGTCATGAAATCTGATGCTCTATGAATGATTCCTTTGATAAGGGAACAGTACCAAAGACACCARTACTTCCTACAAGTAAAAAGGGGTTCAGCCATCAGCCCTTTGCAGATTATTTCAAAGAACTCACTCAGAATGACTCAGATTATAAAAGGACTGGCTGCTGGCCATTACATGCATATCTCACTCTAATTTCTTTAACTCTCATRCCATTTCATTCTTTGCATTACCTTTACAAACACAGCTCTGACTCTGAAAAAAWTTGTTGCTATTCTTTACAAGGAGCTCAGTAGAGGTCAACAGATGTACATAAAGTACCTGCATAATCCCACACCGAGTCTAARTAACAGGAGAAGTACAACATTTCCCATCTTCCTGCATATGAGAGCTGAAATAAACCCTCAAAAATAACCTGTTCATTAATTACACATATCCAGCAAGCCCAGAATCACCCTGGGGATTTTTTTCATTACAGCACACAGAGATACTTCCTGTACCTCCTCCATGCCACTGCTTGCCACTGCAGGTGGTGCTCACAGCTCCTGACAGGACAAAGCCAGGTACCCACCTCCTGCTCTCTTTTAGCAGGGAGTACCCACCTCCTGTTCTCTTTTATCATATATCAATATGTCAACTTCAAATCCTCAGAGGCCTGCACTCTATCCAAAAAAGTAACTTTACCAAAATTGGAAAGATATAATAAATATTTAAGATTTGGCTTTTATACATTTGTTTCTCCTTACATATAACATTAAAGAAATTCCTTTGCTTTGACAAATTTCTCAAAACCCTGCATATTTCATACTATCATTCACTTGAGGAACAGACTCCAACTTAGTAACACAAAAGGTACCTTTCACCCAAATATATTCCAACAAAAAAAAAGCTGTGCTCTTTGGTCACGAGCATCAGCAACATTAAATGGTCATTGTAATAGCAAATGTTAAGGATGGGAATATATTATATTAGATATTCCAATATAAACCTTCTGAAGAGCCAAGCTTCCCTAGTGATGTGAAAGATTCTGGTGGCTATCCAAAGGCCCAAATGATGCAAACACTCAAGGATTTAGTACATGACACTAAATTACTSAGATTAGTAATACAGAATTTGTTTGCATTTGTTTGAACACTTGAGCATGGTTCATATCTCACTTATTCCAGAGGACCATGTTTAAGAAATAAACATAATTTAATGACCCATCCTCTTCATGACTAGAAAAATACTCCTTCCCCACATTTCTATGTGAAAGGGTGTCCTCATTTTCACAAAGAAATAGATTAACTTTTTCCACTGTACATTTTCTGTGATTTCAGGGAACACTTACACATCTTCCCAAAGTTGATGTCAGAGCAAGACTAAATTGTGAACAAAAAACGCTCTTCACAATTCCACAAATACAAAACTGGGGTTTGGAAGGCCTACCAGTGGGGACAAATAACAAACAAAGCCTACAATGCTTCTTGTTCCACAACTTAAATCACTTTATGAAGGTTTGCCTTTAATTCAACTACAGGAGTATTATTACARCTTCTGCAGGAAGAACTGCACTTTACAGCCACAGAGGTCAGAATGCACAAAGGAACAGACTTCTGGTCACTAGGACACATCTCTAGCACCCAAAAGCAGCCAAATAATCTCTTCCAAAAGGAAAATAAAAATTGTTTTACTTTCGTTACCCACTATAATATGAATTTGGAAAATTCAAACGCAAAACATTAAGCACTTAAAAAGTCATTYTACGTTTTGCAAAAAGCTGAAAGAAAACATTAATTATTCCTATGACTCCTAACTCCCTTACACTGTTCTGAAAATAAAGCAGTATCTGATACTCAGTGTGCTCAGAACTGCTCTCATACCAATACATCCTTGTCTGAAACTATAGAGCACTGGCAGTTCTCTCAGCTAGGATATGTCTTGTGGGGCACAACTTAGTTCAAACTCAACCCTCTGGACAAGTGAAAATGTGAACTTTCATCCCTTTTCCCAGCAYAGCTGCAAGCCCTGGCACCCGCAGTGTAACATGAATGCTCTCTCAGATTCCAGCCCTGTGGAGCAATGAAGAGTTCCAGTGCATAATTACTGAGCCAATCTCCCACCTTAGGCTTTATCCCCTGGGCTGGAAATTTCTCATTGATATGAAAGGCCATTCTCCAAGGCAGGAAGAGCAGGTTCTGTATGAGTGAACTAGGCAGAAAATACATGAACTCCATTGGTGATGGGGTCAGCTTCAACCTAGGTGTATCCATCTAGAGCCATTTTCATCCTCTCCTATATATTTTAAAAACYCTATTTATTCCTTTAAAGGCTACAGGAATTACCTGTATACTACATTATCACACAGCATACATCTTCTTTGTAAAATCTCTGCACTTGAGCAGCACTCTGTGGGACTTGGTCACAGACCATGATTCTCAACAGCTTTCCAACTGCACCCATTCAACAGCCAGCAGTCTCTAGTGACAGATGCTTCTGCCCTGACCCTGCTTTCACGTGAAGAGGCAAGAACCAGAAGTTACTTCCATCAGAGCCTTCATGAATTTCTTTAAATATATTTGCTGACTCGTAATTGTGTAAGGCTGAAAGTCCAGCTTGCTCTTCCAAAACATTTAAAGTTTATCAACAAGAGGCTCCTGAGGGAGCTCTCTCTTGTCCTCCAGCAAGCCAGGCACACTTTCCTGCTGGGAAGAAGGGCAGTGCATTGCTTTAGCATCTGCAGGTGTACCTGGGGCRTGGAACTCCCTACAATCATGCAATTGTTTAGGTTGGAAATTACTTTAAGGCCATTGAGTSMAACCACWAACCCAGCACTGCCAGCTCCACCAGTGAACCATGTTCCCAAGTGTCCCCAAGTGCCACATCCATGGCTTCTAAATCCCTCCATGGGGGGGACTCCATCGCCCTGGGCAGCCTTTTCCAGYGCTTGACAATTAATTAATGTTTCTTAATAACCWATCCAAGCCTCCTCTGGCACAACTGGAGGCCATTTCTTCTTGTCCYTTTTTACCTGGGAGAAGAGACTGAYCCCATCTCACTCCATGATCATCAGCCTCCTCTCAGGGACTTGTGGAGAGCAGGAAGATCCCCCCAAGCCTCTTTTTCTTCAGGCTGAGACCCCTCAGCTGCTCCTGGTGCTCCAGACCCTTCCCCAGCTCCCTTCCCTTCTCTGGACACTCCGTTCTTAAGATTATTGTTCTGATCAAAAAGCATTTAACTTCCTATCGCAAGAAACTAACAGCACAGTGTTGAAGTCTTAATTTCAGTAAAAATCATGTGAATGGCTCATTACTTTTCAGTTTCGCTGCTTTGAGTGATTCACTGCATAAAGTAAATGATGTGTAAAGTGGAGAACAGTTCAATTTCTATAGGCTATTAAAACAGAAATATGGGAGGTTGGGAGCAGGGAAAATAGTCATGCTGCAGGGGAGTGCTGGTCCATTTAGAACCACTGCACATATCTGAGTTTTACAGAAACAAGAAAAATTATAGTGAAAAATGAACCCTTTTTTTTAAAAAAAGTATTGCCCATTATAAATCATGCTCTGCAAGATACACAGAATACAGAATAATCCCTGAATCATCACGTGCATTTGGCCACACTGACAGCTTGAGCATTAACTACCACAATATAACTTCTACTACACAAAAGAATTTTGAAAATTCCCTTTTTCCAATATGGATGGCCCCTGGTTTTGGAGTCACGAGATCATATCAATAGGAGCACTTGATTTCCTTTTTCTGTATCAAAACTTCTGAGCCCTCTTAAAAGGAAGGTGAAAAACAAGATCCACAAAAACCAACACTGCAGTCCAGACTTTATGATATTATCAGTATGAAAATCAAAGTAAAAAATTTTCTCGTGACAAAGATTCATAAGAAAATCCTGGTTTGGTTTGGGGCACCTTGGCCGACAGATTTGCTTGTCTGGTACCTCTGGGCTGCACTGCACTGCACTGCTTGTCCCAAACAAGCTCCTGACAATATTCTCCCCTCTATATGCACAGAAATACCTTTTGAGGATGAAATTAAATTATGTCACTTGAAATCAAGGTGGAGCACTCACCAGGCTACTTGCTAAGCTGCTCCTACTAAAAGAAAAGAGCCTAAATCCTTTAGACTCCTATCAAAATCCCAAGCTTCAGAAGTCAGCACCTTTCCTCCAAAATCTCCTAGCCAGGAAGCTCTTGAATAAGAAGTTTCTGAATGAGGAGAATGGGACTACTGCTGGGTTCCTCTTCAGGGACATCATTAACACTCACACAGAATCTTTCCTGCCTTTTTCTGCTCCACAGTCCTCTAAATCTGCAACAGAAAAATCCTTCCCTCTCCTGCAAACTGCAACGCCCTCAATCCCCACAGAGTCCAAGCTCCTCTTTGCTCAGCAACTTTTTCCTTTTCTAAAAGACCTCACCTACCACTGAGTGTTCACCTTCAGAAACATAATTTCACTTTTTTCCTCCAAAACTTCACTATGGAGTCCTGGGATTTCCTCCTCTTTCTCTGCAGACTCAAAGTGGCATGCAATCTTTCCTCTGTCCCAAAAGCCACAATYCCATWACGCTGCTGCGAGGAGCCACTCGCRGATGGAATAAATCCTGAGTGTTCCRTGCCATTCTAACTGCACTCCTGACACTCCATCCTCTGCACACACAATTGAAAACACAGCCAAAATCTCCTCTGCTGCTGGAAAGCTCAGTTTTCCACTGCCATGGAATTTGAGCTGCAAGACCGACACTGAAGGTGCACATCACTGACATGGCATGTGGAAAAGCTGGGAGAGGTAAAGCTCTTAAACAATCCCCCAAGCATTTCTGAGCAGATTCTGTCTGAGCATTCCTGAGATGATTCCTTGTCACTTTTATTTCAAAACATCCCATAGGAAAAAAGTGTGAAACCCAACTCTGTCCACTGCCATCCAATAACTTCATCCAGTTTAGAGGAAAAACTGAAAATTGGGACTGGAGTAGACACCAATAAGAGCAGACATGGCACTAAATCCTGTTCCTGGGGTCTTACCTGTGTGCTTCTAATTCTGCCTTCAACAGTCTGTGTGTTTGCAGAATCAGAGCCTAAAAGGTCTCTGCTGACAGATTTAAATCACGGCCATAACACATTTGTCCTACTTGTATTTAAAGCTCTGGAACTTTATAGTAATAATATAATATAGTAATATAATATARTAWWRTRATAYGATATCTATATAGTATACTATAKTATATACAGTATATATAGTAYTTTATATATACAGTATAATATAATAATATTAATAATTATTGCTTCTCTTTTCTTTTTCACTGGGACCTAAACAGTTAAAATAGTTTGATTTGAAAATACACTTCAAAATCTATAAAAACAAAAAAAAAGACATCACTTGCTTTTATTAGAAGATGTACTGATTGAAGAGAGTATGTCAGAGAGTACTAAAAAACTCAAAGAAGTCATCAACAGGCAACATGAGTTACTGTACTGCCAAAAAACACTAAAACCAACCTAGTGCAACAATCCCAGATTTATTGGTCTGGAAAGAATAAAGAGCCYCTCGAGCCAAGAGATGTTAGTGCATTAAAAATTGCATTGGATCAAAACACTAGATACAATTTCACTAAGGGGAATCATTGAGGAGCATGGAATTTACATGGGGTTTCTCTACCCAGAATACATGAAGTCAGCATCTGGCTTCTTTTATTAAAAGTAGCATTTTTTTGCCTTTTTCTTTAATTTTTTTTTTAATAGCTCATTGTTATGCCGTGTAGCCAAAACCATTTTATTCTGCTGRCAAACATGTTCAATGTGGATTTAATAAATAATATGACTGGGAAAGTAGTTAATAAATATTATTTTTCACCAGGAGATTCTGCTGCCTACAGTGAGAAGCTATCCAAGGTTAGTTTGAGACACTGAAGTGCCTGTATGTTGATGTTTTGGGCTGGTTTTCTTACTAACAAGGCATCAGGCASATGAGTTTTGATGTCCCAACAGCAGCATTTTGATTTGAAAATGCAGTGAGTGCCAAGTGCTGCTAATGCTGATCTAGGTGGGATTTTTAGCTCTATTTTTCTGGAATTCTAACATTATCAACAGGAGCCTTTTGACTGCAGGTTTAACTGCAAAGCACACAGGCTCTGTTCCAGGGAAAAACAAATCTGTTTAGTCAGAGATGCTGAAGAACATCCACAGAGTTAAGATTCAGTCTGGCTCTGATTTGATCAAGTTGATGAATTGTAAATAGAAACACTCTAATCCCACACAGGGACAGCAGGGAACTCCCAGAGCCCCTCTGATGTGCTGAATGGGTTCTTTTAGAAAGGAATGCCACACTTCAAGAATGCTGATTGAAAAAAAATTCATTTCCCATTAAAAAATAGGAGGAGGGCAATTTCTTTTTTTAAATTCCCCCTGGCACCAACCAAAGATATGCACACAGAGTTTTGATGAATTCTGTTCCTCAATTTATAAGCAGCAGTGTCCAYACTACACAATGTTCATGTGCCTTATCTCAGTGTGTTTTTCCAGCTATTTACCAGATCGCACAGGGTCATGGCTCAGACCTTAAAAGTAAAGTTGTTGCATGTGGAAACCTCCTGGTGAAAACGAAAGGAAATAACAAGGCACAGTCTTTTGGGTCAGCAGATTATAAGGGTTCAGATTTGCTGGTGTCAGAATTATTACTTGCATTTTCAAAACAGATTTTAAGCAGAATGTAAATGGTTCTCCCATTTTTTCTTCTATTATTATTCTTCTGGGAATGGTTTGGTGTGACCAACCCTCACATTCATTTCAACTTGATCTATAATTTTATGTTGACTGCTCACTGTCCTAACTCAGAATAATTCTGAAATAAATTCTGGGACTTGTTTTGAGTTACAAGTTTTAAAAAAAAAAACAAAACGACCATACAGCTGAAGTTTTCACATGGTTTTCCACTGTAAAGGATACACATGTTACTTGTCTATAATTGCCACTTTTAAAACATTACCTACAGATTCATGCTTTAATTAATACTATTTAACCCAACAACATTAAAAGGTTCTCACAACAAAGTGGGATGAAAAATATTTGGAACTTTGTTTTATACTCTATGCATATTTAAAAGATTAATTACTTTTTTTTTTTTAAATTGAAGAGTAAAACCCTTTAAAATGCCAAGGTCCTCCTCTCTCATGCAACGAGCACAACCTGAGATAAAACCAAATGCAGAATCTAAACAGAGTCCAAATTTGAAAATAAAAGAATGAACACATCCACAGTTCACTATGCTTATAAGCTTCACTGGAAACAAAAGCAACCAACCACAAATAGCATCCAAATACCAACAAGAAAAAGCCTTTTCTCACTTACAGCTCAACACAAATATTAAAACTGTTTCAGATAAAATTTCATTTCCCAAATCACGGATCAATAACTACATCAGTTTTAAATAGCAAGCCAAGATAAGAATGTGTCCAAATTACTCTAAAGGTCGTCATACAGGCTTAATTCTATTTTTATATCCAATTTTTTATTTAAACAAATTGTTATGCACACAAATCTGAGAAATTCAAAGGTTAGCGTGTAAATAGACTTGAGTTACTTCACTCACAAGCCCTCAGGCTGTCGAAACTCATATCCTGGCAGACCAATAAAACTTGTATGAAATCAAAATGTTTGATCTCCAGAATGCTGAGTTCTTTGGTCCCAAGCCAATAAAGAACTTAACCATGTGTCTGTCTGTCTGTCTTTAAAGCACATGAATCCAGGGCTGACCCTGACTTGTGCAGCCAGTGAGCCACAGCAAATGGCTGTGGAAGGAAGATGAGAATGAGGAGTTGTCCTGAGGCATCCAGAAACTTATTTGACAGAACAACAATATACTGTGTTCAGATTCTTTTTCAGACAAACTGGACTGTGCAGCACAGCCCTCCTAGGCTGGAAGACCCCAAGCATCTTCAGGTGCTGTGCTGCAGACACTGAGTGCCTGYCTTAGGTTGAAAGATTTATCTGGGGGTGTGAATTCTACCACCACCTCTCAGAGCTGGGGCAGTTCTCTCTGTCCATGGGGCAGTTTTTTCTTTATCTCTCCCACAGCCAACACTCCCTCCAGGAGATCTCTGCTGTCCATGGCCACTGAGTGTCCCTGCAGGGCTGATCCAATTCCAGCATCCCATGGGGAGATGCTGCGCCCAGGGGAGGAGCCAAGCATTCCTGCCTGGATCCAATCTGAGCCTGGCCCAGCCCAGCAGCCTTTGCCCCCTGCATTGCCAGAGGAGCAGCTTTCTGCTGCCCTGCATTGGCAGAGGGAGCCCAGGCCCATCTCCAGCAGTCCTGGAGCTGCAGAGGAAAACTCCCCCCTTGTGCAGGATCCCTGCTGCAGCAGAGCCACAGCTGGCACTGCAGGAGGGCTGAGCCCCCATGGGATGGGGCTGGGACACCACCCCTATTTTGACTCTGGCAGGGTTGTTTTGTATTACTGCATTGTTTATTTTTTATTTTCTTCCCTAGTACAGAACTGTTATTCCTATTTCCATATCTTTGCCTGAGAGCCCCTTAATTTCAAAATTATAATAATTCAGAGGGAGGGGTTTACATTTCCATTGCAGGGGAGGCTCCTGCCTTCCTTAGCAGCACCTGGCTGTTCAAACCAAGACAGTGCCTTGTTCTGCCCTGGCTGAGGCTGAGCCCAGCCCAGGACACCACCAGCTGTGATGACACTCCTGAAGGGTCACACAAAAAACTGGATGGAAATGCTCTCAGGAGACTGAAAGCTAAACGTGGCTGTGAGGGGAGATACCACAGGGAGGGGGTGGCTAACCAAGCCCCACTCCTGGCCTGTGCCTGGACAGCACTGCATAAAGCATGGAAACAAAACATGACAGCTCACTGTGTTAGAGCAAAGCTGGCCTTGAAGTGGCTGCTCTGCTGCACAAAATAAAACCACAGATACTCACTAGAGAAAAGGGGCCTGTAAAATTAGGAGTCAACAGGCAGGAGCTGTTTGCAATCATGCAGCTGCYTCTGAGGAAGGAATGTGTTGGGGGTTAAGATTTTTCATTTTCTTTCTCTTATGGAATTTTCTCCCATTTGTTGCTGGGACAATAACGACTGGTACTTAAGAGAACAAAAGATATGGCTGGGAGAAGGAGGAGGAGGAAGGGTGCAGCTGGCTACTCTTTTACCAGGGGGGGKTTCTCTTGGGAAGGGCAGAAATACTGTGAGATTTTGGCCAGGGGGTGAGGGGCTGAGCTCAGCTCTACTCGCTCTCAGTACTAGTTTGAAAGCAAACCAGTCAAAGTCTCCAAGCCAGAACTACAGTTTAATAGGAAAATTAAAATAAAGGCAGAAAACACTGGCCTAAACTGACAGAGTCAGGATAGAGCCTGGCACCCTGTTGGTCAGGGTGGTGGTAGAAGTCTCATTCAGTGGTGGCTGCAGCCCTGCTGGAGGGATAGATGTGGTTCTCTTGATCCTGTAGAAGGGTCTGGTGTTCCTCTGAAGGTCCAGTGGTGGTTATGTAACTCTTGTTCCCTGGCAATGCAGTAGGYGAAGGCTGGCTGTGGTGTTCCAAACCTCAGATTATATCCAGGTAGTAATGCCTGGTTCCTGTCCCTGGTGGAGTGTCTCACAACAGGATGATGTAATTCTACCAGTCATGCAATGAGATTTGATGGCCCCTCAGCAGAAGCTATCCACTGGAGGGAGGTATCAGGGATGAATCATGGAAGAGATAAAGAACACTGCYCACCTGATTTTACCAGCTTAGGGAGATGGTGATAGAATACAGACTTTTGGTTACACCTCACACTGTAACACTCAGCATCACAGGAGGATGGCTGAGCTGTTCCTCACTGCAGGGAGAATTCACTGCCAGGGCCAGAGCCCAGCCCTGCACTGCTTCTCCTGCCCTGGGTGAGCCCGGGCTCGTGAAGAGCAGCTGTGGCTCTGGGACCTCACCAACACCCAGTCTGAGTGGGAAGGAGCCTCACCATCCATCCAGGGGCCTCAGGGRAAAACCTGAACCCAGGACCCCCAAGCCTCCCCCTTCCCGAAGGGCACGTCTCCCTGGCTGCAGACTTCTCTGCCAGGAGAATGGRATTGTGCTCAGAAACTCATCCTGGGTTACAGCACAGTGATCTTTGGCCAGGACAAGCAAGCAGTGATGCTGATGCACATCAGCACGTCCATTCCCTTCTCTCAGGCATGGACATGGAAAGACAATGCATTCTGTCAGCAGCTCTTCGTGCAGATGTGTGGGGCTGCTCCTCAGCGCTTCCCACAGGGAAAGTGCCTGGTTACCACACTAACACAGGGAACTGCCTCCCTCACCCTCTTCTCACCCAGCAGCCTCACTCACTGCGAGTGCACCCCAAGTCCTCAGAACTCTGAGGTACTGGGTAACATGGCTGGTTTTGTTATTTTAAGCAACGCAGATTGGTATATTCACATTTGACTGTGCTTCCATCCTGTCAGGGTGTAATCTCACCATACAAATTTTTAAGCAACATGCAGTGCCAGAACTGCTCCATTCTGATTCCTGCTTAAACAGGGCCTTGTGTTGCATCACCAAATCCAGCACATGGCCTGGTGGCACTTGGTATGACAGCAGTCCCAAAAGGTGTGCCACAGTGTGTGAGGGGAAGAGTGGGTGGGCTGGAAGCCTGCACTTTGCTTTTAGTATTTCAGTTTTATTGATCTTGAAATAAAAACTCACTAAAACTTGCTATAAAGCCCATGAGTCATAAAATAAGATCAAAAGCATACCTATAGAAAAGATGTCTGCTTGAGGAAAAGACCTTGATGATGGTTTCAGAAATACAAGAAAGCACATCTTTAAATAATGTTTATAGCCTCAAAACTGCTCTGTTCAGACAGATTATAAAATTAGATAAAACTATCTATTGCCTTGAGTGATGACAGGAAAATGAACGCTTCATCCTCTACAGAACCAGGAATCTTCAGATAAGATTTGTCTCTGCCATCACAAGATAAATCACCGTGGGTCTCATGCTGCTGTGATTTACACCAGCTACACCTGGTGCAACTCGAAAGCCTTCACTCAACTTACTCCACCTGCAAGGAGCCATGAGGAGAATCAGTCTTCTGAYACAGAGAGATAACTTAAAGATCTTTGAAACCTTCATTAGTTCTTTGCATTTTCCTTGAAGCTGTGCCATCCCCAGCCTTATTTTATCTTTGTTATTCATCAGCACGTTATTTCTAAGCCTTCAGTTGGTAGATGTGCAGGTACGTATTTCTTTTCATACAGCTTTTTCTACTTGTCTTAYTTGTCCTTGAATTCTTGGGTATTCCTTTCTGCAAAAGTAAAATCATTGTTGAGGCTAGTCTTGCTGCTCTGACCTAATGAACATACTTAGGAAAAAGAAAGGGAGGAAAGAAGTTTAGTGAATACTTAAAAAAAGAAATTACAAATCTCATAGCCCATTAGAAAATGTCTGGATTACAATGCAAAAAATTACAACAAATTCTGATTCAGATCACTAAAATGACACTTCCTGTTCTCCAATAAAGCATACCTGACTCATTAAAAAGCTCCCCTCCACTCTGAATTATGCACTCAGAAGAAACGACAGCTCATGCTATCAAGTGCCACATGCACGTGGTTAAGGCGTGCAGGAAAGAGAATGACTGACCCACAGGATCCACRCACACACAGGAGCTCCCTGCCAGCAGGACACACTGAAATGAGGAGACGTTTCTTCCACTTTAACCAGTGCCCTCAGCTCCAGACTCGTGTGCTGCAGAAGCAAACTGCTCAGCAGGGTGAGAGGGATGTCAGGTGTGTGCACAGCAGCCACAGATACCCAAAACAGAACTGGTGTGGAACAGTAACAGCTTTGCTGGAAGGAAGGCTGGCAGAGGATATTGGAAAAGGAAAGGTTAATAGGGAAGGATGGCATCTGTTATGACATGATTTGATACTTTGGGCACAGAAATTCTTCAGCCATARAACTCTGAAGGTCTCAGACTGAAAATTCTATTTTCCTTCCCCACTATATTGGCATAGCTAGTGAAACAAAATCTCTCTGYTTTGTTTGAATCCTAACCTTCTCTCATACCCTTTGCAGAAGTAACTCTGCACATTTGAGTATCAAATGTGGGTCTTCTTCCTCCATCTTTTCCAAATTTTGCCACCACATACAGAAGCAGCAAGAGTGAGGTAGGTGTGATAAACAGTCTCAAAATCTGGAGGGGGTGGTGGTGAAAGAGTATTTTTGCTGCTACATTTAGCATGTAAGCTATAACATTAGGAGGTCATAAGAGTAATTTTGTTTTCAACAAAAATTAACTACAGTGGGTTTTGGTTCTTTATACATTTACTTTCTCTGCAGGACTAAATCTCCATAAATTGTATTATTAAATCCAAATAAAAAAGAGAAGTGCCAGCCTCTCTTTGCATGTGTATTTATCAGTACCTTACAATTTTTGTATCTCATATGTTCTTTTGGCACTTCCTGACTTTCTCCTGTCTCCCAGCAGGACCCAATGAATGATCCTTCTCTCAGGAATCCATTTTTGCAGGCTGCCAGGAGGAGGTTTTTCAGTAATGAGTTCAAGCTGGCCCATTGCAGTTCACTCATTTGCCACTTAACAATATATTCCATGGCACATCCCAATAAAGTAATCTTCACTGGGGAAACAGACCCCTTCCCTTTTCTTTGGCATCATAATTGAAAAGCTTTAGTTTCATTCTGTCCTTGGAGCCAGAGCCCAAGCTGAATTAGATCAGTGCAAAGATTATCAGGGTTTTTAACTCCTTCTGGRCCACAGCCAAGGTGAATGCTGTGTTCTGTTTTGTAAAGACTACATACATTTAAATCAGAGAAGACTTTCTCATTCCTGTGTTTGCAGGTAAAAAACAATATTCATCTTGGTAAGAGCTGTTCCATCACTCACTGGTACTATATCCTCCTAATATCTGCCAGCAGTGTTCAGTAGCTTCATGCTCAGGGACAGAACCTGCATGCCTGAAAGCTCTCACCTTCATGAGAGTTATAAATATCAGCCACTGCCACATAAATCCTGATAGTGACTCCAGGACAGCAGTGGCTGCAGCAGGAACTTCTCAAGGAAACACTTCTGAATCACTGAAATTCCCTTTACTCCCAGTGCACAGATGCACTCTTCCATTATCCCCAAGGGTACTGAAATTAGTTACATACATGAAGACTGACATATTCATAACTAATCCCAAACAATCAACAGAAGGGCAGTCTGGGTTAAAAGGATTCTCCCTTCTGCAGCTGGTCTGCTGTTTCTTTAATTTCACATTCGTTTGCTAGTGCCCCCAAACATTAACGTTTTTTCAATAAATTTAGTGGCTTTCACATTTTCTGACCATTTTCCCCCAGCTGACTATACTTGAAGAAGTTAGTATTTCTGGAGTGTTGTTTAAAAGTTTAAATAAAATTAAAACTATTCCTTAAATTTAGATATTTATTATATTTGTACCTTTAGACCTACTCCCCATTCTGTGTGCCATTATTTTGTCAGCAGTGTTCCAGCATTTTATACCTCATGTTTACACCTACCATGGGCTCCTTTTCTGCCAAGTTTAGTGAAGAAGGAAGGATGAAATGTGCTACAGGAGGTGAGTCCTGCCAAACCCTAACAGCCTCTTTTCACCCCATTCACTCTGCAAAAAATGTGCCTCAGATTTAGCAGTCTGTAAGAGCACTTCAGAGACACACACATCTCTGTGCTTTTAAAATATAAAAAATTCTCATATTTAATGTTAATTGCACACCTTTATGACTGGCATCTGGATCATTTCCTGCTGAGCGAGATGCAGAAATAGCCCTGATTTTTGACTTCTAGTCCACAGGARAACATAAAAATCAGCTCTTTGCCACATGTCAAAAGTTTTCCTTAGAGCAATCTGCACAGGTAGGAACAGAAGGAAGGTATTCCAGAGAGACTGGGCCATATTTTCTGTTAGGACTTTCACACAACCACCTGGCCCAAAACTGCTGAGAGAGAAAAGGAGGATATCACACATGAGGAAGTGATTAAATGCATGTAGAAAAGACATTCTAGCTTGGATAGATAACTGCTTTCTGTCTGCTGGTCAGCTGTTATTTCTCAGAATGCTATTTATCCACCCAAAATTCCTGCTTAGGCAGCTGTATGAGCACTGTTCTTGGGTGGAACAGGACSCTGCAGCTGGGCTGGGGCAAGCTAAGCCYGGTCATGGAGAGAAGGAATGAGGASAGGCTCCCAGAGCAGTGAGCTCTGCACAAGGTGCCACCACTAGGGCACAGGGCTTCAAACATTCCAATCCCTGGTCATKCATGGAAAATGCATGGTCATTCATGGAAAATGCAGATACTATGAAGAAACCCTCTCAGAACACAGCTAAAAGGGGCAAAAAGAGATCTACAAGTTCCATGTTTCCACATGCGCATCTCTAAAATCCTGGTAGCAGAGACACACAGTGGATTGTTATGAAAAGCATCTASTCCTGTCCACAGCCTTCTGTTTACAATAAATGCTATGAAACCCAACAAAAGCAGTAACAGAAAGGGTAAAGAAATTATTATTTCCCCTACAGACACACCTCTTTTCCCACAGCAATCTAAAAGAGGCTGAAGGAAGCTCTCACAAGCACTTGACAGAACAAATCAGAAAAAAAGTTACAGAACTGCAAAACAGTCATGGCAAAAAGGGTAAGAACTATTAAAGCTCTTCTTTCTGTTAAGAATCCATGAAAGTGCATCAATACTTACCTTCCAAATGTAAAACATCTAATTTACCATGGTACAAAGAAGTCTCAATACAGGAAAAGGAAGAGAGCCAATCTCAAGCCTTTCTCTTTCCACTGAAAAGATTCAGAGCAGATGAAGTTATTTTCAGCAGGAAAAAACTGYTGGATCCTCTCACACCTGAGAAAAAACACCCTTTAATTGTTATGAACAGGCCTGTAGGACTGAGGGAAGGATCTGAGAGTATGCAGGGAAGACAGGACCCGTGAATTCCTTATTTCCATGTCCTATTCTTACACTGCTTTCACTCAGATTCACACCAAGGCCCTGAGCTCCTCCATACCATGCCTGAAGAACAGAGGGAGGGTGGAGTGGGTTTGGTTTCTTAATTTTAGATTTTTTTAATTTTGAGATTTTTTAATGAATGTGTTGATGAGCGTGGTGGGCTTTAGTGCTGGTTAACTATTAATGTATTTATTTTTTGTTGTGAGATAGGATTAGGAGAAAGGTAAAGTAGTTTTATAATTTCAAAAGGGTATAAAGACAGTTTTATTAATAGTAATTAAAAGAAAAAAGTTGATAATGTAAAGACATAAAACTTAAAATTTTAGGTTTCAATTTCAATGTGAAGCTGCTAGGAAGGAGCATCAATCCTTTCCCCACTGAAGTAGCTAGGAAATAATGCAGCACATTTTCTTTATAACACAAATTTTCCTAATCCCCAAATATAAATGTAAAGAAAATGTCTTGAGCTTTTTGTCAGGCTGGTGACAATTAAGAGATTCAGTATTTCATTAAGGAAACCCCAAGTCTCAGGAAAATAGCAAACAAWAGGCACAATCCAATAGCAGCTTCCAGAATATTGACACTCCATCTGCAAGGTCTGACGTGGAGAAATGCAATCCAAACAGATGTCCATGATAAAGGCACAGGACCAGGAATCCACTTAATTACTTCAATTAACTTCAAATCTGATACGCTGCACATGTCATTTCACTGATATTTCTGAGGACAGATGGAAAGCCATGTCCATTAAAAACCATATGGAAAAGTCAGTTTTAGTGAGAATTGTGTTGACATACCATGGATTTGAGCAGACACCTCTACATGGTTATAGCACAGCAGCTACTTGGATATGCTGGCATTTCCTTAAAAATGCCACTGTCCCCACACTGGTGTACACAGGGCTGGTCCAAATGCTCCAAAGCACCTCTGACACCCTTGCTACTGGGCAATCACAAAAAAAAATCACCAAAAAGGGACACAATCACAAAAAAAACCACACCAGCAGGGTTCATTTCCTTACCTTCAAAGACGGCTACAATTCAAAAAACTTCTGAACATGTTTTGTCTGAAATAAGCACATGAAGAAGCTCATTTAAAATCAAGTACATCTCTTTTTAAACTAGTCTCCTCCAAGCCTGCCAACCCCAAAGCTCTCAGCTGGTGGGTGACCAGGGAACCTATGACACTGCAGAGTATCAAGGAAATTGTGAGCTAAGATCCAGCATGAATTCTGAAATCTGATCTAAAAATCCCAACATAGCTCAGAACGCTTTCTCTTACACTGAAAAGCACGACCCTGTTGGTTTTGCATCTGCCTGTGCTGCTGCCTCTTGTGTTACAGGAGCTGTGATCTYCCCAGCACTGTCACAGCGACTTAGGGCTCTATGTGCAGCCCCAGCCCATCAATAAAATACCCYACAACAGCAACGAGTCACTTTCTGCCAGTAACTGTGTGAGAAGAAAACTTTATTCTCTTTTTCCACAACTAGACACACCGAACAGTTTMGATCAGTAATGCATTGTGTTACACAGCATTACTAAAAGACACACATTCATATTACTCTAAAAGCAGAAACAGATCTGCATAATAGAGTCACTAATTTGGCTAAAAATCCCAAAATAATCCAAGTCATTCTACCTTTGCCTTCTAAACCAAGGCCAAAAAAAAACCCCCAATGGCAGTGTACATGTGAACCTAAAAAAAAATTTAATTTTCTGAGTACAATAGTCATCCACTGAGTCTACAGCTGGCTCACTGCAAACTGAAATGCCACCATCACTGGGGCACAGAGCTGAGACTGGAATCCATTTCTATCTCCTGTGCTCCCCTGAACACACTCGCTTTGTGATTCTGCTCTCTTAACCTTGCAGTCCYGGTAATTTTCTTTTTAAGTCTGAAAATGCAACGGTGAAAATGAAGAATTTCCATCTTTTTGCACCCAGTTATCCATAAGGTTTTTACTCATATTTTTATTGAGCTGCCCAGCATTTACAATATTGCAGTACCAATACTCTTGGCTTAAAAAACATCTACAATTTTGGACCCAGAAATGGCCTAAGAAAGTGCCTCTCYTGTTTTCAAATTCACAAGAAGAGGGCTAATAAAACAACAAAAGGAATTTTTAACAACTGCTCATCTTTGGGAGAGAAGGATGTGTAATAAAAAGCTGAATTTTCATTGAAATACCCCCAAACTGACAGTCAGCGGTCTTYTCAGTCCAAAAACCACTTTGGAATAAAAGTAAAAAATGAAAAATAAATCCTTTGTGCRGGATGTTCATACACTTACACCCTTATTCAGAAATTTGTCAGAACACATTCTTTCTCAGGTCTTCACCCATTCTTTTTCACAATGTCAGCCTGACTTTGGCAAGCAAGAACCTGAGCCTCGATTGCAGGGGGAACAATTTGGATTTCAGATTTCCTGAAGCACTCCCACAGCCAGCAGCAGAGCCCCTGGGCTGAGGGACTGGATGAAACCACACTGGGCAGTCWCGATGGGAATTTCCTGATGGAAACACCATGAGAGAACAAAAGGGGAACAAAGCGAGAAAGCCACCCACCTTCTAGAGCACAGGAAGGAGACAACAGAAATTTCACAACAAGGCTGTGAATTAGGTGTGCAGCTCCAGAAGAAAGGACACTAGAGGAGAGACCAGATAACCAAGCCCTCAGATTCATTTGCTCACTTTGCTTTTGCAGGCTTTTTTGGGTTTTTTTTGTTTTTTTTTTTATGACTGAACACTTTTCTCCAGCCATCTTGGTGTTTTCCATCTCATCTAACATTAGTTTGTTGGGCTACAGTTCTACCATGTTTTTCTACTCTGAAAATACAATCAACAGCCTGACAAGGCACTGGAGAGAACAAAGAGGAAGAAAAAGACAAATACAAACATCAACAGGTGAAATATGGACAGGGATGGAAGATAATCAAATACATGATCACATGATATATATGTGTGTGTATGTTCATTACATTTCTTGTTGTAGCACCAAGATGCCCTACCCACATTGCCTGAAAAGCAGTTATAAATAGATGATGAAGAGACTGTCCCTGCCCCAAATTGCTGACATTCCAGGCATCAAATGGCAGCCACAGGCAGACAAGCTCAGGAAGAAAGTTTACACGATGATTATCAAGGCTAAATGGATGATATCTTATCAGGATGATTCGCTGTTTCCTTTCAAATGTATTTAATGTTTATTTCTCTCACCACTTCACATGGAATCATCCTGTCCTTTCAAAGCCTCAGGCCAAAGAGTTCCATAAAATCTGTATTTAATAAATTGAATGTTACAAAGATATMTAAACAATACAGCACTTCTGCTCAGCAGTCAAAGCACTGCAATYCCAGTAACCAGCCAAAAACTTCAATACTGGTAAGTGTATAATGATTTCCAGTGTCAGCTTCTGGCAATATTCTCCAGTTATCCACAAGCACAGCTCTGCAGGTGCACTCCTCAGGAAGAACTGCAGCATTTCCCAAAGCAAAGYTGCACTCAGGAACTGCTGCAACAGGAGCTGCTCACAGTGCTGGGCACTGCCAAGGGTGACTGAGCATTGCCACTGGGATGTTGGGGAAGATGRAACAGGAAAGCCTTATAAATATGATTGTCTGGCAAAAGATTTTGAGAATATRGAAACTATAAGCGARATTGAAATGAAAGCAAGCTTTGAGATATTTTAGTTACTCAACAACTGGAAAGCAATGGTATGGTTGGTTGAAGGTGATCCCCTTTTGAAGAAACAACACCCTCTGCTTGCAGACAGGCCCAAGGGTCAGAGCAGACCCTACAGCTTGGCAGAAGGGGCCCAAAGAGGAGTTTTTAGGGTTTAAAATGTARCACAGTATGGTAATGTAATGATTCTTATAGGCTGTGTGTAAATGTTATAGAATTTGTATATTGTACTGGATTGGTTAGTGAGAATCAGAATATTCAACACAGAAGAAGATTTATGGTATTGTAATGGGAACTTTGCGCTCTTACCCCATTTACTCTCTTATGCTTTTGCTCTCTTACCCTTTTACTCTCTCACCCTCTCATCCTCTCTGCCCCTCTCATCCTCTCTGGGCCCTGCTCTGAGCTGTGCCTGGCAGCTCCCAGCAGGGCCCTGCCCCCAGGCCCTTTGCAATNCCCAGGCCCTTTGCAATGAACCCCAAATCCCAGCAGGGCCCTGCCCCCAGGCCCTTTGCAATGAACCCCAAATCCCAGCAGGGCCCTGCAATAAACCCCAAGTTCCACGACCTGGCTGCAGAGATCTCTGGGCTCTGTCCGTCCCGACCGTGCTACCCCCCGTCACTCCTACACTGGAAAAAAGGTGATTTCAGCCTAAAAGGTAAGACTTAGTGGAGGGTTTTCCTATGTTTAAGGAGAAATCCACTATTAACAATACAGTCACCAGCTGTAGCTACCCTATAAAGACTTATGTGGATGTGATCATTACTGAATTTGGTTTGCAGGACAGTGATTTCCATTCTACAGCTAGAATTAAGCATCCTTCCTAGGTTTTCATTTATTTTCATTTAAAATCATTAGAATTTTCTTATTTTCTCCATTATTCTTCTGATTTTTCCTGTTTTCTTTTAAAGACTTGTGGTTTTMTTCCTAACAAGCTGCCCAAATGACAAGCAGCAGCCAAGGGATAYATTAATGCAATCAGAACCACACAGAAACTACCAAGACCAACAGGTATTTACATTGCAGAGGAGTCAGAGATGCTGATTAAACACCAGAATCACAGGTGGATAAATCCTGGCACTGAAGGCACAGAAAATCTTTACAGCTCACGCATCTTTAATATGAAAGGGAGCACAGGAAAAGCCAAAATTGTTCCCATCTGAATTTTTATACTGGGAGAAAAGGCTGGAATTACTGGCCTGTAATTACTACTGTACCTGACATTTAGATCCCAGGTGACCAGCAGCATGGGTTACAGTGGAAAATACAGGATGAARGGTGTACTTTAGATGCAGGAGGGAAGAACTATCATGGAAACACAGAATGAGATCAGTAGTTTGATTAGGGAAATTATCTTTTCAGTACAATTTAAATAACCTTGAAAAAACAGTGAAAATCATACAAAACTATCAGATACTTGCTTTTTGTAATGCACCCTATGGGAAATCAAACAGTATGGGAAGAATCTAGAAGCACACAGTCTTAAAGGACATGAGAGGCTGGAATTAACTTCTGCACAAGCTCRTTTTATGTTTAATAGGCACTACAGGAAAATTTTAAAGGTAGATTTTATTTAAAGGTTTTATTTGGGGCTTTTCCCTATTTAATTTTCAACCTGTACATAGGAATGAAGTAAATTTCTTAAACTATTCATGGATAGTAGATCTCAATGATTTCAAATTCTGTGAAAAAATGGAACAATATTGTATTGTTGACACCAAGTAAGAAACATATTAATTCTTTCAGTAATGTACAGCATGAAAGCATCAATCTGAATCTAGAATCCTGACAAAAATGTACACACAACTTCTGAAAAGGTATTACTCCAAAGCACYACATGTAGTCTTTCATCCAAAAAGAAAATACCACCTCACACCAGAAAGTTTAGACACAGAACACATAAGCTGCACAGAGAGTTCCATAATCTCCATTCACAATGTAATGTTAATATTTACTCACAGTMCCTGGCCCCCACCAAGATTTTCTTTTAATTTTGTACATTCAGAAGATAAAAGGTGAGAGCATTAGGGAACAGCACATTGCAAACCTTTTAYTTTGCTAAGAGAAGGACAATTACAGGAAAGAATTTAACACTCCCTTCCACCACTCCACATTCAAAGACTGAAATCTTAGCAAAGCCCTGGGCTCTAAAACCATACATGGCACGTAGAAGATAAAATCTTATAGGCAATAAYAGATTTGTAATGGTAAAAGTTCAGGATCCATGGACACCATGGAACAAGTAGGCAATGTGTTTAGAGCAGGAGACCTGAAGCACAATTAAACAGCATCAGCATGTAGTCAACACTGCCAATTCAGCTGTGGCAACCAAAATATAACCTGGGGAGAAGGGAATTAAGGGACATTGAGCCCAACAATGGATAATCACACCACTGGATAATTGGTACATCTTGGCCYAGACTTGGCAAGCTCTGGAATTATCAATTTCCAGGGAAACAGGGAAGCATGTCCATATTTCTAATAGATTTCCCTGTTCATTTCCTGCCCATGCCCTCATTTAGGGCAAAGCAGCCCAACCRTGCCAAGATCAAGGACAAGAGGAGCCTCCCCCACTCCTGCAGCAAACACCTCAGGAGACTCCAGTAAGACAAAATTCCTTCCTCTCCAAGGTCTCTAGAAAATCCTTTTTTAGAGATATCCTAAGGTATATGGTGTTCCACTTCAGGAAACACATCTTCCCTTCCCTGCTCCTCCCTTTACCTGTCTGCAGCACCAATACACCCACACTGAGGTACTCCACAAGTGCCTGAAGCCTGTAAAGAGCACCCAGTGCAGTGCTGTGTCTGCATTTCAACAAGGACCAGTGGAGCTGAGCCGAGCCTGGTTTGGTCACTGGGATGAACTGGGGGCTCTGCAGCTGCAGCCCCRAAGGCAGCCAGCAGTGCTGCACAGCAGGCAGCTCCCAGCTGGGAAGGGATATTCCAGCCTTGGATGCATGCACAGCTCTCGCTGCTGCTGGAGGACACAGACTCACTGGAACCCTGGAACTGGAGGGGGACAGGAATGCTCCAGCAGAGCTTCTCCCTCTGGTGGAAATCATTTTTGCCTAGAGCAAAACCMAACTCTGCATCCTGGCCTGTTGGAGTCCTGGCTGCTGGGAATTTCAGACTTTCTGTGCTGCCAGGCACTGACACTGAAGAGAACACTGCATTTGACCTGAGGYTGTGGAGAAGGCTTCCAAAATTGAATGGCAGAACTGAGATTATGGATGTGTAATTCAAACAGAAGTGTGTAATATCACATGGTGGAAAACTTAAGAGTTTGGGGTTTTAGAATATAGTARTATCTATAAAGCAAGATGGAGGTTTTAGGGCAGAGACTGGTCCTTCTTCTTTAGCTTCTCCTTCCTGAGTTTGGTATTTTGTCACTGGACATTTTGTGCCTTGTTAATGAGAGACTGCAGAACTCCCTGCTGTGAGACTGTAACTTCCAGCCCAAATGTCAGCAGAGCACAACACAAGCGGGAAGGGGTGGGGAACAACTTGTCTGAGTGAATGACCAAGCAGTACAGGACTACAAAAACCTACTTAGAAAACAACACTTCTGCATTTCTGTAATCCAGAAGTAAATAACAGGAACCAGAAGCACTGGTGGTGAGCTCTGGCAGGTTTCTGCTGGTGATGGTTGGCCTTTTTTTAAACAGCTCATCGATTTTGGACTGCATCCATCTCAGCATTGTGGCTACACTTCAYGCAGTACTTTACTTCAAACCAGAGTGCACTTCCACAGCCAAGTCTTTGTTTTGTAAATGTCATTGCACTTCAACACCATTAACTTGACACTCCTATTTCAAGCTGATATTCCTAAATTCAGTAAAAATAAGTATTGGGAACACTGCAATAGAGCCAGATGAAAACAGAAAATGTTTTTGACTCCACACAGCCCTGARTGCACTGTAGTGTATTATTCCCTTCTGGGAGAGTTTGGATCAGTTGATTAATGGGCCCACTGGTGTTATCCATTCCAAGATCCCCTTAAACCATTCAGCCATCCCCATTCCCCATAGGGGCTTTCAGAGGAAAATCTTTGTGCTTTTGGACTTTATGGATAAACAAGGCATTAACTTTCAGGCATTTTACTGACAACCAGAAGTCCTGGACTGCTACAACAAGCTTCCCTTTCTGTCATTCAYGTCCTTCCCAAGTTTCCTGCTTGGATCAGATGGCAACAGGGCAAACCAATGTGCATGCACTGCAATGTCAGGGTACCTGCAGCTATTAGAAACTGCAGCAAGGTGCTTTCCCAACCAGCACCTTCCCGTTCTGCAGAAAGCAGAAGGTGAGCACAGCTTTGCCAAACCCTGTGGGTTAGGAGTGAGAAGAACAGAGCTCCAAAGCTCACCCACCCTGCTGTAGCTGSGAGAACACTGGAACTGGTCCCAGCACCCGACCCTCAAGGTCAGACAAATGTTATTTCAGAAAAGCAAGACAAATTGCAGCTTTATGACCAACAAGCTTTGTTCATGGAAGCTTTCTCTTCAGAGATTAAGTGAACAATCCCTACTGCCTACTGTAAAAACAAGTGCAGAGAACAGTAATTCTTTTAAACTGTTGAGCTCAAAGTTTTTCACCATATCTCTGACAGCTGCTAATTTGGTGACTGAAAAGTGATGTAGSTTTAAAAGTATCTTGTTCTGCCTCTGTGCAGAGACCATCAGCAGAACAAATAAATTATCAGTGTTTGGATTCTCATTAYCTCAAATCAGCCTCAGCACACGATGACAGGAGCAGAGCCAAGCTGTCTGTGGGTCCTTATGTGGCACCTGTTAGCACTCCATAAAGGACACAGAAAAGGGAGGCCAGGTTCTCTCTGCTGTCTGACCACAACAAAGCTTTCCTGACAGACTGTCCATACTTCTTCTGACAGCAACTTTCAGCCTGCACACCCACACTGCCCCTAATCCACTAACAATGAAGCACTTGCCACACTTGGAAGTGTCCCCAAGGGGTGCAGGGACTGCATGAGGAAACTGGGGCAGGGATGGATGACTCTGCCAGATAACATCACCACAAAGACATCCATCTAAAACAATATATTTCTTTACATGCAAGCCTAAAATAACCACTGTGAAAAGGAAACAGTAAGTTCAGAAGAGAATCTTCTGGTTATCACAGGGGAGAGTGAGATAGAAAATGAAAGTGTCCTGTCATTCATTTAAATAGTTCTGCTGGGCATTTCAGGCTGGAGCCACAGGAGCACAGACAGGCAGGCACATCTTTGGGTGGGACAAAGTGACCTGCTCCAAAATGCACCCACAACAGAGCCAGCTGTGCAGAGCCAGAGGCTGGCAGGGAGGATCATCACAACAGGCACATTCCCCTCTGTTACACTGCTCCTRTTACAGCCTGATCACTCACTCATCTCACGCCCTTCCTCCTCCTTGCCTGTGATTCCATTTRGAGCAGTCACACATCTGTGGAGGGACTAAAACCATGGCTATGACATCGAGGCTACACCATGGACCMGAACATGAGCAGAATGAAATGCATCAGCTTTCCATGAAACCCTCCCATGGTCCCTGCTTGCATTCAAGCTGCCAGAGCCCCAGATTTTGTGTCCCTGTATGGTTTTGCAGGAGCTGATTGTGATGCTGTGCCTCCCAAGCAGCCAGCTGGCCCCTCCATTCCTCTGTCCTGCTTCTCATGGGGAGGGCATTTTTCACTGCAGTTGGTGCCAGTGGGGCTCTTCCCACTCAGATCAGGGCTATGAGCACTGGAGACAGGCATTCAAGCAAAACACATCCATGCAGGGGCTTGATTTAGTGAAGTGTTGGAGCAAAAACACTTGCTAACATTGGAAACTTTAAAGAGGCAAAGTAGTGGGACAACCTTAGTGCTGAAGTTGTCCATATAAATGGATTGGGCACTAGCCCAAATACAACAAGCCTGCCCACAGCTGTGATATATTTAATCAGGTCTTACAGGCTAATTATCCTGCACAACTAAACCCACCTGTGAAAATTGTCTTATTTCAGCTGTGGGCAAAGCTACTTAAATAACATTTTCACTTTCAAGAAGAAAACCCCAACCAGTATCTCTTCAGGTCCAAAATACCCACAGCCAACTGCAGTGCCAAGGCAGGGAATATTTAACCAAATTCATATCAAAACTCCTACTCACCTGAGAAAGCTCCTTATTATTAATACTTGTGGCACTTAAATGTCCCCAGAACTCTCTTGTGAGTTCTTTGAAAGAATATAAGGAGATGATAATTAAAAAAAAAAAAAAAAGAAATCAACATTCTCTTTGGGTGTCTCCCCTTCCAAAAAAGTTTTCTCTTTTTCCCAATGAAATTTAACTGCCACCACTATGTTCTCAGTGATGGACTACTGAAAATCCATCTCTTACACCACAGTAATCTTGAAAATTATTTCATCAGCATTGGTGTCATATGAACAGTATTGTCTGCTTAAAGTGCATAAAAAACAGCTTAGATTTCCTCTCCTCAGAAGCAGACAGCAAGGCTAACTACTGCTTTGCTTTGACTAAACTAACAGTACTAAAAATGTGTATATAGAAAAGTAAATTGTGCATGAAAATTGTACAAGTAAACACCACTCCATACAAATGAATAAAGTGCTACTTTTCAGTAAGTCTGAGTCAGTTTTCCCTGCTGCTTTCACGGTTTTTTTTTAACCCATGAAATCTAAAAAGCATCTGAAAGCTTCCAAAAATCAGAGTTTCCTTTTCTCAGGCTGTAAAATGTGCTGTTGGCACACTCACTTTATCATTCAAAATAGCAACAAGTGAAAACAGACCAAAGGGACAGAGTTAATTCAATGCAAAGATCTTCTCTCTCAGTAAATGTCTCGCACAGCACCACTCTTAGCAACAGAATGTTTATCCAGCACAAGATAGAGAGAGAGCCTTTTCCCTGGCACCTGGGACAAAACCAAAGAACAAAAGCAGCTCCCAGTGCAAGCCAGCAAAGTTACATTTTTCAAGTGTTCCCACCTAATGCAGAYAGAAGGCCAGCCCCAGCAAGTCACAACAAACAACTTATTTACCCACTTCCAGAAAATGCTGGTAAATTTAAACTGTGTGAAATGTCTAACTACTGCTTTCATTCCATCAAAAGGCTTCATCTGCAAGGGACAATAAAGCCTCTGGCTTGACCCAAAGGGGCTGCTAGGTTAATCTATTCTGACCTTACCTTTATTCAATCATAATACTGAAAGATTGCTTGAATGAATAACCAGCATTTAACAATGCCAACAGGCACTCTTTCACTACAGTGCTCCTCTGAAGTGCCCTCCAAGCCAATTCTTTAATGAAAGGGGATATCAAACATTTTCAAAAATTAATTGTAAAATAAACCAAAAAATGCCATTTCTCACTTGTGGATAAAAAAGGAATGATATTAAAAAAAAACCAAAAGAAGAAAAATTTTCTCTTGCCCCTTCATGTCTGTTTCAGACTTCCACCATCACTTACTGTCAATTTTTGATAATATGCTGTCTCTTATTAACTGTCAGTCACATCTTTTATTTATAGTATTTTCACTCAAATGGGAGAAACCAGACAAAAAAAGATACTACTGATAAAACCTGCCTTCTAACAATAGATCTTAATCACCCAGGCCTCRGCACTTGGTATTTTAATAACTACTGGCTTCGTTTCAGAGCCCATTCCATGAGGGTGCTCAGCACCGAACATAGAAAAGCAGAGTTAAAATTGAGCACATAATTAGGCCCACAGAGGTCAGTAAGCTGCATTCACCACTCACTGACTGATTTAATCACTCAGCTACCATAAGTTTAAAGTTCACAGCCTATGTTTAAATGCCCTTCTAGAGAAAAGCCTGCAGTACCCAGCACTACAGTGCAGAGTTCTCCTCAGGCATTTTCCTCTCTGTAACAGTACAATAACCACCTGAATAAAGGAGCTAAAAGTCTGATATGTGTCTGTTAGAGCAAGGAATCTTGCATTTTGTCATGAAGCAAGAGTTGTATTCTCATTTGACATATCAGTTAGAGCACTCATTTTTCAGCATCAACAAACAAATGCATCTTCATTTAATGTTCTACACCCGTAAATGGTTTGGCAACACAAGAGAATGTCAAAAAGCATGACCAGCAAGCACTGAAAAGACACTTAAAAATGCCTTAAAAAAATCCACACTAACCCCAGAAACCCCTTAAATCTGTTCCTAATTAGCTTTAGGAAGATGCTTAACATACCAGTCAAGATTTAGTGCCATCACCTTTATCCAAAAGGACAACCATCAAAGAACTGGGAAGCAAACCATAAGGCAGTGACAAGAGCATGCAATGCAAGCGGAATGAAAAATAAAGATAAGAGCTATCCTTTGGATTGCAGAGAATACTGTTATAAACTATCCCAAATTTCCTACCTTGAAAAGCTGTGATGTGACCAACAATCATGTACTTCAGCTCAAAGTTCAGGGCCTGGATGCTCTGAGCCCTCTCCCTCCGAACAGCTGCCTGGTAACTTTCTTCCATCTTTTTGGTGCAACATGTTGGTGCCCTGTGTTGGCAGATCTGTAAATCTGACTCTTAAAGCAAACAAGAAAAACACAAAAATTAGAAAACTACTGAAATTGCACCATAAAAGCAATGCATCTTAACATCAGAACCACCACATTTTAAATTTCGAAACAAGGCAAAACCCACAAGGAGTGACAACGTGAAACTCAGCTGTTGTCAAAAGGACACAAAGTTGTGATTATTTCATTTGAGTAACATGACCTTATCAGCTGATATATTATTTTACACTGTTAAGAACACTGGGCAGAAAAGTCACCTGAACACAGTCAGGGGCACAACAGAATCACAGTCATGAAGATGCACCATCAAAAGGGGAATATTTCCACCATACACCTTGCACTAAAGGTATCAAAACTTGAATGTGTGAGTGATAATCTTGCCTCAAATGAGGATCCAATACTCAGCCCTGTTGTGCCTCAAGGAATCACCTGTTCACCTTTTACACTAGGGGCACCTTCTTAAMAAATCTCTGAGCTCCTAGGCAGCTCACCAGGGAAAAAAAAATTAAAGGCACTGCAATCACTCTCACCTTGCAACTACAGAGAAAGTTGAAGGCTGATGAAAAACTTCATTCTTGTGGAATGTTTTTATTTTTAAAAAAATCATTCCACCTTTGTATGTGTTTCAATAAGTTTAGTATCCTTGGTAAAGGAACCAACATCAAAGAGTTGTGGTGGACACACTCAAGGTTTGTTTGTTCTATACCACAGGACCTGCAGGTGTCAGAAAGGATCTGGTACAGACTGCAGGTGAGTATTTTCTGAAGCTCCACAAATACACGTTTTTAGAAGGGAAGGAAAAAAAGCAGGAGACTGTTAAGCAAGCAAACCTCAAAGCAGGGGCACACATAAACACCAGAGCCCAAAGAGTCACACAGCACTAAGTGTGACAGTGTGTCAGGGGCTTCCTCCCCTCCACCTCAAGGCTGAAACAGAGGCCCTGAGGGAAGGGGGTCACAGTGTCCACCTCCCTCCCATCGCTCAGGCTCTGGGAAGGAGACAGCCTTTCCCAGGAACACCAGTGGMACACAGGTGGCCAAGCTCCCCACTRCCACCCCAGCACTGGCTGTAYGGGCCATTTTACTGGARCTGGTGTGTCCCCACACTGCCCCTCCCTGTGCCCGAGGGCGTCTCTGTTCCCAAGCACTGCAAACACCACTGGCACCCCCTCCCCACACAGCCCCAACAGGGCTGGAGGGCACACATGGATGAAAACTACCCCAATTCTCCAGAGAGCCACGATTCCTCCTGAGGGTTTCTCTGCTCAGAACCAGCTCCAGTCAGCAGCTCATTGAGACCAACCCACAGGGAGGAGCTCCAATTAAAACAACAACAAAGTTAGCTAAAACATCTCATTTGACTCGAAAATGTTGCTTCCAGTTYATAGTCAGTTATTTGAAAGTGCAGCTAATTTATGTCAAGAAGGTCAAAACCAAAGTGAAATATTTCAATTCACTACATTTTCATAYAAGTTTGCAAACAAAGATCAAAGTTGTCACAGACTGAGCTGAGTCAGGTACCATTTTGGAGGTGGATTTGTTTCACACTTCCATCTAATCTCAAAAATGGGAGACAAGGACAGTGTGAAGCCCCAAGMCCCACTGAAGGCCTTGCCAGGAGCAGCAGCAGGACGGCTGCGCTCGTCACCGGCTGGGCACGCTGGTCCCAGGATGGAATGAGCTCCTTGGATGGGCTAATTTTAACTTGGATGGGCTCCCTGATCCAGTTCACCCCCTGTCCTGTCACAGGAACTGGGGGACAGGGAAGGACCAGAGCTCAGAGCTGGCACCAGCAAAGCACCAGYGAAATTGAAATGCAGACTGCAGAGCAACTCAGACACAGAGTGYCCGAGCACAGGGGCTGGAAATGTCACTCAGCATCTGCAGGGCTGGGATGCTGACACCCAGAGCATCTCTGCTTGTAGATAAGCAATGTAATAGCTGGCTCTCACAATTAAGAGATAAATATTATGTAGATGTATAGTAATGTTATTGTAAGATGTCATTCCATAGTCCTCTTTCCCCCCTTGCCTTAGTAGTCAGGACATTCAGAGGAGGCTGGCTTGGTACCAGGAAGGGCAGCAGAACAACACCTGACCTCCAGTCAAGAATCTCCACCAATGGATGGCACAGAAAGAGCTGACTGACAAAACTTTAAGAGAGACTAAAGATATAAAAGGCAGAGCATCCATTTTGTAGATGAGCCATGTGGCTAGTAGTCACAGGGGGCTCCCAGCACTGTAATTTTTCCTTATTTAGTCCTCTGTTGCAGTTTAATAAAATTTTAAAAATTGAGCAGTCRTTTCCCACAGCAGCCCTCTGCAGTTTTGTTTGACAGGGCTTTGCAAAGCTCAGAGCTGTACCAGAAAAGGTTTGAAATGGCAGGAGCTCTGTGCTGGCCCTGGCTAGGAGAAAACCCATGGCTACCAGAGCTGCCCCGGCACTGCCCTCTGAGCTGAGGCATACGGGAACCTGCTTCTCCTCCAGAAAGCTTTAAGGATACTGATATCTCAGCTGGAACTGCACTCCTGGGTTTCCCCACCCAGATATTTCCCCCATGAATGCTCCAGGAGCCTGAGGACTGGGATTTGTTGGTCCAGAGCCAAAATGACACAGAAGGCACTCCTAAATAGAAACAGCACTAAGCCGCTGACAGTTCAGGAGCCTGATGTAAAACACAGAGCACTGAAGGCCCAGCAAAGAGCAAGCCCCACTCTCCTCGCAGCACTGTCAGGTCAGAGCTGCCATGCACACAGCCTGGCAATTTCATTTGCTCCAGCATTAGCCTCAGGGTATCACTTTTAACACAATTATAGAAACCTAATAAAAGGTTTCRCTGCTATACGTGCCTGGGTGCTGAGATTAAATTAGAACTCATTAGTAATGTCTTAATGTCTCTAATAACTCAGATACTAATTTTAGTTTATCTCATCTCTTTCATCTTGATGAAGAATACCTTCTCCAGTGGGAAGAGGGGAGGAGCAGGGACAGAGGGGTGGCTGAAGGGCTGAGCCCCCAGAGACAGAGCACCCCAGAGYGTGCTGTCCACCAGCCCTAAGGGCAAACTCCTCCATTCTTTAAGGAACAAAGCCTTCAATACACCAGAGAGAAAGCACTGTTYCTGAAAATTACCAACAGCATCATTTCAGGATTTCACCCTGCTAATTTCCATCGAGGACTTGCTTCCCAGCTTTCCCCAAGCTGCCCCTCATTTCCTAGCTAGCAATTTGGGAGGAGCCTCTACCTCAGCCTCCCCCTCAAAGCAGATCTAACGACAGAAGAGCTTCATCCAGTCAAGTTTCAAGCATCTACGAAGATGAACAATATCACAACCACTCATCCTATACCACACCTATCCTATTTCCACTTCTATCCAACAACCTCAAGAACACCCCCAACACAATTACAAACACAGTCAAAACCTCCTTCTTAATCAGCCAAATCCCAATAACAATCTACATCCACTCAGGAAAAAAGCCTCACCTCCTTCTGAGAATGAAAATTCTTTAWAAACTTCAAAATCCCCATCAGCCTAGAAATAGACTTCTACTCCCTTACCTTCTTCCCCATTGCACTGTTCATATCATGATCTATCCTACAATTTGCACCATGATATATGGCCTCAGACCCCTACATTACAACATTTTTCAMCTACCTACTATTCTTCCTAATYGCCATACTCATCCTAATCATTGCCAACAACCTATTTGTCCTGTTCATTGGCTGAGAGAGAGTYGGAATCATGCCCTCCCTACTAATCAGCTGATGACATGGACAAGCAGAAGCCAACACYGCTGCCCTTCAAGCTGCACTTTCCAACAGAATTGGAGATGTCAGAACCCATTTCAGTATTTGACTACACTCATGGTAAAATAAGTAAATTAAAAATGTCTATCTGAAGATCATTTCCCATGTTCCAACTCACACCTGGTTTTTTTCAGCATACAGCCCTGTACCTCCAAGAAGCTGACTCCACTTTCTCCATTTTCTCCCAAAGGGCAGCACAGAGCAGCATGGCCTCCCTTAACCTTAATTTTCCTCCAACTGAACAAACCCAGCCCTCTATTCCCAAGTGTTCCATGATGGGAGCCCCCTGCTAGACTAACTTTGTGCCACAGATGCAAAGCACCTGCATCCAAGGYACCTCTCTATTTCATTTTCTTATGCATTAACTTACTGACAGAGCAGAACACTTTCAACTCTACATGCCTGGGCTTCAATTCCAAAGGGTTTATTATAGCTTTCCTAAAACAAATTAATTTTCTGCTTCAGATCTGATGTAAGGATTACTCTGCTGATTATGTACGTTATTTTTTCCATTCAAGTCTTTTTCCCTTGAGTACTGGTTAAAAATATGGCCTGGCTTATTTTTTAAAGTGAGAAAAACTACAGCCTTTAAACCCTTATTGTTATTATAAAAAACAGGATAAAGTATCTTGCTCCACTTTAAAAAACAGTCTCATTCAGAAGTGTAGGAAAAAAAGTACCTGAGTGTAAAGCATGTGTGTTTTGGAATGCATCAATGATCCCTGATGAAAACTAGTGTGCAACCCCAAAGCAATTAATACATGCCAAAGGCATCACCTTCAGACACTTCCCTGTCACAATTATAAATTGCTTTAGGTGCTAAACGCACAGAAAACTATGTATCCTACCTGACATCCATCTGGCCAGCTCTATCAGAATCAGCTGTGCAGTAGTTTGTGTGTTGCTTGGAGAACTTTTGTTTTGAATCAAAAAGTTTGGGACTTCATTTTGAGCTTTGGTACAAATAAAATCTAAGACTTTGGCCATTAAAACTAGCTGAATCAGTATCATTTCCCAAAAGCAGAGAGGCCTGTTTAGCAAACAAAATTAACTTCTTCCAAAAGCTAAATATATATTCATTTTGTCAGCTGACCATGTAGTTTAACAGTTCTGTCCTTAAAAWGCTGCACACACTGCAAAAGCCATACTCTGAAACCAGAAAGCCAAACTTAACACAYACTAACTGATCTAGCTGCACCAACTTTTTCAAAGACAGGCTGATTTATTTTTTTCAAACAAGCTGAGCCTCTAATTTCCACTGCAGAGAAGAGTCCTGAGCAAGCACGATCAGAGGGTGAGCTCAGTGCAATCTTTCTTCTGACAGCTTTTGCCTTTGTATTTTGACAAACATTTCAACAGTATTTCCAAACAAARCTTTAGTCCAAAGCCCAAAATTTTAATGTTGTACAAATATCTTCAAAGGCTCCAAGACTGATTATGCCTCAGTAACACAGAGAAAGGTCCAGAAGTACATTGCATTGTGTCTGGCCCAGCTGAACAAGAGCCAACACTTCATCCTTCTTGAGACTCATCTGTCTGGTATAGCTGCTGCCTCAGCTTGGGGAAAATTCAGCGATTAAACACAAACTAATCTGGGGAGGAGGCCAAGTCAAATGAAAAAGGAGCTATTTCCAACAAGGGCTCTCCCTGCAATGACTTGGGGCATGAGCAGAGCCCACAGCAGCACAGCCACATCGAGGAAAGGGAATCCAGCCACTGTGGGCTGCCCCAAGTTTGTGAGGTTCTTTTTCCATGCAGCTCCTGTGCCCCAGCAGTGCTAAAACCATCTCCCCCTCCACCTGCAAGGCTGCTGTGAAGAAACTCACYCAGTGGCCATCCTCACCTAGCAGGGAGCCCAGCTCCCTGTGCACAGCCTTACACCACAGCTCAGGCCCACCGCACGCAATAAAATGTTTGCAAATACAAAGATGTGGTGGTTGTGAGGGTCCCCAGGATGAGATGAGAGATGAGAATTTGACTCCATGTTTTCAGGAGCTGATTATTATATCATATCATATCATATTATATTGTGCTATACTATAACTATACTAAAAGAAAGAGAAAGGATACATCAAAAGGCTTAACAAGAATGAATAATAAAAACTCCTGACTCAGAGAGTCTGACACAGCTGGCTGTGATTGGTCATTAATTAAAAACAATTCACATGGAACCAATCAAACAATGTTGATAAACAATGTCCAAGCCACATTCCAAAGCAGCAAAYACAGRAGCAGCAATCAGATAATYATTGTTTTCATTCCTCTCTGAGGCTTCTCAGCTTCCCAGGAGAAAATCCTGGGCAAAGAGGATTTTTCAGAAAATATCATAGTGGCGCAAAGACAACCAAAGCATCTTCAACTCATCAACTCAAYATGTGCAGAGCCAAACAGCTGCTATTTTATCTGTCAGTGTGTCAGATATGGTAGTTACTATGCTTGAAGTAGTGCCAGGAATTAGCACAAAAATSAACAAGCCAGGGCACCAGTGCTCTGGGACATAAAATAGCAGCTAACTCAATAAAGCTGCTCCTGGGCTAGCAGTAAAAGCCAGGTCAGCTCCAGGGAGCAGAGTCTAAGTCAAACTGAGGTGTCTTTTCTTCCTGCCTCAGGTACCCTGAAGCCAGGCCCTCCCACACATATTTTCTGACTAGGCAGAAAGAACTTTCCAATCAATCTAAGTCTTTCCTCTGTTTTGTTAAAATAATCCTACTCTCAGCTTTAATATAAAGATCACACAGACAAACAGCACATTCAAAGGTCCCTTGAAAGGAAGAAGCTCATGAAATACCAAAGCAGAGCCCAAATTTGTCCCATCCACCTACATGCAACTTGGCAATATTCACACATCCAGCAGGAAGCCTTGCAAGTGCAGTTTGGAAAACACAAGTTATGAATATTTCCTTTCCCCATCCCTGCTTTCATAATGTACATTAACAGAGATACTATTTAATTTGATCAGTAGACTTTCTTTGAAATGTTCTTTTGAAATACACTGAAACATGACTAAGGCTATGACCAGATGTGCTACTCCAGTTGAAACAATCAAGGCYCAAAGGTAAACACTTCAAGTTTCATCAAGCACAGCTTAGATAACCTACTAACATAACTACCAGCAAGTGTAGCTACTTCCAACTTTGCCAAGTCAAATAGCATCCATTTGCTCAAGAGTTCTTGAGTAGATGTAGAAAAAAAAGGATAAAACCCCACAAAAAGGAAGAACTTGATGGCACTGGAATTAAACCTGCACATCTAAGGGTGGTGGGAACCTGGAGCGGGACAGAAGGGGGACAGCAAGAAGCACTGGATGTCACGGCTCCTGAGAGCTGCAGCACCAGCAAGTGCCACAGCCTGCAGGRCAGCTGGAGACCATCAGGCACCAGCCCTGAGCAGCCTCCAGAGCAGGAACTGTTCCAAACACACAGCTCTTAGGGCAGCATCTGCACACTGAAATGCTGTTAGGCCTGGTGCTAGGTGCATTTTGTTTGAGTTGTTTCCTTTTCCCTCTGCTGTTTGCCTGGTTCTCACTGCTCTTGTACTCTGATTTTGGGTGTAGTTTCCAAAGCACCTTCTGCCTTACCCATAAGTCGCTGCCTGGTAGGATTTTTACCCTGGCTTCTGCCCCACAGAACCTGTCTTGTGCCTGGGCCCAATAAGCAAAAAAAGCATCTGAGTTCCCTAAACCAAATGTCCCTGCACTCACTGGAACCTACACAGGCATAAACCAGGCACTCCCTTCACTCCTCAAAGGCCTTCTCCTCACTCTCCTAAGACAGATTCTCATCTATGTGTAGCCATGATATTTTCTGAAAAATCCTTTCTTTAGGATTTTTCCTCCTGAGAAGCTGAGAGGCCTCAGGAACAAAATGTAACCAATGGTTATCTGCTGCTGTGGAATGCAACAGGTGCATCTGGGATTGGTCTCATGTGGTTGTTTCTMATTAATGGCCAATCACAGTCAGCTGGCTCGGACTCTCTGTCAGAGCCACAAGCCTTTGTTATCATTCCTTCTTTTTCTATTCTTAGCCAGCCTTCTGATGAAATCCTTTCTTCTATTCCTTTAGTATACTTTTAATATAATATATATATTAAAATAATCAATCAAGCCTTCTGAAACATGGAGTCAGATCATCCTCATCTCTTCCCTCATCCTCGACCCCTGTGAACAGTGTCACAATCGATTGATCCTCCCTGRCCCCTCAGCTCCCCTTCTCCCTGCCTTCTCCAATTCTTTGCACACCTGTGGGACACCTGGAGTAGCTGGACACATCTCCAGCCCRTGGGCCACAGCTTCCCTGCAGGGAGGAGCACCTGTGCAGGGACAGACCTCCTCATGTCACTCATGCTCAGTTTTCCAGGCTGTTCCCTAGAGAGTGTGGCTGTACCCAGGAGGCTGAAGGCAAAGGGCTGAGAAGGCAGCTGTGGTCACTGTTCCTTGCCTTGTGCCTGTTACCAGACCTCTGGCAGGAGGACTAGGGGATGGAACTCACACACAGGAATAAAAAGTCCTGTAACACATCTACAAAGCACCTACAACTGGAGATTTTCCAGTGTTTGCCAGAACAGCCTGGGTGTCAGAGGGTGTTGGAAGATGCATCTTTGGCACCAATTCCCAGCACCCATAATGCCACTGCTGSTAAACAGAGTCCTGAAGGAACAGAGTGATTAACTTCCACAGTTCATTGCCCCCTCTCTCTGGTCTTCCCCACACCATCCCTAACCTCAGAACAGCAAAATTTCAGTAGGAAGGCACAAAACTCACAGAATTTCAGTCCAAACTCTTAATTGAGCAGCTGAGCAGAGGCTCAGCTTGGTACATGCAGGAGCAGCAGGCAAGCACTGCCTGCCATGCCAGGGACTGCCCTTRGCCACTCCTCCATGCCTGGCACTTCTTTAGGCGGGTGATAAATTCTTTAATGCTGACTACATTTAATAACTTCCCATGAGCCCAGTGCTAAGTGAGATATTCTCTGAATGTGGATCTATCTGAGAGGCAGGCAGCAGGACGCTGACTGCAAAAGAGCTTGCTAACTACACACTGTATGCAAATTCCAAAGATTTACACTCTCAAGGATCCATCCTTTTTTCTCCTAGAATTGACAGAGAAGCATGAAGACTGATGTACAAAAAGCACATTATAAAACAACTCAGGTTGGTAGAGACCAGTGGATTTCAGCAAGCGGGTTTCTACATTTACTGCAATGCCAACACCTTCCTCCATTCTCCTGGGACAGCACATGTAACTGAATGCAGAGGTGACAGAAAAAATTACAAGAACTTTCATTAATTTAGAGTCTATTACAACTCATCTTTCATTATGTCTCATCACATTCCAAGCAGTAAATCCTATACATTTTCTCCACCAMCAACAAAAAAAATAATCATAAACACATACCAAATATTTTCTAGAGGAGTCTGGTAAATCTTCCTACTCCATGTCTAGTAAATCTTCCCTACTGTCCATGTCATCCAAGGACAACAATGAACCACCAGCTGCATTCCTGCTCTCCAGAGGGGACAGCATTTCACCGCCACAGAACCCTGCCTTACCTGAAGAATGAGACACTGAAACCACAAGGGCTGGGAAGCCTCAAGTGGAACACAACTTACAACAAAACTGAACTGTGTTTAAATGAAAGGAGGAGGTTTCCAGCTCTGTACATTTAGGGAAAAAACACCTTCTGAATGCAAATCACACAAGCTGCCTATCTAGTCCCTACAGGGAGGACATAAAATTCTTTATGAGGGGTGTGAATCACCTCATTCATCTCAACTTCAAACCCTAATGATAATTCAAATGTTAAAAACTGTTTTATTCACTTTTTACTAGGAACTACTTCCTAATATGCTTTACCTGTTGTGGTAAGATCCATATAAGGTGTCAAAGCACAGAAAATGTCAAAGATATTGACAGGGTATTTCCTATTCTTCATTTTATCTGTCAACATAAAAACTTTGTAAGAAGGTTAGACTGGAAGAAGAAACAAAAGTAAAGATAAATCTAAAGGAACCAAGGRACTATTGGACATTGGGGCCATGGCCTCAGAAAGGGAAATTGCAGGAACAGTATTTAAAAGGAGAGGAATAGCAGCTCCTCAATACTCCCTTTCCTCCCAAAATTTGAGTACTTCTGGTTTTGCCRTCTCACTTAAAAGCCATACATGAAGCCAAGTGCTCAGACAACTATTTTCTCTTCCTTAAAAATACATACTAGTCTTGCCTAAGCATTAATTTTACAACCTAAATCCTAAKGCTTTCAATGAGCTTTTCCTGTAAGCCTGTAACTTCATTTTTGTGTATGACTTCAGAATGAGAAATGGCTGATTTAGAACAATTTTTACCACCATTTGAACATATTTCTTTGGGACCYCATTCTCACTTTCATTATTTATTTTTAGGGAGAAGAAAGAGGAAAACTACAAAAACCCAGGTGAAATACCCAAGAATTTTAAGGAAAGCACCCTGCACTCTTGATTCTATTTACACAAAAGGAAGAACTGAACCATAACTAAGCAACTGCTTACTAGACAAGACACCCCTCACCAGGGCCAATTCTTCAACTTCATCCCCCATAACACAGTAATTAATTAAAACAGGCTGCAGCAGGACTCCAGCATCACAGGGTCTCTGCACCTCGTTCCCTTCCTGTGGCTCCTCATGCAGACAATGCCACTGCTGTCACTGCTGGAATTTGTCACAAACCGAATGTGATGCCACAAACTGGACCCACAAGCAATGGGAGGCATCCCACAGCCAGAGAGACAGGAAAGAGCCCAGCACAAGCGACAGTAACTGCAGAGGAACACTCACTCAGCACAACCATGCACAGGAGCCAGCTGGCAGCCCCACAGGTCACATACAAGACACCAGGAGCCTGTTTCTGATGGTCCAGGCTGAGCCTACATTTATGCTCAGATCACTTCTCCCACCCCAGAACACGTGTGCAGGAAAGAGGAAAGGTAAAAAATATCAGAGAGCTTGGTTCAGCATCCCTTGATGTCAATGGAGACACCCAGTGGCATCAAGTCATACAAAATAAAACAAAATACAGTCAGAGACAGCGCTGTGCTAGGCTTCATGTGGGGATTTAGCAGTTTGAGACTAACAGAGCTCTGTTCCCACAGAGCTTTGGGTCAAACTCTTRAGTAGATCCTGGAACAGGGATCACAGCCAGGAAACCCAAGAAAACCTGCCCTTAGTAAGAAAAAATTAAAATTAAAAAATTAAGAGAAAAATGAATCTACAAAAAAATGGATTTAGAAATGCTTTAATTACCTTAGAGTAACTTGCATTTCACTCCAGACAAGTGCTTGTGATTTTTAGCTGCATGCATTCAATGAAAACCAGTGGAAGGTCAAGCAGCCAAAACCCCAACCCCATCATGGAGCTGGTGACAGCATTCATGGGTCTAAAGCRGTGAGGGTCCATGAGCAAAGTTCATCTAACCCCCAGGAAATTAATGCCACACCAGTATTCCCCCTTAACCACACGGCAGTGCTTAGGATGGGACTGCTCTTCTGCCCTTTCTCATTTATTTTGGCACTGCTTTGTTCTGTCTGCCTGGACCTCGGAGGACATTCTGATTGTGCTAGGAGCAGATAAGGAATGAAGAACTGGAGAAATRCAGACAGTCCACAGTGCAATCTCACCTGAAGGGGCCATTCCCTGATTTCTGGGTACCAGTCACACCCCTGAGCTGGAAAGCAGCCAAGCTCACTGCACAGGACACATTTCACCAGCCTCTCCAGGACCCCAGCAGAGTGTTCAGCAGGAAAACCTGGATCTTTCTGGGACTCCTTGAGCCCGGATAATGGATTCTGAAACAGATGGCTGCTTCCCAAAGGCTGAGGGGAGGCAGGAAGATGTTCTAAAAGCCTTTAGGCYGAGGCCACAGACAAACAACTTTCAAAAGCGAGTGTGGAAACCCCTGATGGGCTCCTACATGTGGCAACACTAAAATGCACATTTGACCTTATGCTCCACACTTTGTTTGAGACATGGAAAAGAGGAAGATCTCTTCCATTAGTTTGTTTAGACCAGTAAGCAGTTCTTAGTGGAGAATGCCCTCTGCTATGTGCATGTTCAGTGCTTTCCTAAGACCTGCTTTTGATTTGGACCCTGTGCACCTGTTACATAAATTAAGAAATCATGTTTCTCCCTGACATCACTCCAACAAGGCACCTCCACAGCACATTGAACTGATTATCCCTCCCTTCTCCCTTGTGCTGTTCCACCCAGAACCGCCAGCGCTCCTGGAGCTCTGGGGTGGCCAGCACAGCCCTGCTGGCGCAGCTGGACAGGGGGCAGGCAGTGCTGGCTCTGCTCAATCCACCTTTGGAAAAGCCAGRGGCAGGCAGGGGATGGCAGCCACAGAGACAAGGCAGCCAGGCTGGCACAGGCTGGCCCCAGGCAGCCCTTGCTGCTCAGCTCATGTTTTGGCACCTGGGATAGTGACTTAGAACAAACTTTCCAAATGGAAGCCAAGAGCCCTGCCAACAAATGACACTGACACTTTTCATCCCAGCTGGGGTTTGTTTCTATCAGAGAAGGCACAGCAGGTCTGTTACAACAAGGGGGAAGCTCCCAGTCAGCTTTAGATCCCAAGCAGGTACAGCCAAACCACAGCTGCTTTTTGGGGAATGCAAATGTTTAGATTTCCTGACATATCTAAGGCAAACCAGATTAGAAAGAGTAAATTTGATTATTGCAGCTTGAAACTGAAAATGCAATGCTTTAGCCAAATACAACTTTGGGCTGCTCCAAATGGTAACAGATATATTTTTTCCCAAACTTCAAAACTCAGATTAGGAGATAAAAGCCAAGTCTTCTCTGAGCAAAGGTTGGAAAGCCTTTCTCTGAGAGCTGTGCTTTCAATTCCTTTTTTTAAAGCCCTAGTCTGTTTTGGGAAGCCAGTGGTTTTTCTACATATACTTTGTTCTCTTGCCTTCACACTGATTACTCCACCCCTTTTAACCACCCATGTAAAAAGAGAAGGAGCACTGCAGTTCTCAAAGCTGGATCTTGTTGTGAGCTGCAGGGAGGGAATATTTTCACCACCATCATAGGGCAACCATGTAAAATATCACTTAACAAGCCCCTGCTTCTAAAAACATCACCCCAGCCTTCCAGTTCCCACTTTCCAGTGTTTCCTTATGGAAGGACAATGGAGCAGGAGCACAGGACATTAAGGTTTGAGATGGATCAGAGGGATGGAGCACCTCTCCTGCAAYGACAGCCTGAGTGAGCTGCAATTGTCCCTGCAGAAGGGAAGGGCTCACGGTGATCTAATTACAGCCTTCCAGTACCTGAGAGGAACCCACCAAAAAAATGGGAATTATTGCCAAGAGCACRGAGTGACAGGACAAGGGGAGCAGATCCAAACTCAGAGTAGTAGATTTGACATTAGCAATTCTCTGCTGTGAGGGTGGTGAGRCCCTGGCACAGGTTACCCAGAGAAGTTATGGATGTTCCAYCCTTGGAAGTGTTCAAAGCCAGGCTGGACAGGCCTCGGAGCAACCTGGTCTAGTGGAAAGTGTCCCTGGGCTGGAACGAGATGAYCTTTAGGGTCCCTTCCAACCCAAACCATTCCATGACTTCACCCTCTGAGAGACTCCCAGGACAAACCATGCAAAGCCCAGCCACGCAGCACTCTGCAGACAGACAGACAGACATGCTTCGGGGAGGACAGACASAAGCTCTGAGCTGGAGCAGTAGAGAATGATCTGAACTTTGGCAGCATGCCAGGGATAGCTACACAGGACTGGAATGGAGGGATCTAATCCCTCCCTTTGGAGCAAGACCAAACCCACCTGGGGWTGCAAACTTTGCCCTCATCTTTGAGCCTTTCTCAACCATGAAGAATAACTTCCCCACATCAGTAACAACAAACCACTGCTCAAGAATTAACACCCCAAACAGGGAAACATTGAGAAACAGAGGGTTAAGGACCAGAGCTCCCTTCAACCTGAAAAATTAAGATATACTCAGACTTGCTCTGGAAATCCCATGTCTATTTGCAAGACTTAAAATTTTGATCAATGTCTTGTGATTTCAGCAGCCTAATTGCCACATCACCTACACACCTGCAGTGCAGTGAACTGCCTACCACCAGCAAAATCTAGGGTGAGTRTTTTATTTAAGTTAGGAGCAAATGCTCCACATGTGCTCAGGCATCCCCATGCTGCCTTTCCACAACAATGCAGTTTCCCACTAGCACTCCTGCAACTCGACTGCTGCTCAGAGTTTGATCACTTGAAAACTGATTCTTCTCCACGCTTCCATCTTCCACTACATGGCAAGTCTGTGAATTTGTTATTTTGCCTTCCTGATCATGGAATGTTATATATCCCCACACTCTGTTTGCTCCTTCTTCACAATCTCAAACCTATAAAGGAGGAAGAAACCTATTCTTAGGGCTCAAATACCAAGTTATAATCCTTAACGAGTCACCACATCTGGAATTCACTTCATTCATTCCAGGTGCATGGGACCCAAATTTAGTTGAGATTCATTTACACCAACAAGCTTATTGCTCTGGGACCAGTGCAAAAGCACAGAGCATTGTTTCAGAGCAGAACAAACCACAGCAGTTGTCATGTGAGTGTTACTGCAAAAAGGAAGGCCCCAAGAATAGGATAATGCTGTATTTTAGCAAGGAAGAGCTAGGTTTTGCATTAGGGAAAAACCTATGCAGTAGAGTAATTAAGGACTGGAACAAACAGACAAAGAAGGCTGTGATCTTCTCTCACTGATTTAAACAGTTTATTCTGGCCACAAGCAGAGGGAATGGACCAGATGATCACTTCAGCTCTCTTTCAGYACTATTTTCTGTTATTATAATCTTTCAGCAGCTCTCAGCAGTGTATTTTTCTAATTACATCCAGTTTTCAACAGATTAGTCTCCCTTTATTCACATTTCCTAGCACAAACACCCAGAGCAAGCTGTTCCTGGACACCAGCTCCTTTGGCACTATGCTGCTGTACCTTTTGTGAGGATTTGGCCCTTAAGATCTCTCAAGAGTAGAGCTTTAATTTCACAGCACGGATCTTGCTCATTTTACTCCATATTTACCGAGAACAAAGGGAAGACTATGCAAATGCCCTGCTACTTAGACCTGAACAAAGTGGAAGCAAACATGTAGATGTGAATGGGAGACATAATGGTAGGAAAAAAAGCAGCCCTTTTCAAAAGTGAAATGACTTTGTCAGGGTCCCTTTGCACTACGTGCATGGATGATTTGTGACAAAACAAAAAAGTGCTAGCCTAGCACGTCACCCATGTCAGAGATTAGAGCACTTCAAAACCTTCAGTAGTTCAAGCACTCGCTGGAACTTGAAAGGCTTTCTTAGGCAGTGCTGAGCTTCTTTATGGCTTTTACACGACTTTGATGTGCACCTAAGAGTGAGGAATCTTAATCTGAAAGTTTTCTATGGAAAACACCCATTTTGGATAATAAATCAGAAAATCTCATCACCCTGATTAACGCTGAGTCAAAAGTTTGCAAGTGTTTTTTTGCCAAAAGTTAGAGATTCAGAGTCATTGTTTTGATACCCTGAATTTCCAAGCACTTTGGTACTTTCAAAAGCTTCCACAAAAATGGCACTAGTGTAATATTTCTGATCATTGACAAAGTATGGTGTGCAAGGAAGTAGGTGCTTATGCAAGTGTCCCTTTCTCCCCCACTCTCACTCCCTCTTTAAAGCAAAGATTTCAAGTTTTCCTTGAAGTTAAGGGACCTGGGGACACACAGTCAGTTTCTCCTGTGTTACAAAACCTCTTCTCTGAGTGCAAACATGGRTGTGTAAACATCAGCTTCATTTCCCCCCTCACTCCACACCCTTAACCCCTAGGAGCATTAACGGGAATTATGCATGCATAACGAGCACAGAATGCTCCCCTTATGAATAGGGGCCTTGTTGGAACAATGAATACATTTAACCATTAACATCTAGGGATGTGCCCAACTATCCAATTTAACTAGCTGCCAAACAAAGCTACCATGACCTAGCTGATATTGTCAGGTTTGCCACTGCAGCTCTCTGAAATTTGTCTCTCATTTGTTTCTGCAGGAGGTGACAGCTCTTTGTCACAGGGAGCTCCTYGCAGGAGGATGGGCTCCAGAGCCCTGGCACATCCACCATGGGATGGAAGCACTCTGCAGAGGCACAGACCATGACCCCAGGAAGCAAGGAGAGGCATCAGAAGACCAAAAAAATCTCTATATATGAATTTAAGTACATATATATGCTGGCCATCAGTATTAATAGACACTCAGTAAGAGCAGAGAAAGGCAGAATATGGCACAGAATCACATAAAGTAGGCTGAGAATTACATTTCGAAAGAAAAAAGTGGAAAGACAACTTCTAGGGGAATAATTTTGTCCTCTGCAGGTCTGAAATTCCTATGCAATTACCTGGCTACACTTGTTCTTTATTTCTGTATTTTAGCCATCAAAATGCAAGCCAGAACCTGAGGATATGTATCAGTGACACCCTCCTGAGACTTCTGAGTCCACAAAATAAATGTAATGGTATCATCTGTGATACTCAAAATTCCCCCATTGTCTTAATTTCTTTCTGTTTTCTTCCAGCTTGTGCTGTGAAATTTCAMAAGTTAAAACTTTACTCATTATTCAGGCATGTATGAATACACTAAGAAGGTAATTAATAACCCTCCTTTAAAACTGATGTACTGAAAAGACTAAAATAGATAGATTTATTCTCCTGGAAGTGCATGCATAGTGTGCATCAGTAAGAAAAGGCAAGGCTGTGATTGCTCCCTCATAAATCATTGGTGTAACTCTGCTGTGCTGCTTGGTGCTGTACAATGGCACAGAGCCCCAGGAGGGTCCAGGACAGGCAAGGAATCCATAAAACTCATCTGTCAGACTGCCAGGGTCAGCCTCTGGGCAGCACCTTGGACAGAAGTGAGCACGGCTGGCCCAGAGGTTCCTCTGGCTGCCACCCCACCGAGCTGTGGAGCTTCCCCTGCCATCAGACACCAGCMCTGGACTCAGCAAGGAACTAGCAAAGCCACCTGAGCTTCACTTCACATCCTGAAACAGGGAGGCAGACCTGGGCTTTAGGTTCTTCTGCAGGGTGGTCTGACAGAGCAGTGCTGCTGCAGCAGCTCAGACACAACGGGCTCATCCTGTCAGCATCACCATAAAGAATATTTATCTGCTGGAAGGGAMAAAATGCAGCCATAAAAGTGTCAGAGCAAGGTGGTACAGTTCTGCTACTGCTACTCCACACACAGCACAGGCAGTTCCCTGTCCACACCAGGCTCAGGCCCCAGCACACCTGGATCTACAGATCACTGGGTCAGGAAGGACACGAAACAGGGAAAAATCCTTGGGAAAAAACATAAAACCTTGTCCTCCTCAGTCTGTGCTATGGAATCCTGTGCACCCAGCTCCTAGCTTGAAGCTCTGGTTACTTTTGGGCATCTAAACAGAAGATACTGTGCAGAAATATTTTGTGTTTTGCCACCAAATAACATACTGTCTCAAAACACTAAATCCTCACTGCTTGGTGGACAATTTAAACTGGCTTGCCTCCCTGTCTTATTCTATCCTTAGGATAAATCATTAAATATTAGCTAGATGCTTTCTTTCATCCAYTTGTGCTGCTCAGAAGTTCCTTGTATGTGAACAAAGCAAACACCTTTAAATATATCTTCATGGGTATGAGGATGAACTTATCATGTGAAATGCTGATACCTATCAGCACATTGATACACTCCAGGTAAATTTTGTCACAGGCCTGGCTGCTGTCTGAGAATTGACTCTGATACATCAACATTTTTATTTTCCCCGAGAAGCAAAAGCTATGCTCTAAACTGGTATGTGATGAGTATGCATTTGAACTATTATTAAACATACGCCACTTTATCATGTCATTTTATGCTTTCATGGGACAAAGATTCAATTACAAAGACTTTACAGGATTTGGACTGGTTTTATACCATTTATAAGCAAAACCGCTTCACCACCCAGGGTGCATTTTACACATATCCTTGCTTTTTACAGATCCTCAGGCTATGACAGTTTTCATTATTAATCCTTATGAAAGCTCTTCTTTATTTTGATGTATTTATTTTATTGATTTAAATAGCAATTATCATGCCAACTTTGTTTCCACTCACTACATTAGTGCCTTTTCATTAGCACTGCCCTTTGGTTAAGAGCTGTCTGCTCAGACCTGCCACACTACCATGGGGGTGTGGGAACACTATTTCTCTATTATTTTCCCATAACAATTTGGTAGCAAAACTTCAGTGGCACATAAGGTATTCCAGAGGCAGCTTTTGGGAGCCACCAGTATTTCAGGATAAGTCATTTCCTACTTCGCTTTTCTTCCATCCCAAGGTCCAGTTGAACTCCAGTTCTTGAGCAGACCATTAAAAATAAAAATCATTACACATTCTTTTCAGCAGAGAGATTTCTCAGAGAATGAATAGACCATGTGAATTGTAGCAATACTTGACTCAATCTGACAAGAAGATTGTGTGCTGGGGGAGAGTAGTTTCTCTGCTGCCTCTTGGATACCTTCCCAAGACATTTACAGGAAAGGCTGATCTGAGGAAYTAAGTCATTTTTCTTCTCACCTGGACCAAATGCTCATGCAAGCCACCAAGGACAATGATCTTGGGGCTCGTGGATATGAAAACTACAGGTTTCCATCTGGCAGTGGAACAGCAATTCCATCTTTATGAGGCATTAAGTAAGTTTAAAMACATTTTTTCTGCCTATAGATTACTCCCCAGAGGGCATTACACAGTGGGCAGCTGGTCCTGCGTCAAACAGAAATTTAAGACATGKGAAAAAAGATGTTACTGCTGGTGAGACCTTGCCTGTACCCACAGGCATGACCAGCTTCAGGTTAACACTTCTGGTGACAGCCTCAGCCTAAAGAGTGCTATAAACCCCTGAAAAGATTAATGAAGGAAGGATCCTTACTCCAGAGGAGCTGCAGGCTGCAAAAGCAAAGCTTTCCTTCTACTCAGAACAGCTATTTCAGCAGGCACAGACCACAGCCCCTGAGTGAGAGAAGTGAAGGAAGGACAGCTTTCAGGTTCAGAAACCAACATAACTTTAGCCTTTTCCCTCACCTAAGGAAAGAATTAGGTGAAAGTCAGCCTGAAGAAGTGAAGGTGTAGCTCAGTGATAATTTTTCTAGCTGCAATCTATCACCCTTTCATGGTGGGTATTCAGCAATAAAGTTACTCACAGCAATATATCATTATATATTCTGTAGACAGGGAAACTAAGGCACAACTGTTCTGGGCTACTCAGAGAGAAACAAAGATGGGAACAGAATCCCTCTCACATTGGACCAGCCCACCCCCTCTGTGATATAAATCACCAAGAAGCCTGTGTGTTCATAAATAAGCAAATACCAAGTGTAACAGCAAAAACACCTTCCACTTAACAAGCTGCAAGGTAATGCCAAGGACATTTCAAACTTGGGTAACAACCAGGTTTGCCAAAAAGAAACAGGGAGCTCATGGAAACAGGGCTATTTTTTGTGCCTTTTTTCACAATTGTAACCACCCTACATAGTTCCTCTGCATAAACAGAGCCGTGCTTATCCAGCAATGTTTCCTCCCACCCTGCTGAAGGCAGTTCCACACAACCACATGTGCAGGTGGACAGAATACCCAACTGCAGCTCACACCAGAGGATTTTAGTCTCTCATTCTGATGGGGTAAAAACTTCCCAGAGCCAATAGAGCAAGTCCACATCTCCTCTGACGCAGAGCAGACACTGACAGAATGTTACTGTGAGCAAAATGCCTTCCTGCACTACACCTTCACCAGGGGAACCTCGCTCCTCTCATTAGGGAGGCAGAAAAGCTGAGCAGGAATAAGAGAAAAACAGGAGAATAAAGTGTGGCATGACCCACTTCATAAGAAAATGGGCAATTTAATAGATATTCTTGGACATATACAAAATAGGGATCTAGCTCATGCTCCTTTCTCAACACACATGGGAGCTGTGCCACAGACTGAGGTGGGGGAGAGATCCACCTAATGCATGCACCACACACAGCAAGGGGCTTCTGGTGGGAATCCAGGACTTGTCTGTCACTATTCAGAAAGTAAAACAGTTTTAATGTATAAATTGTTAATGCATGTCCAGCTCTACAATGGGATATTCAATATACACAGTAATGAACACTCCTGCTGATTTAAAGTGCAGGATGACACCAGAGAATAAAGCAGCTTTTACTAGAACAAAACCTGCCCTTCRGAAGCAAGTTCCAGAGCACAGCCTGGGCATCTTCTTCACTCTTTATAAACCAGTAGTATAACAAGATAAAGCTCATCATCCCTCTGGTAGTTTTCTACAAGATGATTATTTAGAAGGTAAAGAGTTCCTAAAATTCTTTCATAAATGACATATTTTCCATGCTTACCAGAAAGCAGCCCAATTCTTCTCTCTTACTTACCATATGTTTACAGACTGGAGTTTTTGCATGTTCAGACACTAGTCAACCAGCCAGAGGGAGAACTGAGCATATGTGAATGTAGGATGTTCTTGTGGTTACATGATTACCCAAGGAATCACAAGAAGACTTTCATTGTATTTGCAGGGAGCCCCATGGCAGGGAGGAATGATGAATCTGACTCCATGTTCTCAGAAGGCTAATTCATTATTTTATGATACTATATTATATTAAAGAATACTATACTAAACTATACTAAAGAATACAGCAAGGATACTTACAGAAGGCTAAAAAAAATAATGAAAACTCGTGACTCTCTCCAGAGTCCTGACACAGCTTGGCCCTGATTGGCCAAAGAGTGAAAACAACTCCCAGCAGAATCCAATGGAACAATCACCTGTGGGGAAACAATCTCCAAACACATTCCACATGAGCACAACACAGGAGAAGCAAATCAGATAATTATTGTTTTCCTTTTCCTCTGAGGCTTCTCAGTTTYCTARAAGAAAAATCCCGGGTGAAGGGTGAAAATCCCTGAATGCCTTTTTTGTTCAGAAAACCCCTGTGAAAGCCACAGASTTTTATTCTGCTTCTGCTACCATTCGCTGCCTGACTGTGGTCACCTCACATCACAGACTCCACTTGGGTTCATCCAGTTGTCCCCCTGAGAACTTTGAGAGCAGTGACAGGCAGGCACCACCACAATCCATGTCCCAGAAAAACCTGGGAGTGTCCAGAACTCCTCCCGAGCCCGTGCCAGGGCGCACTGGAGGCTGTAACCCAAGCCAGGGCTGGCAGGGCACAGCCAGCACGGCAGCCCCCGCCCGGGAGCCATTCCAGATGGGGCAGCACGCGTCAGGTTGGAGCTATCCAGACTCCCTGGAACCAAAGGCTTAGTCCCCTGGCAGGATTAACACAGCCCTGCACCCCTGGAGACTGCCTAGAATCCTCTCTCATCAAAATGTCAACCAAGGAGCTCCCACAGAAACATCGCAGCTCAGTCTGTGATCATCAAAGTACACGATCAGGGACACATTACCTCATTTCTCAGTCTGGGGAAGGCACAAAAAGCCCTTCCTGTGGATCACAGCCAAGGCAGGAGTGCCTTTACCTGACCAGTCTYTGCTATTTGCAGCAAATTACCCTTGAAACATTCCATTTGTACCAAAAAAGTAAGGTGCCAGAGAGAAGCACAGATTCCACCAGAGGAGAAGGGAGTCTCACACAGACCAAGCAGATCTGCTGTTTGAAATGCCTGCAGCTTGGATGTCTCACCCACCCCATATCCAAACATGTCCTTAGCCCTGCACTCATCCACGGACTAGACTTTACAGTAGAAAAATATCTCATGTGTTTTGGGGGAAGCTGTGGAAGAGAAATTTAGAAGAAAWCTCCTGCTCATCTCTAAGAGCTCGTTCAGGTAAAGATTTTCAGGCAGGTTGCTGCCAGATTCACATCACACCTTAAGAGCAAAAGCCCTTTCTTTTTCCTTTCCTCAGGAGTCTTCCTCCTTCCCTTGCCACTACGTTTTACCCAGGAGGCTGGCAGCTCCTGCCCAAACTCCCCGCCTCACTTCAGGCCATGCTGCCAGCCCTCTCCCAGCGCTCAGCAATCCCAGGAACGTGGCTGCAGGCCAGGTGAGCACAGGGAAGCAGCTCCCAGCCCACCAGTCCTGCGRGGCTGGATCCAGGATCCACCAGCTGACAGCTCCGGCACTGCAACCACAGCTAATGCCACAGGAGAGGGTAGGCTGCTAATTCTCCCAAGCATTTYATTTGATTCCAGGTGAAACGGGCACCACCCATATGAGGACACAGAAAATTTACACCTGTCTGTCTGTCAGTCCCTCCCCAGGCATTAGGTTGAGCCTCTCTCCCTGACTGAGCTGCTGGTTTTCCTGAAGGAAAAGAACCCAATAATCATTAAGACTTTAACCTCTGCCAGATTTGTTGTATTAGCCTATAAATACTGGCTCGAGATTAGCCAAGGGCTTTCAACACTTCAACACAAAAATATCTAATACATAGACAACAGGACTGCAAAAGTTTCATTTTTTTAGAGAAAAGCCCAAACCACCATACAGGTGACCRAGGAGCACCCCAGGGCAGGGCAGGTGTGGCCCATGTGAGCAGAAAGGAGCAGTAATAAAAGCTCCTGGCACTGCACCCAGGGCTCAATTCAGCCCAGCACACTGCTCCCCAGTGCCACCCCCAGCTGCCCACCACTCTTCCACTGTAGCTGACATCCAGCATCACCAGGGGATGTGCTTCAAMATTTGTGTGCCATTAAAATGCATCATATAATGAGCCCCAATGCCAGGAGAAATGTGTGTATATTAAGATATATTCACTAATAACAGCTGCCCAGGAAGATGCTGGAAAACACTTCASTGTTTAATTAAAAGAGGGCACAAGACAGGAGGCATTAGTGCCCAGCAGGGATCATCAAAGCACACCGGCTTTGGTGCAGCAGAGTGATACTCAAGGAACAGGGAAGATCAATATGCACCACTTGTTCTCAGCTCTGCTCAAACCTCTTCAAAGGAAACCTTTATGAGCTAAAATTTAAAAGCATTATTACCCTCCCTCACCTTCTCTCTTGCCATTTCTTTTCTGGGAGCTTGTTGTTCAACAGGGAAGTTGGACAGGACACGAGAAGACAATGAAGCCTGTCCACAGCAGTAGGGCTGGAACTAAATGAGCTTTAAGGTCCCCCCCAACCCAAACCATTCCATGATTCTGTGATTCTCTTCAGCATCACAGGACCTAACACCTTCCTTCTGAAAGCACACAACTTTTGGAGAAAGTTTCCTCTACAGCACTAGAGTTTTAYAGATAATGTAAATCCCTCAATTTAAAGCTGGAGGAACTTCTTCCAGGAAGAGCTCAGGAGAGAGGGTTAAGCATCCATCACAATAGATGAAAAGCCTTGTTTTGCCTCTCCAAAACAACCAACATCTGATGCTTCTATCAGCACAGAACAGTAAAACCAAGCTTCAAAATGCCATTCCTGAAAATCTCTTCTTGCCAGAAAATGACAAATGATTCCTCCTCCGCAGGTAACTCTACACCCCTGTGTCAYCTCAACTGCCTCATGCAAAGTGAAGATCACCAGCACTCTGCAATCGATTACAGCCGCAAGAGATCAGCCCAACGGCCTATCAAATTTAATCCCCAAGACAGAAACCCGTGCCAGAAAACATATCCAAAACTCATCTAAGACAAGGAGTCTTTCCATCAAACTCCACAGGCTTTGAATAGAAGTGCTCTCAAAAAAAAAGTAAAAATAATAAAACAACAACCCAAATTGAAACTTGCACCACCACACACCTCTAGGCAATTGCAGTGGCATGACRTAGCTAGAAAAAGTGTTAAGAGATTGATATTCTCTTTTTTATTTCAATGCCTGCAAACATTGCCTTTAAACAGATTCACTGAACTATTTAGACTGGAAAACTTGTAAAAGTGAGGAATGTGACTTCATTATCTAGATATATGGTGCATTCACAAGAGTTTAATTACGAAGTGCTTCATTCCCCTTACCAGGTTAGTTGTAGAATATGCAATAAAAAAAGTCTATTCTTATTATCTATGTGTTACTTTCCCYTTTCAGTGCTGCCAGGCATTGTTCCCGAACTCTGAAACGGCAAAACGGAACAGCACTCTGCTCATCAACTTTCCCAAGTGCTRCAGACTTACTGCTTAACTAAGCAAAAGCCAAGTTCTGCTGGCTGTATCCCTCCAAGGTGTCACCTCTGCCTTTCCCGATGACAGCGCTCCCGAATTCATCTGCAAGATAACTCTTCCCGGGTCAGAACTTACAAAGAATTCACCCCTCGTCTGATGACCCCACACCTGGCCAGAAAAACAAGCCTGCCAAAAACTGCCCGGTGAAACAAGCGTGCCAAAAACTGCCCGGTGAATCACGCCTGCCAAAAACTGCCCGGTACCGACCGCCTCCTGCCAAGGGACCCTTGCCGCGGGGAGCGCTCTGCCCGGCACTCAGCGAAGGGATGGCAGCGGTGCGAACGCGGGATGGAACCCCCGCGGCTGGCGGTGGCACCGGTGTGAAGCACCACCTGCACGGCGCAGAAGCAGCAGTCCTGCCGCTCTCCCTTCCCGGGAAATGCCGAGTTCTTTCGGCCAGCGGCTCGCCGCCGCTCTCCAGCCCGCAGGGAGGCAGCCGGGGCGGCAGCGGCACCGCGGGACCCCGGCTGAGGCGAGCCCGGCTGAGGCGAGCCCGGCCCCCGCCCCGCGCCCCGCAACCCTCCCGCGGCGGAGCGGCCACCCGCGGGTACCCCGGTACTGACCGGCCGTGGGCACGTCGGGGACCAGCTTGAGGGGCCCGATCTGCCGCAGCTGGAACGCCGTCCGCACTTCGTGGCAGCTGGGGGACCTGCCCGCCGCCACCGCGCCGCACAGCCCCGCCGCCAGCAGCCACAGCCCCAGGACGGCGCGGCTCCCGCCGGCGGCCATCTCGCACCCCGGCCACGGCCGCGGGCGGCCCGAGCGCTGCGGGGCGCGGGCCCTCAGCCGGTCCCGGCGGCGGCAGCGCTGCCCCCGCCCGCCGCCCGCGCTCCTCCTCGGCGGGAGCGGCCGCCGCCCCTCCCCGCCCCTCCCAGCGGGGCCCGAGGGGCGCCGCCGCCCCCCGAGCGCGGCGGGGGCAGGGCCGGCGGCGGGCCGGGAGCCCCGGGAGCCCCGGCCGGGCGAGGGGCGCGGGGCTGGCAGCCCTGGTAGCCCGGGCAGGGAGCGGCCCCGCGGGACGGGCGCGCTGAAGTTTGCGCTGAGCATCGCTGCGGTCCCTGCAGAGCCGGCCAGGGCAGGGCGAGGCACCCGGCGGAGCCCGRAGAAGGGAGGTGCGCGCTCTCGGCGTTGGGCTGCTCAGAACAGGTACGAGAGCAAACGGAGCAGGAGGGATAAAGGGAATAAAGCCCTAAGCACTGTGGGTTGCACACTCGATCACGGTTTGCTTTGATCCTGAAATTTCTAGCAGATGACACGGAACGGTCTCCGTGAGACAAGTGTTAACTCTGGCCAACAGCCTCTGCAAAGAGTAGAAACTTTACCCCAGGAAACACATCTTTATACACCAAATGCAGGTATAAATTGTTCRTTTGTACCAAAGCCAGCAGCAGTTCCATCCTGTGTGGTTCGGGGGGCATTGCCCCCTCCTGGGGATCACACCACCTTCAGAGAGGTGGTCTGCGATCTTTTCACTGCCCTCAGCAAGCTCCGGTGTCAACTGCTTTACCACACGTCTGAGAGCTATGCTCAACACCTATGAACATTTTCCATTTCCAAAAACATTCAATTTCCAGAGAAGCCAGACCCAAGCARTCTCCCACAAAGAGTCCCATTTGCGCAGTACCTCTCAGGCATATGGAGCACGTTACCAGCTACAAGAATGACTATTGTTTGGGGCCGTTATGTCTGATTTCTTGAAGGTTACCTGCAACCCTCAAGATGCTTCTAATGTGCTTCTGGAGCAGCAGGGGAGCCCACCTGCAGCTAATTTAACCATTATACATTCCCATAGGTCGTAATGAGAGGCTGAACTCAAGTGCTGAAGTTGCCTAAGTTGTATTTTAATAGCTAGAAGCACAAATCCTTTAAGCAATTTACTTGTATTAACTTTGTTCCTATCAAGACAACAAGAGATTAATTTGCCCTTTTTTTGAGAATAAAAACCACAAGTAATTTGATGTAGACCATTTAACTCATAAACTGAAATAAAAAACAAACTGGAAGAACAGACCAGCCAAATAATCAGGGTTCTTAATTCAAAAGTRGAGAACAAGTCACCTTGAAAGCCCTCTGCTCACCCAGTTTAAAGCTGCAGTCCCTGGCTCATCCTGCAGCTTTCCAAGGTCACACAAGAGCCCAGGACATGATGGAGCAAGCCAGCACACCAGAAGGGCTGAACCCCAGCAAGTCCAGAGCCCATGGACACTGAGACAGGCTGTACAGCCAGCAAGGCTGAAGTTACACACACCCACATGAACAAATCAAGGTGGCAACAGGTAGGTTAAAGAGAGATGAGGGAATAATTGGCATCAGTGACAGAACAAATCAGCATCATAAGGCACAGTACCCCAGCTGCCAAACTATTGTCCATCATGTGGGTTTATGAACCCAAGGAAGATGTTATAACAAGTTGCCCCCAGCTTCATTTTGTTTAACCTCAGGCCCAATCCTAAAAGACTTTATTCAGACAATACCCCCATTTGACTTCAGTGGGAGTTCTGCCAGAAAAGAAACGGCAGGATGATGGATCTGACAAATAATTTACTTGACAAATAACAGCATTATTTGGCACATACGTTATTCTATGAATAGCATCGAATCAGTCCTGTGCAAGGGCTTGAGGCATTTAATTCAGTGGGGGTTTTGCTATTGTTTTCAGTGGGTGGCAAATTCAAATCCCTAGTTCTTTCCTAACATGATTTTAGTGCCTCATCTTTGTATGATGGGTGTTCTTTTCATCACCTGTCTTTTTAAGTTATGTCACTTATTTGTAATTGGTCCTCATATTGTTAGCAGAGGACAGCCCATTACATCATCTCCAGTTCCCCTCCCTGCCTCAAAATCCTGCTAAGGAACCAGAATTATTCCTGTGCCCAGCAGAAAACTCAGTGAAGTGGAATGTCCATACATGTAATACTGGTTACTTCATTACATAAGGAAACATTTACATTTCTCATGAWTTTGTGATACTGAGAAGCATTAAATAAAGATGGTGTGTTTCAGGCTGGAATTTAATTTTTTTTCCCCTCTTCCAAAAGAATAAAAGTAGAGCCTTCCACACAGCGCTCAGGTGTGTGTTTTTGCCACTGATTATATCCATGACAATGAGGTGTAACAATGAGATCGCTGTTATCACCTGAGCTGCCCCAGGTGATGTGCATGCACACAGTCCACAGGTAATTGCACCCCTTGCATCCTGGGGGTGACACTAACCTGTCACACCTCCTGACACTGCTTAGGTGACAAATGAGAACTTTCTGGCACCACTGAGCATCCAAGATTGCTGCTTAAACCCAGCCAGTGAAAAGTGACAGGCGCTCCCGGGCGCTGTCCCTACAAAGTGATCCTCRAACCCAGCGTCGTGTTTGGCTTCCCAGAGGACTGGGAACACACACCACAGGCAGGATACAGTGGGCTCCATGGAATTCAGCCCCCATTTCTCCAAAACACACGCTCCACATACAGTAGGGCAGTCAGAGTGGCTGGAGTGGAGGTGGGCAGGTGCTTAATGGCAAACACACACCTGAGTGCTTTGCTGGAGCAGGCTGCAGACAACACCAGAGCTGTTTAACCAATTATTGTACATGACATTCTACCACACTTGAGCAATTTGCTTGGAACAATCACAGTTTACCTTATCAACAGGTGTCTTGTATTTTAACAAATGAATATTTATCAACTGTACATCACTGAGAACTGTATCAGTACTTCTTACAATGAATGGCCACATAAATCTGCCCAAACAATCCGCTCAGCCTAATCCTGCTAAAGTGACCACAGCACTCAGCATGAGCTTTGGATGTGTAAGAAAAGCTGGGATCAGGCTTAGAAACAGGGTTTTGTGTGCCTGCTGCCTCAGCCCTTCTCTGGTTGAATGTAGCTGGAGCTGTGCCAGTGGTTTAAATGGAAGCTGGACTAATTCCCTTATGGTTAAGATAAGCTCAGTCTCCAACTGGACTTTCCACCAATGGGACTTAATGGGCACGAGGTCTGCTCTTGCCAATTTGGCTTCCCAAGGAAAGCCTGGCTGCTTGTGTCTCAGCCATGCCAGGAAAGCCAGCAATCCAGTCTGTACAGCCCTTAGTTTATCTGTGGAGGTCCAATTCTTCAAGGTACACGTTTCACTGAAGCACCTGAAGAACTCCGTGGACAGAAGTAAAATTAAGGAACCTATTTATGTCAAACGACATGCTGATTTTCATTTAAAAAACAACTTAATCATCCTCAAAAGAAGTGTAAAACCCTCCATCTGTAATTAAGACTAGTTTCCTTTTTCAGGTTTTTATAATTTTCTGGTGTTTCTCCTATTAAGAAAGTTAAATTTATTTTCYGAAGACTATTTCAAGTCAGAGCAAACTTTAAAGCTGAGTATGAAATTTTAAATATAGATCKTAATAGTAAAAAAAGTCATGCATGAAATATTCATAAATATGCCAAGACTAAAAAGCACTGCTAGAAAATTATTCCTGGTGATTTTACTCAAAATTTTCTCATCCTGTTAAATGATGAACATATGAACCTATTAGAAAAATTACCAGTCTATGCCTACCTTTTTTTTTTTTGGTTAGAGATCCCATTTCCTTCTCTTCTCCTTCCCTCCCAGTACTGAGCACAAAGAGAATGATCATGCTGCCACACCACGAATTGTTTCCCATGCTGCATGTACTCCACACAGAAAAATGTGTGCAGCCTTTTTTGATGGGCAGAATGCAGTATTCCTGTGCTGCCTCATTATTGCAGGGATATTTTTCACTTTACCAGACCTATTGAAATGCACACCTTAGAAGTGCCTGTGGTATGTTTTTTTCCCCTGAAAAAACCCCATCATGCCTGAAAAGCACAGCCATTAATTGTACCATAACACTAATTTTGAAAAAAATTATTAGACCACCAACTAATCAAAGATCTATGGAAGAAATACAATTGATGTGACAACCCAGCAAGTCAGGACAGCCACTRGTTGAGAGAAAACATCCTATAGACAATTCTGAAGATACTTGCACTTTTTCATCATTTTCCAGTGCTTCAACAGTGCGAGAACAATTATTTTGTATCAGACCAAAAATCCTTCAGCCCCTTGACTTATCTCCTGTGGCAGAGATCAGACCTGCTGTGCTTATTTAGAGATTACACCGTGYACAGCATTTCAGAGTTCTCCCTCTCTAGATCTGTTCCAAGTCCCACCCTGGCCCCCAGACACTGCTGGGAGCTGAGAACATCAGCCTAAACAGCAGCATTTTGGTCATAAAAAACCTGCCCTGAGAAATAGTTATCTCAAAATCTCCCTGGAAATGTAAAGGAGGAAAAGGCACAGATTTTAATGACTCAGAAAAGCAGCACCTCCCAGGGCTGATGAGTGATACAACCCAAGAGGAACCCCATGGGAAGGTGACTGCGTGGTGTCAGCCTTCCCATCTCAGCAATACCAGCTCTTTTTGTCTGAATTCTTCCCCAAGCATCCTGGTCACTGAGCAGCTGAGAAAATGAATATACTCTTTGCCCTCACCTGCGTGGCTTAGCATACAAATTAATTTAACTGGGACAAGCAAGAGTGTTCTGAACTTTCTCATGTGAGAAGCTGCCTCACAGCCCAAGGGAAATCAAGAAGATTACTCAAGGAGTAAAAGCTGCATAACACCAGCAGAAGCGTCTAGCTCYGGTTTTGCTTTCTTCAAAATACTAATAAGGGAAATAAGTTTCGTATTGAAAAAGTCAGACTGGATACCCAGGGAAGAGGGATGTGTGGACAGGCTGTGACAGGGCATTCATGCTTCTCTGAGCAGTTCACCTCCCACAAAATCTGTACTTGGGGCTTCCACAGTGAGAYACACATCACATTTAAAGTGCTGAATTTAACTTTCAAATACACATCAAAAGCTGCCTATAATTTCTGATAACCTTACAAGAACTCCTGGCTTTTTCCTCCCTGACAGGTAAAGATCACAACATGTTTGCTGCCTATAATTTCTGAGAGCTTTACAAGAACTCCTGCCTGGTTCCTCCCTGACAGGTAAAGACCACAACATGTTGAACTTTGTTAACAGACATTGTCACTGAATTCAAAACTGCTTCTAAAACTTCAATTCATTCTTATTAGAAAATAGTGCCCTYATTCAAAAGCTTATGGTATGGAACAAGATCATCTTCCAAAAGTACTATTTCATAAAAAATTTAAAAGATCACATAAAATTTATAATAGAAGTGTGAATAGCATCATTATAATATTTGTAATAGCTTTTTCGAGCAGAACAAAATGCCCCAACTTCCACTTTTCTAGCCAGGCACTCAGAAGAGCTGATTTTTAACTATGTGTCAGAATTTGAAGTTAATTAAAACTAATTGCCCACTGTACTGTAAGCGATGCCACTGCATTTTCAAACAGCTCTGTTTCCATGGGATGATTTACTTAAAACTGRTGTCTCTCATTGACTGAATTCGGGGTTTGCCTTAATTGTATTGTTCAAGTTGTTTATCTTTGCTTTCTGCCTTGCAACTTTACATGAAAGGTCATCAATAGCAAAGTTCCTCGCTAAGACTGATACTTCTTCAACACAAGAAAAAGCATCCTAGAATATCAACTAGTTTATCAAAATCAACAAACTCCTTTGACATCTCACATTACCATTCCCACCAGCCACTGCTTTCTGTCCTCAGAATGYTTGTGTGTGTGCTCAGCTTTGTAGCAAAACTTCATGGCTCAGAACCACTGTACTGTACAGCAGCATTGTTCTCTTYCCCACACAGGGGTAAATTAAACCTCTTTAATGAGAATTTGTGCACACCAAGAGCCTTTCTGCTGCTCCCACTGCCACTGGTGTGCACACAGACCTGTTCAGCCTCGTGTGTCCAGACTGAAGGTCTCTCTGTGCTGGATCACACAGAGTGGCAGCACCTCCTCCTTCATGGGAGGCTGTGAAGGGTAAAACCCAGGGTTCAAGAGGGGCAAACAGGGCCAGGCACAAGTTCACGAGGGGCTGCAGGACTGCAGCAGCACAGGGGGTTATGTCTGTCAGGAGTACAGGAAACAGGGGAGGAGGAGAGTGCTCTGGATTTCTCGTGGCACAGGTCGAGCCTAGTGAAAAAGCACAGCCCTTCATGCAGTGTGACAAAAGCAGGCTATTTGCCACCATGATGCACAGCATGATTCACATCACCCGCTCATTCAGCCGATGGCAGCAMGTGCCTTCAACTCACCTGCTTCCCCCAACTCAGCTGCAAAGGGTGCTAGGACCGGTGTCTAGGGCAGAGTCAGCCTTTGGCATTCCCACCTGCTGCTCTGGGAATGCAGGCTCCACGGGAAGCCCTGGCACAACAATCACTCCTTTCCCTGTGGTTTGTTGAGGGAATTACCCCAGGAGATCCAACAAGAGCCCTGGAGAAGTTCAGCACGCAGCCAGCACACAGCACCTGCCCTTAACCACAGCATGCTCCAGTCAGCACACAGGATCACTGGCACCAGCAACCAGGAGGGAGCTGGAGTAGGTCCTGAAGATAACTTTTGTTGCTATAGAAAATGTACTCTAGAGGACCAGATGCTGTATAATTATATTTTCCAGCTTAAGAACATGCCTTCAGAATTAAATTTAACAGCCACAAACTCGCCTCATTCCCTGAAGTCAAATCCTGCCCAAACCCATCCCAAGTGCCAAGACTCCTACTCAAGCTCATCTCCAGAGGTCAAGTGGTGCTCAGAGGAGACAGACAATGGGCTCTGCAGACATCCTGCAGCTTGCCTGGCACTTTTGGACAGGAGTCTCTGCAAAGTCACTCAGCACAAGTCATCCACAGCCTGCATAGAGACCCACTGGGTGTATGATGGGCTGGAGGACAGGACTGTGCTAAAAACTGCTGGCATGGAGACAGACCATCATTTATCAGTGCAATCTGCAGTGGAGAGATGTACAAAGTGAGAGACATGAAAAAAGCACCACATTTCACCAAGTCCAACTTCCAGATGTTAAATTCATCCAAGATTCCTAGTCCATTTCATTATGAAGGGCAACAGCAGCTTGATAGCCTAGAGACTGGATCAGCAAGAGCAGAACAGGCACAAGTCACTGTTGAAATATGCCTGGGAAGTTTGCCTGTGCTGTCTGAAGCACATTTGGTTAAAATATGCTATTCATAAAAAATACACGTTGTGAAGAGCTTTTTCTAATTGGCATTCACTGTTGTCAGTTTTAGACAAACACTCTTGCTAAAGATCTCACTGCAGAAGACTTTGTGATAAACATTTCCAACAGGAGGATTCTGGAGTGGAAGTCCACACTTCAAGAAAACTGTGAAAAGCTTCCTGGTTTCACAGTGCTGGCAGCAAGTCCCACAATTTCTTTTTGGTCCAGAAACTGCCCAGTGCATTCACTGCAAATGGACTTGTAGAGGTGTCCCTCAGAGCAGGAGCTGGAAATGGTGGATTTGGGGAAGTTTCTGGCATAACTTCTTCTGTAGGATCATTGTAAGTGCAAACACTCAGCACCTTTGCAAACTGAGCAAGTGTGATACAGAATCAGAAAAATAAAGAGTAAGCACAGTGGGTTACATTTTAGTGTATGATATATGCTACACATACCACTGTGGTTTTTAAAAACTATATTTAACCACTGGTTTCTTTTGTTTAAATACTGAAAATCGCCTTTTGCTGCTTTCCCATCACACCATACAGTGACTTGTAGATATAATGCAACAAGTAATTCTGGAGCTGAAAAGTGCTTTTCAAAGGGGGAGAACCTGAATGCAACAGCTCAGTTAAACCCTGTGTGTGAATGCAAACTTTCCCTAGCYGGTTTTGCTCATGAGTAGCACAGCAATTGCTGCAATTCTTCACCTGAGTARAACAGGGACATTCAACCCCTTTAGCCCCAGTCCTGCTGTGGGAACAACCCTTAATGTTCACCAAATTCAGTTCAAGTTTTCTCCCTGTACTCATGGCTCTTGCCAGCAGATCAGCAATTTCTATTGCAACTCCTCTGGGGACACATCACTGCAGCTTCTTAATGCCAGGAGTTTCGTGGTGCTTTCACAAACAGAGGGTGGAACAAGCAGTGACACAGCTGCTGTGTTTGGGGCYGGGCTGCTGGCACCCCTCCCTCAGCACTCACTGCTCTCCTGAGCAGCTCCTGGCCTCATCTGCTGGACACCAAATTCTTCATGCACATGGCTGTAATCTCTCTTCTCCAAGAGACTGCAGGAAAAGGCAGATGAGCCCTGAGCAAGGATAAATTAATGCTGACATTTGCTGGAGTAATGTACTCTCTCGAGCCCCTGCATCTATGACGCAAATGGAGGCTGCTGGCGACACGAGTTTATATGCAACTTTCTGCTAAATCAGAGCATCATCTGCACAAATCAAGCACTTGGGAGACATCCTGAGATTTGTGGTGGTCCCTAGAGCCATAGCTGGGTTCTGAKCCATCTATTCTCACTGACTGCTGAGATTCCTTACAGGCAATTTTTAGTGACAGAACTGAGGATAAATCCCACCCGTATTTCACAAAGTAACAGGCAAGCTTTGTTTGACTTTGAAGTACAGATTACTCAGTGCTGATAGCACTACCTATTCCACACTGCTCATTTTCTTTCTTCCAAACCAAATCCAGGGCTGGTTATAAGTGGGTTTCTCCCCTACAAAGTCAATCTGGGACAAATGTGGACCCCAGGGCAAGTTATCCCATGTTCTTCACACAGTTGGAGAGTTGAATGAATCAGGATTTTCTACCTGTGACAAATTGTGTGTGTGTGATCCAAGACTCCTCAAAACCAGTGCAGAGCTCCTGTGGCCCCAGTGAGCTTTGGGACAGGTCTGCTGTGGCCTGGTGCTGCTGTACAAGTTCATCTCTGGGCATGCAGAGACGWGGGCTGGGGCCATGCTGGGACTCCTGGGGATCACACCCACGTTCTGCAGAACCTTTGCCCTCCAAGTCAGCACTTCCAGCTCACTGGAGGACCTCAGCCTGAAGCTGAGGGTGTCAATGTTTTCTTAATGGGGTTTCTAAACCTTCCATCAAACAATGYATTTACCACAGCTCTGCTCAATGGCTGAAGTCAGCGTGCAAGAATTTAGCCCTTGAAGCTGTGACTTAGGGGCATAGATCTATCCAAAACAAAGCCTTAAAAGTCATCAATAAACTGAATACCAGGACCAGGTATATACTCACAACCAGAATTTGCACTTAAAGATGTTGATATGTGGCAAGCTTCTTTGTGAAGGAAAACAGAGAGTATGAGCAGGGTTTTTTTTAGCTCTGATATACCACTTAAGCTGTGGCATGCTTCATTTGCTGAAATGGAATATAATATGTCTTTGTATTGAATTATACTTGGGTTGGTTATTAAATGAAAACTATTATTCCATTATAGCCATAAGAAATGGGAGTGCTGCATATGGCTGTGTGCAATCCATTAACTGGCTTATGGAGCCCCAGACCCTTCAGAGACCATTACAAATCCATTCCATGGCCCTCTCTGCCAGATTTTACACTCTGATATCTGCACTCCAGGCAGGAGGCATAAGGCTCTGTAGAACCTCTATTAATCAGCCTTTATACACTGTTTGTGCCAGCACAGACAAAGAATATTCCAAGCTTAAACCAATTTCTCATGTATTAAAGCTATTCCTCATGTATTGTTCTGTAGGTAAGTGTGTGATGCATGGATACAGCTTCCCTGTTCCAGRCTAACCAAATACACCAGGCTGAGGAGTTCACAAGCAGCTCATCTGCACCAGTGCCCATCTGAACCTGCCTCTTGCAAGGCAATAATTAACAATACAATAATTAACAAAACAAGGCAATCATCTTGCACTGTGGGGATATTTTGCAAGGGCACAGAGTGAGAATAAAAAGGAGAGTTGCCTTAATTGACTAATAGACAATCTTCCTTAATATTCSTTCTGGTGGCTGGGGGTTTTTTATGCAGAACTCTGTTTTCTGTATACAGAATCTTTAATATTAGAATTATTTACAATGATTCAGCAAGCTTTTTCTTTTTTGCAATGTTGTTTGAAAGAAAATGATCATCCAGCTATGAGTCTGCATGGTTTGTGTTTAAAAAAGGTCAAGCTTACAGTGTGAAATCGATCTTTTGTAATTTCCTTTGTATCATCTAATGGGGGAGGGCAGCTTGGATTTAAAAGACACCAAGTTAATGACTCCAACAAAGATGCTAGCTGAAAGCAAAAGTTTGACCCAAGTTTTAACCAGGAATGTTTTGCTACCCAAAATGAATTTTGGTAAATTTGAATTTTGGTAAAATTTTGCTTTTATTTGGCTAGATGAATTTTCCAAACTGCCTGATCCAATCAGTTCTCTCCTTTCTCCATYATCCATGCCATGCTCACCAACTCAACATCAGCACTCCAACTTTCACCAGGAAATGGTGATGACAGAAGGAGGTATTGGCTCCCAGTGAGTCTGGACAGGACTGGTGAACACATTGGTACAGAAATCATACAGAAAATGGCTTGTCACCAAAGCCAAAGGGGGAAATGCTCCTGTGAGTTGCAAGTATCCAGAAACCTCATACACCGCAGCATTCAGCCCAGGAGAGCAGGAGAGGGAGCTCTTGGTAAAGGTGGTGACAGGGAGACAGCAAATCCAAGCTGCTGGGAATGGACACCTGGCTCTTTTTGACCCCATTCAAGGCAGAACTGCACATCTCTCTGCTGATGGTCAGAGGATGTTTCTTACTAACATGTAAGAGAGAGGACAATGCACAAGGAAGAGCCAAGCAGGAACTGGGAGGTGCTTGGAGAGCAATGGCATCGACAGCCCGGCGTGTTAGCACTGCCACTGCCAGAGCTTTGAAATATGCCTTCACTTCAGAYACACACAATCCTATGTATTTAGTGCATTTTCTGGCACTGGAGTGAAAGCTGATGTGCTAAAAATGCATGACTCATGCAGGCTGTTAGATTTCATTTCCTCCTGAGGAAAGACAACTGCTCTTGTCTTTGTCTTAGGGCCAACATTTTGGGTAATCCACCTTTGACACTTACAGCCCTAAGCCAGTTGGGATTTCTCTCTGGGCCGGTTCCCAGTCCCTCTTCCAAACAGAACAAATGCAAAAAGCTGATGCAATTCCTCAAAAGCCTGAGGTGGCTGTGCAATGGGTGTGGGCTGCCTCAGCAAGGCAGTAATTAATTGTCTAATTAGCTGTTCTGAATCACTACCACTGTGCACACAGGGATCCACAGGTGAGCTGTGACAGCAAAACATCTTTTTGGCAAGCCTGCTATGATCTGCCATGGCTCAGCACAGGAGGTGAGACAGCCCCACCTCTGAGATATCCAATCTACTTTACAGGAACGAGCTCTGAACTACAGGAGACAGAAACCCAAGGGGGTTTTTTCATATTTTTGTTGACCTATTGTTGCCAGGGTCAGAGTTATTTCCAGTTACATGGCACTSCACCACCAGGAATTTTCCTCTGGACTTTTCTTCATTCAGTAAATTCATTCAGAGGAGTTGAGAGCAGATGCTTACATAGAGGTGATAGAAGAGGGAAACCTGCCCAAGTTGGCAGCATCTAGGAGCATCTGGTTGCAATAACACATCAGAGGTTGCTATTTGACTCAGAGAGACTCTGTTCCTAATGCAACAGAAAACCCTTCCCACAACTGGCAACAAGAACTTGACAAATTCCTTTTTGTTCTATTTTTCCCACTATTTTCAATACCMTGCCAAGCTTGTGGCCAGAAGGGATCGTCCTTTCTGTATCTCATCAGTAGGGCTCTTGCCTTTTATTCTTTCTTTTTTTTTCCTTAGCACCAGTGCTTTTGAAGAAAGGAGAACAGCCAAAAATATCCTGAAAATGTTCTCAAGGGAAACATCTTGCTGGGAAGAGGAATGGGAGATAATCCACCCTGCTAACTGATGTTCATGGCAGACATGCTCCTTCTAGGCATTTAAGGTCTTCCTGATTCTGATCAGTCCAGGCTTTCAAGCCCYCCTCTAGAAACTCTTGAAAATTCTAAATGTATTTTTTAATCCCCAGGCTAAAAATTCAGGGAGCTACAATCATGTCCACTCCAAATTCTTCTGATTGATTAGGAAAATTCCACTCTATTGATATCTCAGTTCACCMATGAGAAAATAGGCATGAAGCATTTTTAGGTGCTACATTCCTTCATAGATAAAGTACAAAAAGCATTCTTTATGTCAAGCTGCCTGCACTGAATAATTTTTCCTCATTTTATTTCCTTTCTGGAAAGACACCTTTTCCCCAGCTCTTGTTTCATACCAAAGGGAAGGTGAACATCTACAGGCATTGGCAATCTGGATTTCCACAGCTGAACAGGGAAATCACACAAACAACTCCCTCCTGTGCCCCTTGTTACACCAGGATAAATCTGCATTCCCCTGCTGCAAGGACAGGGCAGTTCACTGAAGCTGCCAGAGCCAACAGAACAAGCTCTGACCCTCTCTGTCTGACTGCAAGGWAAAGAAAACCTGGGTTTTTTCATAATTTCTGCTTTGGCAGAGCACAGGGGGSTTGGAGGTGGCAGCGAGGGCCAGGCAATTGCAATTAGCTGACAGAAATGGGCACACAAGGGCTGCCCCTGGTGTTCAGGGAGCTGCCCTCTCCAGAGGGAGCCTCTCTCTGAGAGGAGGCACCCTGCTGAAAAAGGCAYGGTCACTAATTTAGAATTCCCCCTGAAAAATGGCAGGAGTTTCRCAGAAAATGTGAATTTCCTAAATTGTAAGATTTCAGCAAGTTGGGGCAAATCTCCAGAGGAGGTAAAACTTYAAATAGAAACATAAAACTTACTGTTAAAGACAAAGCCAGCTCAAAGTATTTCATATGGAGAAAGAAAAAAATCAAGCTGTAAAACCTTGTGTCTTCACAGTCCTCCATCAGTTATGGCAGCACCTGGAGGATGCATTTACCCCTCAACACTTCTTGACTMAGGAATCATTTGGATCAGATCACTTTTGGGAGGGTAATTTCTCTGTGCAGGAACCATCAATCCCCTGTGCTGCCAGCTGAATGCCTGGGTGTGTACCAACAAAAGCTGAACTGGATTAAAGCCAAAGCTCTTGGTACTACAAACTTCACATTTTAAATGTGGTATTTTACTGCTATTTAGTACTTYTACAAAAAAGCAGATTTTTTCCCCATTTAAAAAAAATAAGCATCATTATCTCTGGCTGGATGCTATGCATGAATTCTTGAGCATTTCCCATTTTTAGAGAATGTCTCTGGTTTCTATTTGCTTCTTTTCACTTTTTTGGTAGTTAAAACAAAGCATTTTTTTTTCCTTTCTAAAGCCAAAGCCTCTCTTCAGATGACAAAACACTACAGCTAATGAAATKAAAATGATATATAAGAAAAGAAACCTCCATTCATAAGAGTTATTCCAATTGGTTGATGAAAGGCATTCTGATATAGTAAACATATGTTAGAAAAAGAACAGAATTTCTGCTTATAAAAAGACAGTTCTCAAGTGTTAACCATTAATTTCAAATTAAATCAGCCTAACAATGTTCTAAGGTAGCAATACAGCTATGTAATTTCCCCATTAGATTTAGTAAGTCCTTTTGTGGACACCAAGATGATGTAAAGCACATGATATACAAATAAATCAGGAAAAAAAAGAATTACTGGGGTTTTTTTTTCATAATTTCTCTGAGGACACTGAAATTTCTCATTAAAAGAGGGCCTGGCTGCAAAGAACAAATCCATATAACAAATTAATATACTGGTGATGAAACATGTGGAATATATAGAGCAGGATTATAAATATGGATTTTATGCATCACTATACAGAATATGCAGTGAAATCTCCTCTTCCCACAAATGTAATAAAGGAATAAACATGTTGCAGGAATAGATTTATTGCACAAAGTTCCACGTTTAAGAGATCTCCTGAGCTGTGTTATGTGCTAGGTAAGCTCTGATTGATAGCAGCTTCCAGTGCAGGCCCCTTTATCCCCTRCCATATCTCCCTGTCAAACCTACAAACTATTTTTTTTTCTCTTTGTCTTTTTCTCCCATTCACTGACAGTTAAAACACTCCTAAACAATGACAAAGTTTCTGTAAACCCTTTCTCCTATGAAAAAGGCTAAATTTCCAAGCCATCCTTGCTCATGAAGTGTTCTTTGCCTCCACCCACCAGTAAAGGGAGAGACATGAACAGTCTTTTGAAAACTGCCTTGTGTGCAAGGAATCCCAGAGCAGCCTCTGACCCTTCCCTCTAAAAGCCATGGGAATTTCCTTCCCAAGTCACACAATCCACTGCAGATCATCCAGTTTTCCTCAGGAGAAAAGAGGCCCTGCCATTTAACAGGAGCTGCAGAGTGTGCATCTTGTCYTAAGGAGGAAGGAGCATCCCTCTGCAGCTTGGCTGAAGCTCACCTGACACATCCTGCAAGGAAGAGATGATCAGCCCTGGGCCASTGTTTTTAAAGAAAATCCCCCTTTTGAAACTGCTGAAAATAAGTCAGTGCTGTCTGAACAGGGTTGTGCYCTGGGTTTTGTATTATTTTTACATGTGATTGTCAAATCAATCTGCAGTGCACCTCTGTTGATAAGATGAGCTTGTTTACTAACATAAAAGTTACAGTCTGTCTGCCAGCTGTGTGTATGTCATTGAGGAGCCTGTTACTGGCTGTGGAACCATTTCTGCTGCTTGCAAGGCTGAGCATAAACCYCCAGGCCTGCAGAGTGGGCAAATGCACTCACAGCAGCTTTCAGACACACTGGACCAATTTATTCACCAGTCCAAACCAAACTCTGTTCTAACTTCATTGAATCAGCCTCAGTCCCTTTGAAGACACCAGTCTTATGCCAAACCCTGGTAACTGAACATCATTTGTTTGTTGTTGGTATTGAAATGAAGTGCTAACTAGTACATCTCCTGTTAAAGACAGAATGGCATTGAGTAATTCTAATCAGCTCCTTTATGAGAAAGTCTGTTTCCCTTCTGCCCACGTTTGCTGTCTGCATGCTAATTCACTCCTGCTTAAACATGCATTGTCACCACTTACCCAAGTAAATCTAKATTTTTTTTTTATTATAAAACCACATTAAGACAGGTGCAGTTGATTTATTCATCTGGACTGGATTGTTCCTGAGACAGACATCAACAAACACCATCATAAGTCAGTGTAAAATATGCACTTGCTTTAGCTACACTGCTCAATTACTGATTCTCTGCAGTTCTAATAGTTTTTATATATTCTGTCTCCTCTGTCTTGGGCAATGTGCTGCCATTTACAAAATTCACTAGAGGAAACCTATGGCCTACTGCCCTACATTAAAGCCCTGCTAATTAATGACAGATATTCTTCCAGGACTGTGTTCTGGATCAATGAGAGAAAAAAAAGTGTCCCATACTTTCCCTTTGTTTTTCCACTTCCACACCACATCCAATGGCTCTTGTATTGAAACCCTATGCTGAACGTAATGAGATGCAAGACTGTTCTGCATCCATGGTTACTATTTACTAACAAAACTGATGATGTCAGGAATTTAATTAGGTTGTTTCTAGCACAGAGATTTTAAACCATGAAATCATTAAAGTGTCTAATCTTTTCTTTGTTTGCATTTGATAAAAAAGTAAACCCCAAACTGAACACCATTCCTGTCACAGAGAGCTAAGCTCCTCAGGGTTTGCCAGGCATAACACACTAACAGGTTTAAGAGTAATTAACACAAGCTAGTCCACACACTATTATTTTTTCAGACTACACCACAGCAGCAGCAGCATTGCTGGGCTTCAAGATAGTACAATGTTGTTATTACAAATCCTTACTTTCAAGATTTATAACTTGGCTGTAAAAATGAGCTTCAGGCTAAAATTTGGCGTACRTGCTCCAGGCATTTGTTTTTAACACCAGAATTGTTATAATCCTGAGTAGGGTTGGGACATGCTGGGATGGCACCACAGAGAGAAGTGGGTGCAGGGGCTGTGGAACTATCCCATGTCTCCATCTAATCCCTGGGCACCCCCTCCCATGGGAGCCCCCCTGGCTGCCCACTGCCAGGGGCTGGGCAGCCTTTAGCAGAGCTTGGCATCAGAGAGGCTCCAGCCCAGAGTCAGTRCGTGGAAGGACACAGATCTCCTCCCACTGCTGCCCTGGCACAGCCTTTCCAGGCTCCTGCTGTTCCTTAGGGAGCAGCAACGAGGCCACCAACACAAGGCAGCCAGGTCCAGGGATCCACCTGTGATCTGAGCAAGGTTCACTTTCAGGCTGTGATAAAGTGAGCTGCAGTCACCCACCCACAGGCTTATTTATGCTCCTTTTTTGTTGTTTTGTTTTGTTTTGTTTTGTTTTGTTTTGTTAAACTTTACAGCCCTCAGAGATCCTTCAGTAGGAAGATTCCCCTGCCATGGTGCTGCTGCCACTACAGGTCTATGGTGAAGGCCAAGGATGGGAGCACACAAAGCACCTCCCACCCTCAGCTCAGCTCACACACTTGGAGCTCAGCTCAGATCACACACTGGGGAGCTCAAACTTGGAGCTCAGCTCACACACTTGGGAGCTCAAACTTGCCAGCTCAGCCCAGCTCACACTTGGGACCCACAGCCCTCCCAGGAGGATGATCAGCAGAGATGCAGCCAGTGTCCAACCAGGGACAGAGACCACAGGGTTGCCAACCAGCAAGACAGCACAGGCAGCTGATRCCTGCTCCCTTCTCTGTTCTAATCTAAAGGGGAGCAGCACTGAGCATGGTCCTTGTCCCTGCTTTTATAGRCTAACACACCTGCAACCCAACAGAATCAGAAAAAATTCCTCCTTAGCAAGACCTTAGTGGAAAAAAATTAACCCAAATATTTTTTGCATGATATCAAGGTAGTTTCCACTGGCTGCTCTGAAGGTGGGCTGGAAATGCTGCTCTTCCCCACCAGCATCACATTCCTATCAAACTCTGGGCCACCTGAGATGTGTCCCCCCAGCTGAGTGGCTGTGCATTCATCTCCTCTGCAGCAAACCCAGATGCACAATGCAGCCAAAAATTAATATTTATTGCGTGATATCAAGAGAATTTCCACTGATGCCTGGAGAGGCTGCCTGGAACAGAGRCTGGACAGTGATAAAGGAATAAAGTAGGGATTTATTTAAAGGCCTTCAAAGGACACAACTTGGGCAGTACAAGAGCCCAGCCAAGGCCACACCCAAGATGGATCCTGCGTCACGAGTTTTCACATTTTTATAAGTTTTGGTTCATTTCCATGTTGGGGTTAATTGTCTAATTACAGGCCCAGGTTATGGAGTCACATCCTCCCAGTTTGCTCTCCTCAATTTGCTGTTGTTTGCACTTTTTGGGCCTGAAGCTGCAATGGTGCCCTTGGTTCTGGGCTGGAAAAGGATTGTTCCGTGTGACTGAGCTGTGAGGAGAACTTGCCAATACTTTATATGAAGTTCAGAGTCACACACCAATGCAGTACAGAATGTGGAAAATATGAAAGCTAAACCTTAAAGCATGCTCTGAAGGTGGGCTGGAAATGCTGCTCAGGCTCCTGTCAAACTCTGGGCCACCTGAGACGTGTCCCCCCAGCTGAGTGGCWGTGCATTCATCTGCTCTGCAGGAAACCCAGATGCACAATGCAGCCAGGGTCCCCCAGGGGACAGCTGCAGCACAGACAAGTGACAAACGTGAGGATTACTGTAATGCCCTGGGGACAATTAGAGCATGCCAGGAAAACTCAGCCCTGTTCATCTCTACAAAAGGGATCAAACTGTTCTGTATCACTATTAGCACCAMAGCTTCTTAATGTGCAAAGCCAGAGGTATCCTGTCAAAAAGCAGTAGGGTATCAGGCAAACTAAAGAACTCCATTAAACACAAATTTCCCAGAGTCACGTTTCTGCAGTTTTGACAGCTTCCTCTTTGTCATCAGGAGTAGAAAACCYCATGAAAGTGTCTGAAGTTCTAAGTGACAGGAATGTGATCACACTTAAGAGTTAAAGAAAAAATAAAATTAAAGAATCAAAGGTATAACTTCAAAAGGAAAATAGGCTAGAAGTCAAACTCAAATAAATCAACACATGGAATTGCTAAAGGCCCAAATAAGCATTTTCCTGAGCAAATGCTTTTGAACAGAAAGCTGTTGAAAGGTAGATTGGAAGAAGATCATTGCATTGGACTATAAGATAGRGGTTTTGTTTTGTCATGTAAGATAAAAGCAACTCAGATTTACTGCTGCTTCACATAGCAAAATTCTCATGAAATTCAAGATAAACACTGAAGAGGTTTGCAGTGGGTAAGAGGGTTTTTACTTTTGAATGATTAAACTTCTAAAAAATGTTATGGTGGTTTGGTGAAAGCCTTTTGCTAATCTTAGCAAATTATTTTGCTGCAGAAGAAACCAGAACCTGAGGTTTCTTCAGTTCAAACCCACTTGTTTTCTATATTATATCCTAAACTTTCATRTGAAGATTGAAGTATTTAACAGAGGTTCTTTTCAAGTTGTTGTTTTGGTGTTTTTRAATTTCCAGCTTTGAAAATGAGACTTCATTGAAGTCTTCAGTTGAAGTTCATTGATTTTTGAATCATGAGAAGTATTGATGGAAATAAACTAAACCAAAGATGTGATCATCTCGTATCCCAGAAAGACTGCATGGGTGCCCCTGATTAACCTGGATTAGCATGTTGGGAGTGCTTGTACACCTCAGTTTGGAGCAGTGTCTCCCCAAGCCCCTCTGTGTAAATGACTGGTGAAGCCAGTTCTGTTACTCAGGGCTCTGAGACAGTGCCCATCGCTGTACAGCTCAGTCTCTCAGCTTATTTAAAGGCCAGTCCCTGACAAACCCCAAATTCAATGGGGTCCCAGCTGTGGGTTTCTCTGGCTCTGCACTGAAGGCACCCCAGACAGCAGTTTCATGTTCACACTCAGGTGTTTATTATCTCTTAKCAGTAAAACAGTCTCACTGCTGTGAGTTCAGCAGCTTTGCATTGGAAGGCATAAAATGGCCAACAATCCCTTGGGACAAGGTCTCCTAAGACTGAACTRTCCAATTAAGAGCTGACACCTGGATTATTTTCCCTTTTACCCCAATCACTGATCCCACAGAGCCCCCAGTGCAGACTGTTCTGCCCAATTACAAAATGCCACCCAAACCCAAGGAGAAGGAGGAAGAAGCAGCATGAAGAAGAAACCCAGGACAGCGCCTTGTGCCCTCCATCTTGCTGCCATCCACAACACACTAAAAACCCCAAACCTCAATTTCTCACCCAGTGATCCACCTGCACTGCTCTCTATAATCTATTGCACACTTTTGTGGGTTCCAGTCTATCCTGAGGTCTGGGGAACTTTCTCCATGGCTGAGGGTCACAGTCAGTGCTGCCCTGGGGGTCAGGGCACCCAGAGCAGACA
>JACDOX010000163.1:69256-114320 GCA_014549065.1 Cardinalis cardinalis | reverse complement strand
GCATTTCCCATTCAGCTGCTGCTTCCCCATTTTCCCAAGGCCAAGGCTCCCAGACTGAACCGAGGGCGCTCCTGGGTGTCCCCACTTGTGCCTGGGGCCACATCAGGGCTTTCACCCCAGAGCTCTCTCACCCCAGCCCTGGAGGCACCGAGGTGCTCTAAGGAGAGCTGGAAGAGCCCGCAGCCAAAACCCTTGGCCACAAGCACTTCTCCAGAAGTGCTCTAAATAAAGAGATGCCTCATTGCTCATAAGTCACCTTAGAGCAGCAGGCAGAGAGGACACTGAGGATGAATCTGAGTGAGGAGCTATTACTTAAGTGAATGACAAAGACTGTTCTAACTGAGCATTTCATTACTTTGACCTTGTAATAAAAAACATCCCCTTTATATTTGTTCCAGGTTTGCATAATCGGTTTCTTTCCTCTTTGATCATTTAACCAGATGCAATTCTCCTGCACAGAGCTTTGCTATTGTTCCCATCAGACTCCAAAATGCCACTGTGCACTGTTATTGCACAAAAAGCAGAAACAGCAAGTTTGGGCATCCTGCCATTGCCATTTCACTTATTTTCATCTTAAGTGCAAAATGTTCTTTGTTTGGCAAAGAATAAGATGTGYGTGTCACAGTGGGGAGGGCAAAAATATGAGCTGAAAGTCAAGCAGGGTACATTGTGCTCACCATGCTGTGTGTTTGTGGGCTGAAAGGCACCCATGATCCAAAACTCACCATGGGGAAAAAAAAAATCACATAAAATCTCCCACAGTCACCTCAATACATACAGAGAGTGAAGAATTACCAAAATACCCCTGGTCTTTATTTACTATTGGAGACTGATCTTTTAAGAACTTGTTTTGTCAAAGGACAGARGAGCAGGCAGAGCAAAGGGGAGGTATCAGAAAGAAAAAYGTAACTTTCAGCATACCTGTGTTACTTCCACCAGAAAAATTACGATGAACACAGGTAAAAATATAGGAAGAAGCAGAAGGGAAAGCAAAGAGAAATGGTTTGAATCTGTGGCAGCTGGAAGGTCCTTCAAATGGCTGCTTCGTTGATGTGCTCCAAAAGCAAAGTGCAGGGCRAGGGCCTGAGGCCAAAAGGGGAGAACCCAGCTTGTCCCAGCAAGCAGGGATTGAACTCCAAGCTCCCCTCATGCTGAGCCATAGGAAGAGGTGGTAAAGAATAAAAATGCTGCAGATTCATAGCAAACCAAGTCTGAGTGGTTTGAATATTTCTTCCACTAGAATGATGGCACAAGGGAAGGCAGATCTTAGTTTCAGAAAAGAGRCAAAGCAGCTGCAACTCATTTCAGCAGCAAAGAATCAGTAGCAAGAGCAAAACAAAGAAATGCATTTGTGGAAGTGAGGAGTCTCTGGGGAGGCAGTGTTAACATGGCCCAACTGTGGCTCAGAAGAGATAAGACTGACCTGGAAATTCATCCTAGAAAGATCCCAAATGAACAGAACTTACACAATATGGCCTAAACAGGAGCCTTAGAATAATCTGGGGGGAAAAAAATTCCCTTTTAATTGTTATTTGGTAGGACATTCTCTAATTCATCAGTAGAAGTTAATCACCATTCCAGTCACTGCCAACTATTTCAGCTGAAGATTATCAGTCCCATCTGCCAAGACASAAAACTGAAGTACCAAAACTAACATCCAAGCCTGGAATCTAGGAGATCTGCACTCTGTGGCACAGCAGCAGACCTGAGGGCCCATTTCAAAGAGAGAGTCAAGGAACAGATGATAAGGGTAAAGAATATCTTCTGCTGTGACATACATTCGAGTGTTGTTTTAGTTCAACCCTTTTCAATCCAATCTGTACAGACCTCAATGAGAATTTTAGTGGTTAGAGAAACCAGGGATCATCACAAAGCAGCACTGCCTTCAGTTCTGTGRGACTTTTTGCCTGTTTGTGAACTGAGACTGACAGATAACAGGTTTTATTCTGCTCCTTTCTCACCAAACTTGGCAGCACAAGCTCTGTTCCTGGCCCTCAGAGTTCAGTGCCTGGGACAAAAGGGCTCTGAACTCATCTCAGATAATCAATAACACCCACATGATCAGCATCAGGAAGATAACCCACAAAAGCAGCTTCTAAGAAGTCTGTAGCTGTACAAGAAAGCCTAAAACCAACCCCCTTCTGCCAAAACACAGAGAACTGTTTGGTCACTAATGGGACTGCTGGTCCTAATGATTAATTTAAACACAAAAACTTTTTTATGATCTAAAATGGGTTCATACATGAAGTGTGTTGGATGCCATGCCATCCTTTAAAAAAGAATATAATCTCTACAAGTGGATAAATATTGATTTCCCAATTATACTGTGGGCCCTCAAGCAGCCATCAACAAAGATTGTGTTGAAGCTCTACACTACAAAAATATAAGAACTTTATGAGTCCCTCCCCATTAACAGGAAAACCTATATTTAAATAGGAGAATTAATGCTATTTTATATGTATATAATAGTAAGGAATTGGTGTTCTCCTTTTGTGTTGTAAGGAAAGGATGTTCTGTGAGCAGCCTGGCTGCAAAGTGTCCTCAGGGCTGGGCTGCTGCCATCCCATGTGGATTGGGCTTGGAGAAAGGCACAGGCAGAGCTCCCAGGGGCTTCACAGAGGCATAATCTGCAAGGACTGCTCTTGGAGAACCCTGCATTTCATCTGAGGCCATGGAGAAGCCTCCAAAATGGAATGACAGAACTGGGAATGTGGGTGTGGAGTTTGAATAGAAATGTGTAATATCACAGGGTGGAAAACAGAGTTTAAAGGTTTAGAATATAGCAATATATATAAAGCAAGTTGGAGGTTTTRGAGAGATGGCTAGTYCTTCTTCACCTTCTTCTCCACGGGCTTGGGTGGTTTTCTGTAATTGGACAGAAAAGTCCACATTGCAGACTTTGAGTGATTGGTTATTGGGTTAAAAGTGAAACTAATTTAGGTGTCATTTCTTAGTGGGATGGTTTAGCCTTAAAAGACCTTGTACCAAGAGATAGTTGGCCATTTTGTGCCTTGTTAGTGAAGAACTGCAGRACTCACTGCTGTGAGGCTGAAACGTTGGTAAGAAATAATAAACACCTGAGTCTGAATGCAAACTATCACTTTGAGTGCTTTCAATCCTGACCTCAAGAGAGGTAGAAAAAAGAAGCCAAAACCTGGCAGACTGCCCCTCATACCTAAACATTTCYTAAGGGTATCTAATGTTAAGTGTAAAGTACTTGAAACTTTAAGGAGCAGGAACAGGTTGAATTCATCTTGTGTTTTAGTTCTGCTACAGATCACCACACTGAAGGTCTCTCTGGGCCTTGGTGGTCATTTAAAAATAGGAATAAAATGCCTCCAGTCATAAATATTTCTAGGCCATAAAACCTCTGTGTTACACACCTGAGTCACTGTGTTACTGTCCAGTGTGAGAACGATGCTCAGCCCTGCAAATGGAAGGGTGAAATGACATACTTTCTGAGACATCCCTCCCTTTCAAAGTTTGTCTAAAGAGAGTTTCCAGAAATATTGAGCTATTTCACAGTCACAGAATCATTAGGCTTGGAAGGGACCTCTGGAGATTATCCAGCCCAGCCCCCTGCCAAGGCAGGGTCACCTGGAGCACAGAAACACATCCAGGTGAACTTTGAATGTCTTTTCAAATTAATCCTTTATATTGGAATGCATCAAAACAGATGAAAGGGAAGAAGAGAGTCAATTTTTCTAGCAAGAAGGCATTGAGTGTCACATTCACATTTTCTGAAAAATCCCTTTTGCCCAGGATTTTTCTCTGAAACAATTCTGATCTCATTTGCTTCTCCTGTGTTGTGCTCATGTGGAATGTGTTTGGAGATTGTTTCCCCACAGGTGATTGTTCCATTGGATTCTGCTGGGAGTTGTTTTCACTCTTTGGCCAATCAGGGCCAAGCTGTGTCGGGGCTCTGGAGAGAGTCAGGAGTTTTCATTATTATCTTTTTAGCATTCAGTAAGTATCCTTGCTGTATTCTTTAGTATAGTTTAGTAATTTTTAATATAATATAGTATCATAAAATAATGAATTAGCCTTCTGAGACAATGGAGTCAGATTCATCATTCCTGCCTTCCTCCATCTGGGGGGAACCCAAATACAATAATTGAGTTTTTGTGAGGTTCTCTGAAGAGCTGAGACAAACATGAACTGTTTCTCCATGTAATGCAGCRCTTATTCCTTGTCCCCTTGATCAAGAGAGTGAACTTTCCACAGGTCCTAATTTCACTTACAAGAACAGTTCCACATCATACCTTGCACAGGCTACTTTCAGGTAAAAAGAGAGTGCAAAATAAGTAGCTATAAGATTTTTTTTATTTTTATTTTTTCACATGAAGCAAAGATTGTTTAAAATTTTTCCTTTTTTTCTTAAATGACACTGATTGCTGCAGTCATTCTGAGACCCTCTGTGATGGGATGTTGCATGTCTAAGTGCTCCCTTGGCTGCAGTAGATATAAGCAGATATAAGATTTTTTTAAGATGTAAGATAAGATGCAAGATAAAATGTAAGATAAGATGTAAGATAAGATGTAAGATTTTTTAAAAATTTTTCACATGAAGCAAAGATTGTTTAAAGTATTTTTTTCTGAAATGACACTGCGATTGCTGCACTCATTCTGAGACCCTCTGTGCTGTGATGTTTAATGTTTAAACGCTCCCTTGGCTGCAGCAGATATAAGTAGATATAAGATAGGGTATAGGATAAGATGTAAGATAAGATGTAAGATAAGATATAAGTAGAGATAAGATTTTTTTTTTAATTTTTCACATGAAGCAAAGATTGTTTAAAGTTTGGGTTTTTTTCTGAAATGACACTGTGATTGCCGCAGTCATTCTGAGACCCTCTGTGATGTTTCATGTCTGAGTGCTCCCTTGGCTGCACCCCACTGAACACAGGGACGTGGGATGGCTCTGRGTTCAGGGCTGGCCTCATGCCTGCTGCTGAGCAAGAACTCACAGATCTGCAGAGGCAGCTGGAGTTTCTCTGGCTTGACTGGGCTGGATGTGGAGATTCAGCAGAATCCCTTGGCCCAAACCCTCTGGGCAGCTCCTGCAGGGCCTGGTGAGCACCTGCATGGAGAGAGGCTGCTCTGGACAAGCTGGGTCTGCTCTGGGCTGGGAGCACACACTGTCATGTGCCCACTACAGCAGCAGGGCTGCAGCAGTGACTCTGAGGACTTCCCACCCCAAACAGCAGCAGGGACACAAACCACCAAACAAGAGTTCCCTGGTGTATGCAAGCATGAATGAAGGAGGCTGAGAGCACCTTGTGCTGACCTGAGCACAGTGTGAAGAGCCTGAACTTCAAAAGCTGCTCACAAATTCTGTGGCCATGTGAATAGGCAAGGACTGATTGCACAACACATTTCTTTTGCTACCAGCTGAAGTTAAAATGCATGGCAATGGACCCCTCTCCCTGGCAGCCCCAACACTATCCATTTCTTTACCAAACAGAGAGARAGCAGCTTTGTAAAGCTATCTGTAAAGTTTTCCAATACTTCAGCTACAGGGTTACATGGTCTGCAACCCAGATGGGTTGCTGCTATTCTCAGTGAAATGTTCTATTAATTAGCTGCTGACAGCACAAACCAGCTTTAAACTGTCCAACTGGAGGAGGGTGGGGGACACATCAAATGAATCTGATCTTCAGGGGACAAGATAGAAAGGTAACAGATGTTGCTGTGCCCTGACCTTGGTCTCATCAGTGTTCTGTAGGACAGTGGTAAATAAAATTTAACAACCAAAGAGAAAAGTGAAAGGGATTCATCWGCAAGAGCTCCCAGCTCTGCTCTAGCACTTTGGCAGATGATAAAAGCAAGGGTTAGGTCCTCAGCATGAGCAAGTGCAGCTGCACTGAGTGCCAGGTGAGGATCTCCAAGCTCTCAACATGGACATGACCCAGCAGCAGCAGCAGCAGAGCTGTGGCAGGATCACAGGTGAGGAAAGGACCTGGCACCGCRTCCTTCACTGCTGATGGATGCCACACACTCAGGAGAAATGAGGAGACAGAGTGCCCTGAAGTCACTAAACAGCCCTGAACACAGGGTGGCACAGGGTGCTGGCACATGCACAGCCTCAAGCCTGGCTCCCTCCTGGACAAGGAAATGTCCTGTGCCTCTGACAAGTCAGCCTGGATGGTCAGATACGAACACCACCTCCTCCTTATTTCTGAAGTCCATCAAACAAAAACTAGAATTAAAAACAAGCAAGCAGCACAGATGCCTGCTCAGACTGCARCTGCAGCAGTGAATATCCAATACACAAAGCAAACCCTAAGGTACCTACAAATGCTTTGGGCAGGAACCAGGACATAAATCCACAAAGTTTCTAAAAGGAAAAGCCGCTGGGGACTACCACAACCACAACAACAGCTGAGAATAGRGGCTGAAGAATGAGAGAAGAGGCTGAGAGGCAGCAATAGAGGTCTGAGATCAGGGAAGGAGGATATGGGAAGCACTAAAACGCCATTCAGTTGGCAAGAATTGTTCTGCTTGTCTGCCAATCCTGGCTTGTTTATGACTTCCAAGAAAGCAGGCTCACCCCTGGATGCCCAGCACACCACCAAGCTGAGAATTTCAGAGTGGGCTTTCAGAAGTAGCCATGGTCAGACCTGTGTTCCAGATTGCAATGCAAGATGTTTTCCATTACCATCTGTATGGCAGATTATCTTCCATCAGGTGGGCAGTTTGCTTTATCTCTCTCTTTGAGTGATCACATTCACACCTCCCTGGGGAGGGGACATTGCTGATAACAGCCATTGAATGTCACTGCATGGCTGATAAGAACTACAGCATCTCATTGGGAGATGTGAGCCCAGAGGGAGGAGCCAAGCATTCCTACCCAGATATAATCCAGAGGTTTTTGAGACACCAGCACAGCTTCTCCATGGGATTCCCCAGAGGAACAGCAGCTGTCTCTTCTTCCACTGGATCTTCAGAGGAGGAATACATCCTTCTCTACAGGATCCCTGCTCCAATAGAACCACCCCTGACACTGCAGGAGGGCTGCAGCCACATTTCCAATGGGACTGCACCAACACCCTGACCCACAGGGTGTCAGGCTGGGTTCTGACTCTGTCAGTGTTGTTCTAGTGCACTGCATTGTTTATTTTATCCTTTTTTTTCCTTCCCTATTAAAGAACTGTTATTTCCTGCTCCCATATTTTTGCCTGAGAGCCCCTTAGTTTAAAATTTACAGCAATTTGGAGGGGTGGGGAGGGTTTGCATTCTCCATTTCAGGGGAGGCTCCTGCCTTCCTTAGCAGACTCCTGGCTTTCCAAACCAAGACAACSTGTGAGGCTGAGAATAACCAGAAGAGCAGTGCACTGCCATTGCTCCTTGTGCTGCCCTCACAAATTCCCTTTCATGGGACAAAGCAGCCAGAACAAGCCCTCCTGGAGCAGGATGCCACAGCTGGTGAGGCAGGCATGTTGTCAAGCACAATTTGTGCCAGCTGAGATCAGGATGAGCTGGTGGCTTCTGGAGAGGCTTGGTGTCACTCACACCTGCCTTTGTGACACAACTGGTACTGGGAGAGGGAGGAGCTGGAGGGTTCTCCACACTGCAGAACCTTCAGTAAGAGGAAAACAAACTCCTTTCTGCTGCCAAAGCTATTCTTCTTCTCTTCAGCCTTCTTGCTGACACCCAAACACCCAAAGTTAAATGCAGGATGAGATCATGGCAGTGATCTCAATCTGAATGTACCACATGGTAATTGTTCTGCTGTCTCCCACACAGAGTGGTTTAAATTTCCCACAAGTTCAGCAGTCCGATTTAAGAGAACAACTATCCCAAACTTTAGACATTAATCTTGGGTGCAATTCCAGTGCAATCAATGAGCCACAAGGTGAAAAAAAATGGGAAATTCTTTTATCTCAAACAAGACTAAGGTTACATGGGCTACAGAGAGAAAAACTGCCTGTTTCTTAGAAGTGAAAAATAAAACTCCACATTTGACACAGAACAAAAACACATAATCCAGTGCAAATGCCACCATTTAAAATGGATGTGTCAACATCTCTCACATAGATCAAGGAAACAGTAATGTCTATGTGCTATCCATAAAACTTCCAGAATCTCCTTCTTGCCCCAAGTCATGGTCAAACTCAGCTTGTCACAGGTATAAATCAAAGGYATTTGAATTTAGACACTGGGGTTTTTATATGTCAAAACTGAGATATGCAATCTGCATGTATGTGACACAAGAAGGATAAATAATAAATAGGTTACAGCCATGAACTCTGTGTATGGGTAGAAATGACTAAGGTCTGGACTCAAAATACAGATATATATATATATATACATACATATACACATATATATATATGTTCTGTATATATAGGTTTTCCACAAAGACTGGACAGATTCCCTTCTGACCTGGAAGTAAAACACATCTCTAGGACCTAGAAGGATGAAGCCCAGATTTGCAAGGGTATCCAGGTAAATGCTGAATGGATTTACAAAAGCTACCTGAAYGTGCTAATATTTGCCTCACTGAAAAACAGCCTCCTTTGTTAAGCTGTGCAAATCCCTGGYAGGAATTTACCCATATTTAGCTGCTCCAATGGCTTTAGGAATGTTTCCTTATCTTCCCCCCCTACCTGGGTTGGCTCAAAGCCATCAGCTAACTAATGGAACAAATCTGAGTAAAACACCACTCAAAATATAAATAGGGAGAACAACTTGCTAAGGGATAAAGAAGGAGATTATTTGAAGAAAACCCAAATGATTAGTGCAAACTGAATAAGCACATAATGAACAAATGGTTAGAAACACCATCAGCACAAGGAYGGAGGAGCAGGAAACCATTTTATTACAGAAAAAGGCAAGATCTCAAATTGGCAAAGCTAACTTTGTGTCACATGGCCTCTTCACACATCCATACCGTGGAATGGTGAAGAACCTACTCACATTCTGCTTGCTCCATCCTCTTCATAACACTGATATTAAACTTATCACCGTTTCCCACCCATTTTCTGCAACAACCTTCCCCCCCCAACCTGCTTTAGTGAAATTTCCCTCTAACACCATGACATGGCAGAGCTGACTAATGCTTCTAGGCTGCTGATCTGCTCTATACAAACAGCTGCAAGTTTTCATCATGCCCTCATTTTTAGGCTGAGGTATCAGCAATATGCCAGCCCTGACTGATCTCAGGGGATTYCCACCTGCAGACACCCAGCTCCTCTGACAGGAACCCAGATCCATCCTAAGGCAAGCAGGTAAGAGATCAGTGATACCTTGGGATTTAAGTGTTTCTGTTCTGTTTTGGTGAGCAGCTCTCAGCTTTATATTAAGTGTCATTGGGATCTTTGCACAGGGTGCTGGAGACAAAACAATCCTATTCCAGCTGGAGACTCAAGGACAATCTCCTCAAACTTCAGGCCCAAAGCATGAACAATGTGAAAAGAGGAGGGTGGGCARGCAAGCAAGGARGGTGAAACCTCATYATTTGAAGCTGTTAAYTGRGCAGTTAACTCCTATATGCAAATGGACTAAAACCKATAAAAATGTGAGATCTCATGACCAATCCCTCCKTTGCTCMCACCTTGGAGCCCCAGGCAGAGCCAGGACTGTGGCTCTGGTACTGCCAGGGTGAGGCCTCTGAAGGCACCTYAATAAATATCAATAAATCTYCACTTTATTGCTCTGAACTCCTTCCAGCCTCTGCTCCAGCTCCTGAGGCATCACYAGAATACAGCTCTACCTTAAAAATTGCATTTTCAGGTCTCAGTGTCAGGGACCAAATAAGACAGAAGCCTATCAAGGAAAGGTTAGAGGTAACAAGAAAATTAAATCATGCTTAGGGCTTCTAAGGATTTGTATTATTTTGGCTTCTCTACTTTGCATGTGCTTCCTTACTAAAAAAGGAGACATTAAAAAAAGGAAAACCCCAAATAATTGCCTTTGCAGATGAAGCAACAGTTACAAGGCATACAGAAAATCACAATACACTACAACCCAGCTTTGTGCTCATGATAGGCATGTCATCAGGTAGAAACAAAATATGTGACTGTAGGTGGGCAATCAGGCACTCAGATCCCTGGATCTTTACTGAAACCCCTCTGTCCACTGCCAACAACAAGTTGAAAGACAAATATTTAGTTCTAGAGTCTGACCTAACATGTAAGCAAATCCACTGAAACAGCCAATGACATTTTGATTTAGTTGATTAATGAAAAAATATAAAAGGTCAAAGTGGCATGGTGAGGAATATTCAGTGAGTGAAACTGCAGTATGCCTGCTGCCTGCAACAATTTGGCTACTCCTTATTAAAAGGAACAGTGTGAGGAGCTGTTCTAGAAAGTGACAGGAAGCAACTCCCATCGAGGGAGAAAAAGGATGATGAACATGTTGGAAAATGTTATTCATCCACTCTCATTTGTGCTGTTTCCTCTKCTCTAGAGGAAGCTAATGCTAAAAATAAAAAACCTCCTCAGAGTTTAACTAGGATTTTATCATCTGGTACCTTCCATGTTTAAAAGAAATGYATCTGCTAAACTTGGAAATTAAATAGAAGGAAAAAAATTATGGAGAACMCAATTTTGCTTATAACTTTTGCTCAATAAACAGGACTCCCCAACTGGCTGCATCAAATAGGTTGGCACAGGGTTTATTTGGCAGCTTCTCCTCTGATGTTGTACRGGGAACAACGTGCTTTGTCAGCAGAATGTGTTGGGTTTTGGAGCACACAGAGAAAGCCCAGTAAGAACCCAGAACCAGAGCAGATGCATTAAGCAGTACCTCAGCTTGCAGCAGAATGTTGTCTCAGATTCTCCCTCACATAATTATTCACTCACAGCAATTGCAGCAGGAGATTACTGTGTACATTGGGCAGCTTGCTCCAGACTCTTAAATCCCAATCCTGAAGAAAATCCAGAATCCTGGAGGTCTATAACTAGTTCTTATAGACCAGGAACCATACAACTAAACTACAAAACCCCTCATCTCTCTTTAAAAACAAAGCTTCGTTTTAGCCACAACTTCCCCTTTCAAATTTCACCAGAGCAACTTCTGGAAATGCATTTTGCTAAGCATGATCAACATTGGGATTGCCCAGAGGAACAGCAGGGCTTGTTCTGTGGTTATTAATTGTTGTGGTGGTGTTGTGGGTCCCAGGATGAGGTGAGACACGAGAATTGACTCCAAGTTCTCAGAACGCTTATTTATTATATTATGATATAATATTATATTATATGAAAATTATATACTAAAATTACACTAAAGAAAGAGAAAGGAGACATCAGAAGGCTTAACAAGAAATGATAATAAAAAACCCATGACTGACCAGAGTCTGACACAGCTGGACTGGGATTGGTCATTAATTAAAAACAATTCACATGCTGGGTGAACAGTTCTCCAAATCACATTCCAGAGGAGCAAAACATGGAGGAGCTGAAGCTTCCCAGGAGAAGAAATCCTGGCGAAGGGATTTTTCAGAACAAATGTCAGTGACACTTGCTCCAAGGGGCACGGCCAGAGCCAGGACCCTCAGGTGAGCATGGGAAAAGGGAGAGCCCTGGCAGGAGGGCACGGGAGGTGGCACAGAACAAAGTGCTGAGATCAGAGCCTGGGCTCGCTGCTGGAGCTGGGAYCAAGGGCTGGGCTTTGTTATGGTCTCACTTCCAGCACGTGCCCAAACCACCTCATTTCTCCCCCCACCTCCACGAGGGCTCAGCCCCAGTTGTTGAGGGGTGCACACCTACAAGTTCTGTTTCCTGGTATCACCTGGTGGGTTTAACTTTAGGCTTTCCTACTGGAAGCAAATGATGTTCTCTTTGGKACACTCAAAATCTTCCATTTTTCCCACAAAAGTTACCTCACAATAATTTTYAATTCATTCTGAAGCATAATTGAACTTACACAAAGTTTATGAAGAACAGGGTTCTACCTCACACCCTCCTGCCCTTCTAGGTGTTTTAATGGTGATAATTTACTTTAAAATTGAGACCTAAGCTTGGTCTTGTAACAGGTCTAAGACACCTTCCATACATTCAAGTAGATACTGTCATTATCAGATAAATGCTTAACACTACTACTGACAGATAACATCATTTTGATAAGGTGTATCAAGAGCAAATCACTCACTAACTTTTGCACACATACTTTTCCCCCTACAAACCAAAGGGAAAACCCTTCATTATTTTCTTCCCAGGAGACTGGCCAGTAAAAGCCACCCTATTAAAAAACCCAAAGGAGCACATTTGAGTCCCATCTTGAAAGCCCTCTCAGATACTGAGAGCTTGTTGCTGTGTGAAAGGAATCAGAAGAGCTGAAACAGAGAGCACCTGACCCAGTGGGATCCCAGTTTAGGATGCTGTAATCCTGGGAGAGAGCCAAGCCTCTGAGTCAGATCTTTCAGCCAAGAAACTACAACACACCTATTATTTCAGGACAGAAAATATTTTTCTCTGACAAATCAAAGCCCTTGGATTCTCCTGGTGGCATTTCAGGCCTTTAACAAATACCAACAGTGGCAGGGGAATAGATGGTAAGGTCAGGGTGGAGAAAGGCAGCAAACCAAGGAAGCACAAAGATTCCATCAGAACAAAGATAAAAACAGGAGTGGAGAGCTCAGAGTCAAAAGTGAAGACGTTTGCAGTGCCTTCAGCCTTCCTTGATAAACCTGTTATCTCTAAACTCTCAGCTTGCAGAGCAGTTTGGGCTTTACCTGCTGTGCCAACACTTGGGAGCTTCATCTCAGAGAGAGCCCCACAACCATTCCAGGTTGCTTCTGGTTGTTATTAAAGACTCCAGTGTAATGCAGGAGCTGATGTGGAATTCATCAAACCACACAAAAACAAATCTATTCACCTTAAATCTCCTTTCTTCAGTGGATGTGGGCCCTGGTGCATGGTATAGATGTCTCTGCAGAGAGCTGCCCTGGCTTTTGAGGATTTGGAGCCAAAGGGAGCCCAGGGGTCCCAGCACAATCCTGCTTGCAGCTGCAGCTCAGGTGCATTTGCTCCCCACAGGGCAGCAGCAGGTTCTCAGGTGCTGGGGCAGAGCAGACACCTGCAYGCAGCCTTGCAGCTGGAAGCAGCTCTCTGAACCGGGACATTCATGGTAATTTGGTAGTTGGAAGAAGAAGGAATTCCGTAAGGAAGAATCCTAGGTGGGAGGAGATGATGGAGGGGCCTTTAGCTGGACTTTCCTTGCATAGCCATGGACAGAACCAATTTTTTTCTGTAACACAAAGACTGCATTTGGGGGAGGCAATGGCTTGGAGCCAAGGGAATGCAGTGATGTGATGTGAAGGAGTGGGGATGGATGAGGAGGGTGGTGGTGCCCTCTGTCTTCAGTGAAGAGGACACTGTACATGGAAGGAAGGAGGATGTCACAATGGCAGATGTTCTCTGGGTGGTGCCATGTGTGACATAAAAACACAAAAGGTTTAACTGTATTTCCTGGGGAAGCCTGGTATGAGAGGGACTCCTCTCTCCTTGATGAACTGACAATTGATTATTTGAGAGATAGTAACTTGATTGAAAATCCAAGGTTTTCTCTCACTGTGCTGTATTACAAATTGGGTGGGGGGAGGAGGAATGTTTTGGARAGTTTTCATTCTAAGTTATGTGTGTGTTCCTTTTAACATATAGTTGTAGGTTAATAAAGCTTTTTTCTTTATTTCTAAGCTTGAGCCTGCTTTGCTCTATTTCTGATCACATCCCACAGCAAACACTAGACAAAATACATTTTATAGGAGCACKAGCATTACACCAACATCAAACCATAACAGTTGTGCTTCAAACTCTTTTGGTGCTCTGACTGCACTGATAATACAACAAAAATGRAAGTGTTTCCAAAATTATATCTTATTTTTCCTCTGGGGATGCCAATCTACCTGAAAATGGTAAASTTCTCTGAGGGAGTACCTTCCTGATAGCTTAAAACTCTCACAGAGCCAAGGAAATTATTAACATCCTAAAGGTTAATGTAATTTTCCTGCTTTCACATGAAGCACAAAATAATTTGATATCAAAATTCCTCACCTGGTGTAAAACACAATASCTTCTGCATTTATATTTATTGAGCTTTCACTTCATTTCAGATTCTTTGGAATTTGTAAGCTATTCTTTGTCTGGTAATTTGTAACTTACTCCCTTCTCGCCTTATTTTCAGAAATAGGTTTTAGAGTTCTTGGTTTTATGCTTGCAGCGTCCCCTTTACTTCAATTTGCCTTGAGACAAATACAACCATGCTGTAACCATGTGTTTGCTAGCTGGAACCACAGTAAATCTTTTCTTAAGGATTGAAAATATCCTTGGCAATGTTGTCCTGCCTCCCTGAGAAAGTGTCCTGATGGGCTCTAAAGCAAGTGCAGCTGGACCAGCTCTGGGTGGGAGTTTTCCTTAGGGGAGCCTGGCTTCAGTTTCTAAAGCTTGTGCTGGATACCTCAGAAAATGCCTCCAGTTTCTAGGAGCAAGAATTAAAAAATGCAAAGAGGCAAGAATGCAAGCCTACAGAGTGGATAGAGAAGATGAGAGCTCCTAAGAACATTTYGTCCTGCTTGCTTCATAAATAATTGGCAATAAAAACTTCAGAAAMCTTAGCCTGCACACACTGCTAATTGGAAGATCTTTTGATAACACTTGAGTGCAAAAATGTTTACTTTAGTCATCWTATTATTTCTGGAACCATCACACAGCCAATGTCTGATATCCTCCCTTTCTCATTCCATTGCCTGATAGCAAGCACACAATAACCCAGAAGAATGAAACATTGATAGGTAACAGATGCAAGACTGAAACCTCCTCATTTGTTAAGATTAYTTTTCCTGATTAACTGTTGTTACTAACTCTTTACATGTGGCTTTACAAACAGCARTTGGAGGCTCCTCAGGGCTCACCCAGGGCTCTATTTTGGATTACACACATGGAGCCTAAGACAGCCAAAGCTCAGCAGATTGAGGCACTTCAGTAACTGATCAGCATTAAGACTCACTTTGGAAWTAGGAAAAAAACAGAGGAAATGCTCAGCCCTAGTAAATCTCACAGGTATCAAGGCTTTTCAAACCCCTCTGGTGATTTCCAAGTGCCSCAAACAGGTGGAAGAACACGTGCTCCATGTCCTCACCASTCAGCAGGAGGTTTCACAAAGGGAYTTGAGCCTGGACAAATTGTCAGTGACTACAAACAATTAATTCCTGGCCTGGAGCCTGTCCTGGTACACTGGGGTAAAAGGCTTTAGCATCAGGGTGGGTTTATTGCCCTTGAAGGTGTRTTTTGGAAGCTACACATGAGATTTATTGCCATTGCTACAGAAGTGGTGGTCCAGTTTCTAAATCATTCCCTACAGTTTATCAGGGAAGAGTTCACAGGAGCAAAACCCAAGCTGCTAAGTGCAGGTTAAAAAAAAAGTCAGCTCCATATAATTCACTGAATTTATTCTTATTTCAGGCTCAAGTCACAGAGAGAACAGCCCACAAGAGGCTCATCTGAGAACAGCCCTCAGAGAGGAGACTGGAAACGTGGCTGCAGCACTGCTCAGTGAGGAGGGAGCTCAGTGGCTCTGATCCTTCTTGTTRTGCTTGGGAGTCCTTGCTCAATTTCAGAGCTTATTTGCAAAACAAGGTTATTTTGCTTCTTTCCTCCCACCTTTTGTATGAGCTACCTAWATTACCTTCTTTATTGAGCAGCCCTTCTGTCCCAGTCCTAATTACAGCCCAGCAGACCCATCTCAGGGCAGCCTTGATCTATAAACCACCATGCAGAGAACTGCCACTATGAACACCAGAATATTCTCATTTCTTGACCCAAGTACTCAAGAACTGTCATTTACCTGTCACATTCACAAGATCTTTTTTGCATGTAATTCACTTCATAACTATAGCTTTCTGTACAACCAGAATCCTAAAGGACTGAAATAACTTCTCACCCTACAGTCTAAATATAACACCATGAGGAAATGCAATTTTAAATCTTTTACACTCTACAGGAACAAGTAGGAGAATTTTTCTCTGTGAAAAGAAGCAGTACTTTGTGCCAGGCTGAGTTAGGTGTCTGTGAATAATTCTAGTGGTTACCTCACCAAAAGGCAGCAACTGGTAACAAAGTTCACGTTTTAGTGAGCATTGTTTGACAGCCATTTTTGAGCACATGAATTGTCTTCATCCTCATTTTAAAGGCTAGTGCAACTCAAGATCTAACTCTCTCAGGTTTMTGTGATTCTGAGATCAGAGTAGATCTGCATCACCATCCCAAAAGGGAATTTGGAGGTCACTRCCACTCTTCATGGCATACTAAAGGGCAGGTTTGGCTAAGCTCAGAATTAGATGTCCTGTGATTTTACCAGTCCATCAGGACTGTACCCTACCACAAAGGCAAAATCTACAAAGCACCTCCTTTTCATTTCACATCCATTGCACCAAATCCCCTGCCCAAGCAGTTTTTGCTCATGGGCTTTGTGCTCTTCAGGCTCKGGACTCCTCAGTGACCACAGCCAAACCCCACCAACAATACCCTACTCTTCTCTAGAGAGGGAAAATCAATCAAATTTGAAAACTAATCACTAACCCGACCTGAATCCAGCCTCTAGGAACAACCTGCACTCGGCTGCACTGCCTTGGCCCTCCCTCAGCTCACAGATGGAATCTCCTCCTGCACTGGAGGTCCTGCAGCTCTGTAATGACAGMGTTACACTGCAAGATGAGCTGTGCATTACTTCACTGAAAAGCCACCTCTAGAAAAAGCCATAAACCAGGCAGCTGTTACACATCTGATCCCTAGCATGCATCCAACAAGAGCAGCCCAGATCTCCAGAAAAATGTGTCAGTTTTACTTTCATTTAGGAGTTATCATAGCAGCTGTGGATAAATGTGCTTGTACTTGGCAAAGAATGATTAAAATAGGCTTCTTAGGAAGATTTCTACTAGAGATAGAAATTTTACCTCTGACAGTGCAGCTGAGTCAGAGGGGAACTCCAGAAAACATCTAGTGCTTCAAGTTATAAAACCTTTTATAACAACATTTTATTTATTGATGTTTTAAGAGGGAAAGCAGATTAGTGCAATGAGAATGCTGCACTTCTGGGTTATTGGGGTAACCCTGCCCACTATCCCAAACACACTCAGTAACCTGTGTCAGGAAGCTTCTGGGTGCCACAGCACAGAAGTAGAAGTGCTCTGTGTACTGGCATACACCTGACAGCACGTCCCATGTCCCAAGATGCACTACAAAGAACCACAGCATGGACTTTCCCTTCATTTCCATTGCATGGCTGGAGTGGCAGAACAGGAATCTCTTCCCTGTGGTCTCTCCAGAAGTGCAGTGCTCCAGCTTCTTATAAGAGCAGCCAACTGCAAAACCCCACAGACCCTGGGTTCATGTGGAGCCATCAGTTCATATTTGTGAGGAAACCCTGAAGCATGTTCAGGTTTCTCAGCCCTAATGCATTGAGCAGTGTAACAACTGAAARAACACATTTTTAAGTGAGCATTGTATAAACATTATTTCCTGCAGCCGTCTGCATCTTTTTTCTGCTGTAACCACACATACTTCAGCATGACTCATGCCCATGACAGAAGCCTGGAATTCCCATGTCCCAAGCTATAAGCCAAGACAGCAAGTTCTCCAGTTTCCAGAGCCTCCTCCTGTTTTCAGTCCAGCATTTTCTCTCACTCAAACCTCCCTTCTCTACAGCATTTTGCATTCCAAGAGTTTTAGAGACAGCCTTGTCCTCCTCTTCTGTTTTTTATACACAGAGGACAAGCTGTGGCTGCCCAACTCATATGGGATAATGACCACACTTCAAAACAACCCAAAGCTACACGGTCACCCCAATTTATTTTGGAGGCACTGTAGTTTGGAGGAGTTTTTTTACACACACAAACAGAAACTGCCCAGCAGCACTGCTGCTATCTGGACATCTGCAGCTCCTGCAGTAAACTCTGTGTTAGCTCACTCCTGGAGCCAGGCAAAGACCATGATCCATCAAGTGGAAGCAGTTTCAGAGCATCCTCTAAAAATCTCTGCAGGTGCCTCACAGATCCCACACTCGTTTGTCTCAACGAGCTGATATTTAGTAACAAACAGCACTGGCCMATTCTGAACTTCAGCTGGGAATGCAATTAGCATAATTAGCTGTTAATCKACATATAACAGGGACCTGGGACATTCTCAGTGTGCAGCTCCTCTGCCCACAGAGGATCCAACCTGCGGTGCCTGGTGCTTGTTACAGCRCTCACTGTGCCTCTCCCCTCACAGYGAAAAAGGAATCAGGAGATGAATTACAGATGCAGACAAAATCTTCCAMGCCACATTCAATTTGGTTTCTTTATCATCACTTAGTCCAGATACCATGAGATGTTCAGCTGCACAAAGGCACAGCCTCAGATGTGGTGTTAATGTTATCTATTATTCTGTGCCTCTGGGAAGGGGGAGGACAGCTTTCCCTCTCACTAACTGCATATTTTTAACATCTGCTATTTTAATGCAATTTAAAAAAAAAATTATTTCTGAGCTCTGGAGCAATGAGATTATTGGATGGCAGAGTCCCACAGAGCCTAAATTAGGTGTTTCAGGTCACAGGAATCTCTCATTTCAGCCTTTTTTTAGAGGCACACAATACCTGGGGAGAAAGTTCAGCTTGTTTGCATCTAAGAACACACGGTGTGGAAGAATGAGGATTTATTTAAAGCTGCATTTTGTACATTTCAAAGAGAAAAAATGACAGTTTAAAGATGCTGAACACCAGCTGAATGTGCTTTTAACCTTTTCCYGGCTGTGTGGACACAAATCTGCCAAACAAAYCAGAAGATTTCCCYTGGAAAACTCACCTGCCCTACKAATTCCTGGRAATATTTGGGATCAGGAATTCTGGGATTGGGGAATTTTGTGAATTTTGAGGCTGGGGAATTCTGTGATTGGGGAATTCCAGCATTTGGGAACTTTGGGATGGGGAAATCCAGGATTTGGGGATTCCCAGGAATATTTGGGATCCTGATTTCTGGGATTTGGGAATTCTGGGATTTGGGAATTCCTGAATTCTCTGGGAATATTTGGGCTGGGGAATTCTGGGATTGGGAAATTTCTTGAATATTTGGGATCAGGAATTCCAGAATTTTGGGAATATTTGGGATGGGCAATTCTAGGAATAATTGGGAATGTTGGGATTGGGGAATTCTGGGATTGGGGAATTTGGGGAATATTTGGGATCAGGAATTCCAGAATTTGGGAATTCCTGGATTTGGGAATTTTGGGAATATTTGGGATGGGCAATTCTAGGAATAATTGGGAATGTTGGGATTGGGGAATTCTGGGATTGGGGAATTCTGGGAATATTTGGGATCAGGAATTCCAGAATTTGGGAATTCCAGGATTTGGGGAATTTCAGGAATATTTGGGATGGGCAATTCCTGGAATAATTGGGAACTTTGGGATTTGGGAATTCCAGGATTTGGGGAATTCTGGGATTGAGGAAATTCTGGGAATTCCAGGATTTGGGAATATTTGGGCTGGGGAATTCTGGGGCACGGTGCTGAGGGTGAAATCTGTGCCCTGAGGCTCCCCAGGCAGAGGGGCAGGGGGAGGCAAGAACAGCCCCTTCTGCAGCTCACACAGGCTGTTCTGGGCTTCTGCCCGGGGGAAAGCTGTGGGGGCCCAGCTGTGGGTTCCTCTGCACTGAAGGCACCCCAGACAGCAGCTTCATGTTGGGACTCAGGTGTTTATCATCTCTTATCAGTAAAACAGTCTCACTGCTGTGAGTTCAGCAGCTTTGCATTGGAAGGCACAAAATGGCCAACAATCCCTTGGGACAAGGTCTCCTAAAACTAAACTATCCAATTAAGAGCTGACACCTGGATTATTTTCCCTTTTAACCCAATCACTGATCCCACAGAGCCCCCAGTGCAGACTGTTCTGCCCAATTACAAAATGCCACCCAAACCCATGGAGAAGGAGGAAGAAGCAGCATGAAGAAGAAACCCAGGACAGCCCCCTGTGCCCTCCATCTTGCTGCCATCCACAGCACACTAAAAACCCCAAACCCTCAATTTCTCACCCAGTGACCCACCTGCACTGCTCTCTATAATCTATTGCACACTTTGGTGGGTTCCAGTCTATCCTGAGGTCTGGGGAACTTTCTCCATGGCTGAGGGTCACAGTCAGTGCTGCCCTGGGGGTCAGRGCACCCAGAGCAGACACAGCAATATTCCCTGTGGTGCCCTGGGGTTGCACACAAGGGCTCAGTCAGAGCTGTGCCAGCCCAAAGCAGCGCTGGAGAGCCGGGACACGGCACCGCCAGCCGAGAGCATCCTCCCGCTGCCCCATCCAGGGACGCGGAATTGGGGCTGATTGGGCTAAAAGAGCCCCATCTCGTGCCTCCTGCCAGTATTACACAGAGCTATTTCCCGAATAAAAGCTTTGTTTCTGTGTTAGCTTTTGGAGCTCAGCAGTTTCTTGAGCTGGGAGAGGTTTCCCTGTGTTGGTGTTCACAGGGGTCTGAGGATGAGGGAAGAGATGAGGATCTGACTCCATGTTTCAGAAGGCTTGATTTATTATTTTATGATATATATTACATTAAAACTATACTAAAAGAATAGAAGAAAAGGTTTCACCAGAAGGCTRGCTAAGAATAGAATAGCAAGGAATGAKAACAAAGGCTTGTGGCTCGGACAGAGAGTCTGAGCCAGCTGACTGTGATTGGCCATTAATSAGAAACAACSACATGAGMCCAATCCCAGATGCACCTGTTGCATTCCACAGCAGCAGATAACCATTGGTTACATTTTGTTCCTGAGGCCTCTCAGCTTCTCAGGAGGAAAAATCCTAAGGAAAGGATTTTCCATAAAAGATGTCTGGGACAGTTTCTCTTCGCAGCACCTTTTCCCCAGGAGRGCTGGGAGCAGGAGACCAGCACAGAAGGGATTCCCAAAAGGCTCAGCCCCCCTTTCAATGCCTCTTTAGAACACAGGGATCTCAGAAATGCTCAACCCTGTTCGCTTTTTGTCCCAGAAACATGGACTCAATCATGAAATCTGACACGCCTGAAGTCAGTGGTTTTGATCCCATGGATTGTTTGTACACTTAATACAGAAAAGCTGTGTCTGATTTTGTTGGTTCCCACTGACRATCAGTGCAAAATGATGAGGTATCYGTGCTATCTGAATTCTTTCCTCATTACCTCAAACTGYAGAAAACATGCTGTGGCAATTTGCACTTGTGACATAATGAGCGTCAATTGCTACAAAGGAAGCACAGACAATCTGAGAACCAAGGGGTGTGAGGATTCAAGTGACTCTCACAGGCACTTTTATCTTAACTAGGAGTACTCTTGCTATTGGATTCCACAGGCAAGCACCACTCAGAACCCTCAGTTGGCAGCAGTGCCTGATTTCCCACATTTTCCAGTGCAAGGAGGTGTTCAGAGGGTCTGGTCCTCCTAGGGAAGCCTCAGGGCTGTCGTGTCCCTTTTCAAACCTTGACAGTGGCCCCATACCGAGCATCAAGGAAGGCTCAAGCCAGCTTTTCCAGCTCACCAACTCCCCACAGTGCTTTCCAACCTCCCCTCAGCTTGTGCAGGGCCCACATTTTCTCTCTGGTTGTCTTTGCCTCCTCGGCTGTCTCAGAAGCAGCTCTGGAGCCCAGGGTGCTGCAGCAGGAGCCCAGGTGGGATGGGCCAGGTGCTCCTTTGGGCAGGAGCACAGAGCAGGGCTGGCTCTGGGCGCTGCACTCCCAGCAGCACAGGGCTCACCCCACAAACCCCCCGGGGCTCTCCCCACAAACCCCCCGGGGCTCCCCCCACAAACCCCCCGGGGCTCTCCCCACAAACCCCACGGGGCTCTCCCCGCATTTCCCCCCAGGAGCCCAGAGCCACCTGCCTGTCCTCACTGCTCGGTTGTGGCCCCAAAGGAGCTCACTTGAAGCTGGCTGGGGGAAACAGAAATGGCTCAGTCTCTGGCAGTGCAGACGTGCCTGATCCACACCAGCAGGAGATTATTGATCAAACACTTGCTCTTGTTTTGCTATGGGAAGCGGGTTTTTTTTAAGGGGAGGAGGTTGGAAACCTGTGCCATTTCCAAATATACTGCAGTCACTGATCTCACCAAAGTAAGAATGTTTCCTTGATTTTTCCCCTATCACTTATTTTCTGTTTTGTTGCCTGTTTTATTCTCATTTTAACTTTGAGATTGTTGCTTTCAATACATSTATACAGCATTAAACATGTGGGTCTTGAGCATTATCAAAATATAAATGCATAATCGTATTCTGCATCTCTATCCTACAGCAAACAGAGCCAGTATAGCATGCAAGAGTCCTGGGGCAGGACTCCTTCCWCTCTGCTGCACTTCCAGGCTGTGCAGGAAGCCACAGCCTAAAAYTGAGATTTTTAGGTACAAATTCCCAAACCTGAAATTGCACATCTGACATCCTGAGGCACGGGCCAGCTTGGCTCCAGCTTGATGAAGTGCTGGAGCTGCAGGATGCTGAACAGYAACCAGAGCATGTCCTGGTCAAGAGCAGATGCAGGCATTCATGTGGTTATTCCCACACCTGTTTTGGGCCCTGGAGCCTGTCTCAGTGGCTGCTCTGCAGTGCAACCACCCTGACACAGGAGCAGCTCCAAAGAGCTCCTCYGTGGTGAACCAGAGGGACTCAGCTCGAGCAGGAGCCCCCAGCTGCACAGGTGAAGCAGATAGAGCTGATGCCAAACTGACTAGAGCTGAAAAAGGAGATTTTGTGAGTGCATTCGCTCTTGCCTTGACTCCTCCTGGCCCCCAAAATGGGCTAAAGCTTTGCCCTGTCAAAGTCTGGTGCAGAAACAATGTGCTCCCCTGTTAATCTTGTTTTGCTGCTTTTCCTGCAGCTCAGTGGCTTTCCCAGCTCAAGCCAAGGCCCCCAGATCCCTCACCCTGTGTCTAGAGGAGGCATTATTAGYCTGAGCTTATGGGTGGGAACAGACAGATTAAACACTTTGCCTCCAGATTACTCAAAAAGTCTGAGCTCAGGAGCTGCCTCCCAGCCAGTCCTTCAGAYAGGATTTTCTTGTCTCCAATAGGATCTGTAGTTATTCCATTGGAAAACCATAGAAATTGTCTGAAATTACCATTTCTGCACATAAATGTCCACATGAGGCTGACAGAAGGAAGAAAAATGAGGCAGTGGGGAGTGAAGTCAGAGAAGGCAGCATGTGATAGCTGTCAAAGCTCTTCAGGGCTGACAGGGTTTTACACCCAAGGAACTGAGTCAGCTTCCTCCCAACATTTATTGGGATTACTGGCCACTTCCAAGGTCAGCATGTGCCAGACACTAACATTACTTAAAACAGCACAAACAGCTTTTAGCAATCATGAAATTCATCATTCTCCAGGTGCTGATAAGCCTGTTCCTAGTCCTACTCCGAATTTGTTATTTTTAATAACTTACTCTGGAAGGATTTGGAATGTGAATTCCCTTTTCCATTCCTTCCCTTCTGTTATTGCAGTCAGGGATTCCAGCAGTTGGTTTCAAGTGATATTTACTACTAAAAGCCTGTCAGATGTGCTGACTGGCAAACATTCATCACTCTGAAAAGCAGAAACCCCTCTTTCTGTTGATGCACTGAACTTCTGCTCTCCAGGTGGTCAGCTGCACGCCACACAGACAATTTCAAAACCAGGAAAAATTTTGTTTTGAATTCCAGAACTTCAAATATTAGTAGCAAATGAGCACAAAAATGGTGTTTTCAGTGACCTACACAATTTCCCTCAAACAGCCAGCAAATGCTGAAGCCTGCAAGCCCCAACTCTGATCTGTTGTATCACACATTCCTGCTAGGCTTTAGAAACTCACCCTCTCCCTGTTCCATGTCAGCCTTGCTGGGGAGATCTGGGAGCTGAGAGGGGACACTGGGCTCCCAGGGGTTTGTGCTGGTTTGTCACCTGTGCTGGTTTGTCACCTGTGCTGGTTTGTCACCTGTGCCCTCCCAGCCCTGCCTGCCACCAAGCTCCAGGGGTGGCCACCGCAGCCTCACCTGGGCCCTGCAGGAGGGAGGATGGGATAGCTGCTCTGACAGCAGCCCTACTCCCCTGGAAATCCAGGATTCCAAGGGGATCCCAGACTATGGATGTGCTGCAGGGCTCTAAAGGAGATTATTTGCACAGTCAGAGATGGAGCTTCAGGTGAAGAGCTCCACTGGCCCTTCTTCCCAGGCTGTAATCACTGTGAGCCCCCAGAGCCCCAGCTGGGAGAAACCTCTGAACCAAATGCAAAGGGAGCCCCTGGCAGTATTTTCACCCTGGGAAAAGAAACCAGGGGGGTGAGGGCTCCCCAGCCCTTCTCCATTGCCAGGTTCCACAGCTGGTGGACAGAAGAGGACAAGGCAGCTTTGTGAGGTGTTCGGGGCCTATCTGTGCACGCAGCACTCAGGTTTGGAGGGCAGACCAAATGCAGGTCTGAAAGGCTTTCAGATGTGCCAGACTGGCATAGAAATCTAACTGGTGGCAGTAAAAGATGAAGGACTGAGTCTAGATTACAAAACTCAGTTTTCAGTAGTTCAGCTGCAGCTCATGCTGTGCAGAACTATTACAAAAACATTCCTCCAAAAGCTCTTCCCAACATCTGCACTTTCTCAAGTCACAMTGAAGGGCCACTGAATGTTCTGTTCCTGCTGTTTTTCCTAAAAATCACGTCTTGGCAGAAAAGCCAATGTGACATCTTCCCTGCTGCAATGTCCTTCCTATGCCAGCTACAATGCCAAGCATTATTTATAGCCACAAAAAGCCAGGATGAGCTTATACAAGTGTTAGCAAACCCAAATTAAGAAGGAATTGCAAACAGATCAACTTCTTTGTGTAGCAAATCTATTATCACAAATCTAGGACCTAGAGAACTGCAAGCCTGCACAACAACAGAGAAGTTCATTGGCTGGGTTCTGTTGTCCTCCCTCGGGCAGAATCATAGAATTATTTAAGTTTGGAAAAGACCTTTAAGGTCAGCAAGTCCAACAGTTAACCAAGCAATGCCAAGCCTAAGCCACAGACTAAACCCAGTACACCTCCTGCAGGTATAAAAGCACTGTGAGACTCAAGAACAGCTGTGAGATATCAAGGTATGGGAAGAGTGAGGCTCTGGAAATGGTGAGCACATCATGAGGATGAGACCTGCATCAGACTGCAACACRGAATTTCAAAGGGAACAAGTGAAAACAATGAGAACAATGAGCTCCCTGCAATTAAAATATTATCATCTCACATKGTTTCTTTGAAAAACTACAAATTTTCCCCTGTAATGATGAGGAGGATCACACTACACATATGAAGGCATCAGACATTTTTAAAGCCTACTTTCAATATACTTTAAAAAACAAAAATGGAAACTTCACCTTGCAACAATCTTCTCTCAAGCTTTATGGTTTTCACAACCCCAGACCACAGTGAGTATTCAAGGAAGGACCCAATGAATCCAACACTTCCTGCCCTAAGGACTGGTCCTAGAGATGCAGTCACCCACTGCCAGGCTTTTCTTCCCCAGGAAGGGACCCATTGCTGGGAATTGAGCATCAGACCTTGCTGTGACCCTGTGTCCCCAGCTCAGGCCACCCCTTCCTTCTGCTCCTCCTCAGGAAATTCCTGCAGCACCCATGGCTGGTACACAGGCAGAGTGCTCAGCAACAAAACATCCACAAACCCTCTTCCAAAGCTCAGCTGAACAGCACAGCCAYGCTGGGACACCCCTCCCTTATTGCTGGCAGCTTCAGTTTTGGAGAAATCCTGCAAAGTTTGCCAATTTCGAGCTTGGCACCACACGGTTGGCGAGGGCAAGTGGCCACTAATGGAGGCCATTTTCCATGGGAAAAAGAAGTCATTTCCCCAGGGTCTGGGTATCAGATTAAAGGTGGCATTTGGGGCTCTAAGGACTTGCAGGGTCCTCGTTGCTGGCAGCTTTAGTTTTGGAGAAATCCAGCAAAGTTTCCCAATTTCTCGCTTCGCACTGCCCTGTCAGCCAGGGMGAGTGGCTGCAAACAGAGGCCATTTTCCATGGGAAAAAGAAGTGATTTCCCCAGGGTCTGGGTATAAGATGAAAGGTGGCCTTTGAGGTTCTAAGGACTTGCRGGGTCCTCGTTGCTGGCCCCTTTAGTTTTGGAGAAATCCAGCAAAGTTTCCCAATTCCTAGCTTGGCACCACGCCGTTGGCCAGGGCCAGTGGCTGCAAACAGAGGCCATTTTCCATGGGAAAAAGAAGTAATTTCCCCAGGTCTGGGGATCAGATTAAAGCTGGCATTTGGGGCTGTGTGTACTTGCAGGGTCCTCATTGCTGGCYSCTTTAGTTTTGGAGAAATCCAGCAAAGTTTCCCAATTCCTAGCTTGGCACGCCCTGTTGGCCAGGGGAGTGGCTGCAAACAGAGGCCATTTTCCAAAGGGAAAAGATGTCATCTTCTTTTTCAGCACAGGCCACCTCTGTGCTGATACCCAGAAACCCACAAACCCTCTTGGAAAGCACAGCTGAACAGCACAGCCATGCTGGGACACCCCTCATTCCACAGCTTTTTTCACATATCTGACCACAAGATATTAAATGAAAGAAGTTTCCAGCAAACTTTGGTATTACTGTAAGCTTACAACAGGTTCTTAAATGAGTGCAGTGTGGGTTACTGCAATTAACTGCCCTAATCATTCTATAATGCCAAAACATCCCACCATGGCATTTGCAAAAAGGAGAAAAGTCTTTTTCAGAAGCACTGAAGTCCCTATCAACGAGTACTTAAAATCCTTCTGGAAATTGGTTCTTCACTCTTTTTTAATCTTTTTATAGAAGTAACACATTTAACTGGTGCTGGGATGCTGAACAAGTAATGGAAAGGTCAATCCTAGCAACTAGAGCTATTTCAGTCTGAGGTATTATACCACACCTATCTATATTAAAACACTTCAGCAAGGTTGCAAAGCCAGGTCCAATAGTTCAGAGATCTGCTGAGCTTTTGTGTTGCTTCCTGAAAAGCCTGTATGATGATACAGTCTAATTACATGATCACATCTTATTTTTCTCCAGAAGTTCCCCATCTTATTCAAGACACAAAAAAATGACAATATTACATTTCATCTGCTGTGAGCAGAACTTCCCCTTCTGCTCCTCTTCACTGCCCACTGCTCAAAGCAGGCACTAAAGAGAAAATATTTCTTTATGGCTTCTTCCAGTGCTCAGCTCTTGCATCCAAGCACTTCAAACAAATTATTCTCACAATAAAACAGGGAGATGAGGTGCTTTTACTGGCTATRCAAAACAGACTCTGCACCTAAGATAATGCGCTCCAGACCTCCATCTCAGCCAGCTAGCAGCAACTTTCAGAACTCTTGAAGTGGTATTTGGTTCTTGGCACAGAACAATTTGCAGTCAAAACTTAAGGGGAGTCCAGGACTCTGGGCACTGAGCAGAACTGATGGGAATAATGGATGTGCAAATAGCAGATGGTGCTGACTCCCTTCCACAGCAACCCAGGGTGGGCACAGGTAAGAGGCAAGGCTCAAACTCCCCTTCCCCACTCTCACTCCTTCTCCCTGCAGTCCCCAGCTGCTCCTGCACCCCTGAGCTCGCTCAGGCTCAGGGTGAAGTGTTCCTGGGGCAGAAGGTGCAGCCGGGCCCAGGGTGAGCACTCAGGAAATGGCATCCCCCAGTGCTGCACTCCAGGGGCAACAGAAGCTCACAAGGTAACCTTCACCCCCCTCAGCACACCCCTTCTCCTCTSAGACCTCACCATTCCTCCTGCTCCTCTGTGCTTTCACAGGCCTGCCTGGCTTAAAGTCAGCTSCTCTTCCATGTCCAGCTCTGGAGATTCTCACTCCTGGTTTTCTTTTCCCACCTCCCCATTTGGCTTTTATCCTTTCTGCAGACCAGCCACAGTCGTGCTCTAGTTGCAGGGGGTCACACAGCCACAGAAAAGGCTGTGGAAAATCACATTTCTGGGGAAATGGCTACATACCCTAGGAGCCAAGCCCAGGCATGGTCAGGATGAACTGGGAAGCAGCTACCAAACCAAATAATTTCAGTCTGCAAGACTGGAAAACATCTTAAGACCTCTCACTTGGTAATGTTTGGATGGCTCTTCCCTGTCACTGTGATATTTTCTGAAAAATCCCTTTGCCAGGATTTCTTCACCTGGGAAGCTGAGAAGCCTCAGAGGAAAAACAATATTATCTCATTTGCTTCTCCTGTGTTTTGCTGCTTTGGAATGAGCCTGGAAATTGTTTCTCCAACAGGGGGTTGTTTGATTGGTTCCACRTGAATTGTTTTTACTTAATGACCAATCACAGCCAGCTGTGTCAGACTCTGAGGAGTCAGTCATGAGTTTTTCATGATCATTCTTGTTTAACCTTCTGATGTCTCCTTTCTCTATCCTTTCTTCAGTATAGTTTTAATGTAAGTACATAAAATAATAAATTAGCCTTCTAAGAACATGGAGTCAGAGTCATCAATTCCTCCTTYGTCCTGGGGACCCAGCAGATACCAACCACACTTCCCCACAGAAACAGAGGCCATCCCATCAAACCAAAACATTCTGCACTGAAAGCTTAGCCCACAGYCCAGCAGTCTTAAACCTTTCTAAAGAAAAGTTTACCGAATAAACAGTATATAAATAAAGGTGCCATTGTTGCTGAAGCTTCCCAAATCCCTCTGGCTGGATGCAGATATGCAAACTGGAAAGTTTTAGTGCACAGTGCTTACAGCCTGATGAGGTCTACAGGAAGGGGCAATAGAGCACTTCACCTGAAGGAGCAGCTCCACCTCTGACTGTGCAAATAATCTCCTTTAAAGCCCTGCAGCACAAACAAGTGGAAGCAGAGCCTCCCAGCAGGCCCAGCTGCCTGGCAGGGCACCCRGGGGCCCAGGCTGTCACCTGGCTGCAGCTGGGCTGTGCCCATACACACAGAGATGTTCCAGTCRCTGTGGAAACAGAGGTGGCGTCAGCACTAAGATGCAAGTGGGGCTGATGGGGAGAGAGRTGAACTCAAATTAACATCTGCACATGGATTGTGAGCAACTAAAGGACACCAATATSTCAGGCTGCATTTGTCCACCACACATCTGAAAAATCCACTGGCACACTTTGAGTTTGGACTCAACACTGCTAATGCTCCCACCACTGTCACTGTCATRTTTTCTGAAAAATCCCCTTGCCATGATTCTTCTCCTGGGAAGCTGAGAAGCCTCAGAGTAAAAGGAAAACAAGAATTATCTCCTTGCTTCTCCTGTGTTTTGCTGCTTTGGAATGTGGTTGGAGATTGTTTACCCAACAGGTGATTGTTTGATTGGTTTCATGTGAATTGCTTTAACTTAATGATCAATCATGGTCAGGCTGTGTTGGRACTCTTGGAGGGAGTCAGGAGTTTCTCATTGGTATCTTGTTAAGCCTTCTGTAAGTATCCTTTATTCTTTAGTTTTAGTATAGTATTCTTTAATATAATATAGCATCATAAAATAATAAATTAGCCTTCTGAGAACATGGAGTCAGATTCTCAATTCCTCCTTCCTCCTGGGCACCCAGCAAACACCACACACCACTCCTGCAGGATCCTCTGCTRAGGTATGGATATTGCCATGCCAGAACAAAAGAGACCCAAAAGTGCCTCAAAAGTGCCTCTGCTGCCCCTGCCTCCCCCACCACGGGCACATCAGGCAGCACAGCAAACGCTGCAGCTCCCCAAGGAACTAAAAGTAGCAGCATTGGAGCAAAAGGATTGAGTGTCACRGGTGATGATGAGAAAATTTTGTCACGAAAGAACAGAAGCATCTGACACATGGAACAGCAGCAGTAATTTGGAAATTAGAGACCCAGGCATATGCTTTCTAAAATTATCCATGAAACTAAAACCAAGGGCAACATACTTAAAATACTCTTCCAGCAAGGCTGCAGGCAGCCTGCATGCACACTGCCTCCTGGGCTGGGCTGGCAGAGCCGCCTGCCCTGGGCAGGCCCTGGAATCTGCCTTTGGATGAGCTCAGAGCTCAGCTTTAGCCKGCCCATGCCACCTCCAGAGCCTGCAGTGCTCTGTGTGCGACACACCCAGGCCTGGGGAGCTCTTGTTTCAGGCCAGGTTGGTCACATTTGTTTTAGTGCTGCCTAATTGGCTTCCCTCCCCCCCAGGACAGCAATAAGCACAGCCAGAACATTTATTTGTTTGATGCAATGTGATTTTCAACCAACTGCAGAAAAATKGGTTTCTCAGTCGGGCTCTCAAGGACAAAAGTGACAGTGCAGACAATATTTATCTGAAAATAGCCCCAGCTGCCCCTCAGCCTTCAGCAGCTGTCCCTGGGTGGTGGCTGCCCAGTAACTCACCCTGCACTAACACAGGGGAATATCACTGGCTGGGGTCTCTGTACAAATCACAAACRGGACAGGACTGCTGGGAACGTGCCTTGAGCTGTTGGATTTTCTAGCATCACTCTCATTCCATGGTTATGACAGTGGGAAGATGCCAGCAGCTCACATCCCMGGCAGCAGACCAAGAACTTAATGTTACAAMTTACTTTAAAAGTTTTTTGCCCAATCACACAAAGCAAAAGCACATTGASAGTAGTTCCATCCAACCWCTATGCACATGTACCTTTGGTTAAACAATGCTTGCTTATTTCAAATACAATACTTGCTTGTGAGCCTTAAAACACAATGCACAGAGCTCCATTATTAAGCTTAGAGCTCCCTAATATCTCACTGGATAAACTTTTCTGCAGTTTAGGGAGTTAYTCTRGACAAGCGTTAATRCACAGACCATTGTTCTATCTGTCCTTACTTTTCTACTTCTTAGATAAATTTTTTTGCTGACCAATCTCATGGTTACTGCTTAGCTCTAATCCCAGTTCTGCTGTCTCTGAGGCCTGCCTTTTGCAGCTTTCCCCAAACCCTCTGATTTTATGGATTYCCAYAGGGAAGAGCTCTCCAGGCRCAGAGCAGCCCTGGRTCAATCACAGGCAGCCAAGGCAAAACTGGCCCTGGCTCAGCAGGACAGTGTTCAGGGATGCTGATTTAGCTCAGCCACAGCTTCCCCTGGGAGCTGGCAGTAAAAATAACATTCTCAAGTGCCCATGAAGCATCATGAGATAATTCAACCAGCAGCTCTTTTCTCCAGCCATTCCTCACCTTTTCCTCACTCTCTCAAAACCACCAGTTTCAAACAAGCTTCTGGTGTCAAAACAAGAGATGTTGATAGCAAACCGTGCAGCAGAAGWGCTCCTGCTCTGCAGTGCCACAATCCCCTGAAGTCAGTGGCTCTGTCCTCCCAGGGAGCAGAGCAGCAGTGCCACAGCACATCACACGGGGACACAGAGCTCCTGCTGTGCAGGAACAGGCACACTGAGAGGARGCCTCCTGTGGAATGCAGCCCTAGRAACAGCCCAGAGCAGGAGAGGCAGTTCTGGTGCTTCTCAATGACACTGGCATGGTTTGACCCAGGGGCCATCCCTGTGCATAAAGSGGGAGCATGGATTCAGCATTACTGGCAAAAAGGAAGTGTTTGAGAAAGGATTTTGATGGTGAAAGGAAGGACTTAATTGTCCCAGACATCTTTTATGGAAAATCCTTTCCCTAGGATTTTTCCTCCTGAGAAGCTGAGAGGCCTCAGGAACAAAATGTAACCAATGGTTATCTGCTGCTGTGGAATGCAACAGGTGCATCTGGGATTGGGCTCATGGGGTTGTTTCTAATTAATGGCCAATCACAGTCAGCTGGCTCAGAGTCTCTGTCTGAGACAAAAGCCTTTGTTATTCATTCCTTCTTTTTCTATTCTTAGCTTAGCTAGCCTTCTGATGAAACCTTTTCTTCTATTCTTTTGTATAGTTTTAATATAATATATATTATAAAATAATAAATCAAGCCTTCTGAAACATGGAGTCAGATCTCCATCTCTTTCCTCATCCGAAAACCCCTGTGAACACTGTCACACAGACTATCCTTTCCAGTGTTGGATCTATCAAGATTAAATGCCACAGTTCTTCCCTCACCACTGGTTTGCACTCAGAGACCCCCAGAGCCTGCAGCACCCCACATCTGCCCCTGCTGCAGTGCTTCAGCCCTGCAGATGAGGACTGGGACYGCAGGCAGGATTAGCATCTGGTGCCTTCAGGACCTTGTGGCTAATAAAAGTCAGGAAAATATTTTGAAAGAAACCAGGAGCCWTTTCAGAAAATTGAGACAGGTGACAGGGAACAAAAATCCTTCTCAAACTCTTTGGCAAAAGCTGAGGTTTGGGTTTGACAAGACCATCTCAGGTTTCATGGAGACTTTCAAAACTTGGGCCAAGGTCAGGCACAATACAAAAGAAAACAAGTAAATATTCATGTCTGCCTTTATGCCTCCTTATAAAAATTCAGTCCAGCTTCAGTCCTAATTTTCTTATCATTTCTTAGCACTGTTGTCACCCTGTATGAACTGTGTGCTATTGATGTATGTGCCCAGTGTAAAGATTAATTGCAGAACCACAATTCAGGAGGGGTAGCTTAATTCCCTCCTGCAGGTGCTCTGCAGTATTTCACACAACTTGTGGCCAGGAATACTCTATCAGCTCCATGCAAGAAGACTCAAGGCAAGTGCTGCTCTCAGCCTTTGCTGGCTGAAGCTGCTGCACAAATTCCAGGCCACAGAGGAGGCTGGGGAGGGGACAGGACAGGGAAGCTGTCAGGGAGCACCTGTTTAAGGACAGAAAACAGAGACAGCTTTAATATATCAGGATGGAAGGGTAAGTGCACAATCCTCTGTTTCAGACTGAAAAGGATGCTCACAGCAAGGGCTGGGGCAATGGTACCATTGCTTTTGGCTTCCAAGCTGGCAAAAATAGAGTTTGTGGGGTGAAGTTTYTCCTTTCAGCTGCTTGGTGCTTTCAAGAATAACAATTAAGCCTGATACACACTCTTAATTTTGGGAATAAYTATCCAACAGCTTGAAACTCCTTCACCTAATTTGGACAAAAGCAAAGACCATCAAAATAATCCTGCTGGTACAAAAACCTTTACAGAAACACATTAATAGATGCTGTGCCACTGCTTGAAGCAGCCAAAACACCCAACAAAAGACTCTGAGGCCAGGAGAGTGGAGCTCTGCAGGCACAGAAAGCCCCAGCCTGGCCAGGGGCTGGTCCCAGCCCRGCCTCAGGGGCTCAGGTCAGGGTTTCTCCCAGCACTCATTTCCAGCCCTGCTCCAGAACAGAGAGAGCCAGAGAGCGCCGCCCAAGGCAGCCTCCACTGGGCTGCTCCCCAGACTTGGTCTAACATGGTGGGAGTTTGATCCAGGCAGCTGATGACCTTGTCCATCCCCAAGGGAATGAGTAACCAGCTTCTGGAAGCTTCTGGAATACTCAGACCCCTCAGTGACAGCTGAAAGGGGCCTATTCCAGGAAGCAAAGCAGGCAGCTTAGACACAGGTCACACCCAAAGTCATGAGGAAGGTAATATATTGGATAAAATGGAATTTCAAACTAAGTGTTTAGAAAAAGAAAAGCATGTCCAATAGGAAATTTTGGTAGYTGGCAATCAGTTTCACAATTTGAAATCTCTGAGTAAGAGTGTCTACACAGAAGTGGTTTTAGATCAGCTCCTGAAGTCAGATCTCAGCCCTGCAGCAGAATCCCAGCTCTGCKCATGGTGCAGGAAGTTTTACAGGTCTCACCAAGACAGCCTTTTTTGTAATTTAATAGAAATGCCAATTTCAGGATGYAAATTAGCTGTGAGGCCAACTCTTTGAAGAGCTGGCTCTCCTCAATTCCCAGTGAAGTCAAAGAGAGTCAAAGAATCCATAAAGGCACAGGATCAGAGTAAATTAGGAAAGGGATGATAACCATGTTATGAAATCCTGATACATTCAGTTAGTTAAAGCTTCTGAAGAGTGGAAGTGTAGCCAATAATAGGAGCTAATAGTTCACTCTAAAGAATTAGAGGAAACTAGGGGCAGTCAAATTCTGTATTTCAGCCTAAATATTATTAATGTGTTWCTATATAGGTGTGGAAAAAAGTCAGCTGTAAGTATTCTCTGGGTACAATAATTAAGGTTCCAYTGTGACATGTCTCTGTAGACATTTATTTTCCATTAACAGAGGATCAGAATTACAGTTTAATTATTCATAGGGTTCTAAAGAGATACTCTATTTTATTCAAAAAGCCATTGACTGGATTACAGGAAAAGTCCACCRAGCTCCCATCCACTTAATTAAGGCAAAGCACCAAAGAGCAGCCTCAGGAGAGAGCAGGGAGAGGGAGATGGGAGAGCACAGGCAGGGATGTCACCCAGGCCAGGCCCTGGGGACACATCCTGGGCCACCCTTCCCTGGCCCTGGGCAGGAGGGGTCACCTGCCAGCATCTCCCATGCTGTGCCCCAGCCTGGCACTGCCATGGGGCTAAACAGGACACAGGGCCCGTGGCTGCCAGAGCTCAGCTCCTGACTGCCCCACCTTCCTTTGCAGGCTCGGGCTTGGATCATTCCTTCATGGACAAACCCCCTTGCCTAAAACCCCACACAGACAAACCCTCGTGCCCAAAACCCCACACATAAACAAACCCCCATTCCTAAAAACCCCATTTCCAAAAGTTCCCCACATAAACCCCCATTCCCAAAATCCACATAAACAAACCCTCATGCCCAAAACCCACATTAGCAAATCCCCATGCCCAAACCCCCATATTAACAAACCCCATGCCTAAAACCCCACACAAACAAACCCCATACAAACCCCCATTTCCAAAAGCCCACACAGACAAACCCCCATTTCAAAAGCCCACAGAAACAAATCCCAAATTCCCAAACCCCCTCACAAACAAACCCTCGTGTCCAAAACCCACGTTAGCAAACCCCTGTGCCCAAACCCCCATGCCCAACCAACGCCATGCAGACAAACCCCATGCCCAAAATCCCGACATAAACAAAGCCCATTCCCAAAAGCCCACACAAACCCCCATGCCCCAAACTCCACATTAACAAATCCCCATGCCCAAAAGCCCCCACAAACAATCCTCCATTCCCAAAACCCCACACAGACAAATCCACATGCCCAAATCCCCACAGAAACAAACCCCACACAAACCGCCATGCCCAAATCCCCACACAGACAAAACCCCATGCCCAAAAGCTCCCACAAACACCCGTGCCTAAAACCCCACACAGACAAACCCCCATGCCCAAAACCCCACACATAAACAAACCCCATTCCCAAATCCCCACACAAACCCCCATGCCCAAAGCACCACACAAACGAACCCCAGTCTCAAAAGCCCTCACAGACAAACCCCACACAGACAAATCCCCATGCCCAAAATCCCACATTAACAAACCCCCATGCCCAAAACCCCCAGATGAAGAAACCCCCATGCCCAAAAGCCCCCAGAGCCAAATCCCCATGCCCAAAAGCCCACACAAACAAAGCCCCATGCCCAAAACCCTACACAGACAAATCCCCGTGCCCAAACCCCCACACAAACAAACCCCATGCCCAAAAGCCCACACATGGACAAACCCCTTGCCCAAATCCCCACAGAAACAAACCCCACACAAACCCCCATGCCCAAAAGCCCACACGGACAAACCCCACACAAACCTCCATGCCCAAAACCCCACACAAACAAACCCCATTCTCAAAAGCCCACCCACACAGACAAACCCCCATGCCCAAAACGCCCACACAAACCCCCGTGCCCAAAAGCCCCCACAAATCCCGTTTCCAAAAGCCACACACACAAACCCCAAGCCCAAAACTCCATTTCCAAAAGTTCCCCACATAAACTCCCATGCCCAAAACTCCCTACACAAACCCCATTCCCAAAACCCCACACAAACTCCCATGCTCAAAACCCACATAAACAAACCCCATTCCCAAAACCCCACATAAACAAACCCCATTCCCAAAACCCCACATAACCCCCGTTCCCAAAAGCCCACACAAACAAACCCCCATGCCCAACAAAGCCCCCACAAACGAACCCCTGTGCCCAAAACCCCACACAAACAAATCCCCACAGAAACGAATCCCACACAAACAAACCCCCATGCCCAAAATCTCACATTAACAAACCCCTATGCCCAAAACCCCACACATAAACAAACCCCCACGCCCAAAGACCCAGGGGTGGCAGCTCTAACAGAACGCACAAGCACTGGGCACAGGCAGCGTCACCCTGCACCAAGAGCTGCCATCCCGGGGAAGGGCATCCCATCCCTGCCATCCCAGCCCTGCCATCCCGGGGAAGGGCATCCTATCCCTGCCATCCCAGCCCTGCCATCCCGGGGAAGGGCATCCCTGCCCCTGCCATCCCAGCCCTGCCATCCCGGGGAAGGGCATCCCATCCCTGCCATCCCAGGAGGGTCATCCCATCCTAGCCCTGCCATCCCAGGGAAGGTCAACCCATCCCTGCCATCCCAGCCCTGCCATCCCGGGGAAGGGCATCCCATCCCTGCCATCCCAGGAAGGTCATCCCATCCCAGCCCTGCCATCCCGGGGAAGGGCACCCCTGCCCCTGCCATCCCATCCCTGCCATCCCGGGGAAACGTCACTCCTGCCCCTGCCATCCCATCCCTGCCATCATGAGGAAGGGCATCCCATCCCTGCCATCTCATCCCTGCCATCCCGGGGTTAGGGGCATCCCAGCCCTGCCATCCCAGCCCTGCCATCCCGGGGAAAGGCATCCCATCCCTGCCATCCCTGCCCCTGCCATCCCATCCCTGCCATCCCAGCCCTGCCACCCCGGGGTTAGGGGCATCCCAGCCCTGCCCCTGCCATCCCAGCCCTGCCATCCCGTGCCGCGGTGCCCAGGAGGGGCGGCCGCACACAGCGGGACACGGGCGCTGTCACTGATGTCTGGTGCCCTCTCCTGGCACCTGGTAAACTCTGCCCACATCCTGACACTCGGGACAGCTCGGAGTGTRCTGCCAGCGCTGTGTGGAAGTGAGGTAAATGGTACACTTGGATGTGTAATCTTATAGCAGATGAGCACCAGGTACTGACAGAGTAACTACAGATTTCCTTAGATAAACACGCTTGGGGAAACAAGCTTCCTGCTTCCCAGAGGAACAGACAGTTTAATTTGGATYACAGATTTCCTAACCTTCTAAAAAGGAAATTGAAACACTTTTGTGAAATACTTCTGATTAGTAAAAAGCCCTTCAATTATTTTACARCTTCTCCTCAACAAATACCACAAATATCTATAGTTTTTTTCTTTGAATTTATCTTAAAGAGAGAGAGTAATTTGATACATCCAGTTAGTTAAAGCTTTACCCAGGATAAATCTGGGTAATTTATCCTGGAATTGGGAGTTAACTCCCGAACTAGCTCACTATTTCTAGGACATGTAGGTGCAAGTGATAGATTTAAAACCAGAGATAATGTACATGTTCCCCCAGACAGAATCATTCTCTGGTGGGAAAAAAAAAAGAACCTCTGTAACCACGGGGAATTGTGGACCAAAATGCTGCTTTGATTTAAATAGTAATAAGTGTAATATTAAAATATAGAGTAGTCATTTCTATCTTTAGCCATCTCCCTGGATCTAGGATAAGGCTTATTCCTGTCCATGTATTTATGCAGAACTTTCATTTATTTCTCTGGTTTAATAACAATTTACTGGTTGCAGTAAAGAGCATTGCAGTGTCACTGAATATTTGTGCAGGATTGGTAAAATCCTGGTCAAGACAGCCCAGGAGCAGCTCACAGACTCAGAACTTTGGTGTTTAAACCAAAGTGCATTGCCTGCTGTCTATAAATAGAAGTGAATTTAACACACAAACATTGCATCTCCACACAAACGCGTATCTCCAATTCTTTACTTTTAAACTAGCAGAATTTTAGAACTGGCCAACTTAATAGTCCCTTCGGTATTAATTATATGAACATTAATTACACATTAGCTCCCAGAGTGCATATTTGCTGTCTTATATCCACGAGTAACACAAGCAATCCCAAACAAAACTTCAAGTGAAAACTTTCAAGAGAGCTCTCATGTAGTTGTTGAAAAAAGACTTATTCCAGATCACTAGCACAAAATAGTCCTCAAATGTGCTCATGAATAAAAAGTCATGAGGACACATACAGAATTCAAGGTTATCAGGAACCCATAATTAACTAATTGAGCTTGCTGTCACAATCAAAGGTACTCACAATAATATGATAATAATAATAGTCACAGAAGGCACTGCAGCCCCAGGTTACACAGAGCTATTTGGAACTGCAAAGCAAGTTTTGAAAGAGAAATTCTTGTTCCATAACTTAATCAGCTTCCAGTCCAGCTTAGGGAAAAACACTCCAACAGATGTTTATGGTCAGGGTTCATCTGTAGCTCCTCCAAAGCCTGTGTGAGCASCCAGGCCCCTCTGTGCCCAAGGCTGCTGCCCTGCTGGACTGGTGKCACTGYCACATTTTCTGGAAAAATCCCCAGATTTCTTCTCCTGGGAAGCTGARAAGCCTCAGAGAAAAATGGAAACAATGTTATCTCATTTGCTTCTCCTGTGTTTTGCTGCTTTGGAATGTGGTTGGAGATTGTTTATCCAACAGGTGAATGTTTGATTGGTTTCATGTGAATTGCTYTTACTTAATGACCAAYCACAGTCAGGCTGTGTTGGGACTCTGGAAGGAGTCACAGCTTTTCATTATCAGTCTTTGCAGCCTTCTGTCTGTATCCTTTCTCTATTCTTTAGCATGCTTTAATGTAATACCATAAAATAATAAATTAGCCTTCTGAGAACATGGAGTCAGATTCCTCAATTCCTCCTTCRTCCTGGGGACCCAGCAAATACCACAGGCTGGGGTTCTAGGCATCACCACCACCTCCACGGCTCAGCCTGGAGGATTCCCTTCCCCTGGGAAGTGCTGTGCAAACAGGGGTGGCAGGCAGTGAACCCAGGAGCTTAAAACATTCCAGTCACCTCCCCATGAGCTCACTCAACAGCTTTAGCAGCATTTCTCTTTCCAAACCCACCTCACTTTCAGGCCCAGCCATGACAGCCTTGGCCTCYAGGACCACCTTGCCCTGCCAGTGTGCTCCAGGGAAAACAGCCCTGCTCCCCAGGAGCCAGAGATGAGAGAAGGAATGATGCACTGGGGAGCTGTACACAGGACAAGCTTTGGGGGAGTTTTCCATTTCTAACTTGTGTTTTGTATTGCAGGCTCAGTCCTGGTGCTTTTTGCATTAACTAGCCCTTTGCCAGGTCCTTTTTTCTGTGACCGTGTTCACAGGGGTCTGGGGATGAGGGAAGAGATGAGGATTTGACTCCATGTTTCAGAAGGCTTGATTTATTATTTTATTATATATATTATATTAAAACTATACTAAAAGAATAGAAGAAAGGATTTCATCAGAAGGCTAGCTGAGAATAGAAAAAGAAGGAATGATAACAAAGGCTTGTGTCTTGGACAGAGAGTCTGAGCCAGCTGACTGTGATTGGCCATTAATGAGAAACAACCACATGAGACCAATCCCAGATGCACCTGTTGCATTCTGCAGCAGCAGATAACCATTGGTTACATTTTGTCCCTGAGGCTTCTCAGGAGGAAAAATCCCAAGGAAAGGATTTTTCATAAAAGATGTCTGTGACATTTTTTTGTTCCTGAGACCAATGTGCTTTATCAGCTCTCCAGTGGAACAGGCTTGAATGGAACAGTGCAAACACAGTCAGTCCTCAGCCCTTGGTGCCCCAGTCATGCTCATCACTCCTGCACCTTCCTCATATCCCARTTTCCCTGGGAAATGCCAGTTTGGGAGCACCTTGGGCACAGAGCAGCAGCAGGGCTGGGCTCCTCAGCCTGCCCAGCTGAGCTGCACAGGGCTCTGTGGGAGCAGGAGCCTCACTCCCCTGTGAGAGCTCGGCAGGCTTGCACACATTTGAAATACAGACTCTAAAAAAGCCCCTTCAAAGTCCCAYCCCTCTGGGTCAGAATATAGGGAATAACACCAAAAAATCAACAAGGGCCCAGTATTGGGCTCATACCTATTGAATATGTATTCAATACRTATTAGGAAGAAGTTCTTTACTGTGAGRGTGGTGAGGATCTGGCACAGGTTTCCTGAAGGTGTGGCTGCCCCTGGATCCCTGGAAATGTGTAAGACCAGGCTGGATGTGGCTCTGATCAGCCTGGTCTAGTGGAAAGTGTCCCTGCCCATGACAGGGGTGGAACATGATGGTCAKTAAGGTCCCTTCCAACCCAAAGCATTCCATGATTCACCAGGCTCCCTGCCCTGAGCTGGGCATTTCTAGGGCTGCCTGTACCTCTCCCCCACCCTGGGGAGTTCTGTCCAAGCCCAAGGCTTGGGAAGGTCCAGGGGACTGAGGGGAGCATGGCAGCCCCCAGGTTCCTGCCAGCACAGCCTGGTGCTCCTCAGGGAGGAGTTACTGTCAAGGCAGAATGAGAAAACTTCAACATTTGGATTGTCTTCAAGTGACATCCAGCTGAGATCAGCTGGCCTTCCCTCCCCTCAGCACACCATACCACTCTTGAAAAGAAATTGAAGGAAAATTTAAAAAATAGGAAATCCACACCTTGTGATGAAAGGGGAAATGGACATCCTTGCTGAGGGGTGGGGAGCAGGGCAGGGGCTGCCACCTCAGAGACCCAGCAGAGGAGATTTGCTCCTTCTGAGACCCTCACAGTGTGCTTCAGGAGCACCCACCTTGATCAGCACAGCCAGTGATACTTATTAGAAAATACCCATTAAACAGGGCAAAGCTTCAGGGGCCACACCTCAGTGGAGGGTTAAAATATTGGAAGGAGAGTGCCTGCCAAATTCTAGGAACACAGAGTGCCAGACCTCCCATATTTTTATTGCAGGCTTCTGCAATAGGAGTCACTCCATTAGTCCCCACCAAAAAATGTTTGTTTCCATACTTATGTCCCTGAGCTTAACAACTTCTAAGGGAGCCCTTTCACACCCTGGAAATCAAGCCAGGCTGGAATGCAAGTAGGTGGTACATGAGGTTTGCATTAACTCTCATATGTCTAAACAAAAAGGTGTCAAGCATTGGAAGTCATCAACTGCAAAAAGTCTCACAATTTAATGGCAAACACACCCCTTGTGTTTCATTAGAGATTTTTAAATCAACAGTGCCTTTGCCCAGACACAGATGGTTCCTTCAGAGTGGGCCCAGAGTTGCTGACCCTCCCAAAAGCAGCCTGAGCGTGCTCATGGTGCAGCCCTGGGGTGGTTTGACACCCAATGTCTCCCTTTGCATTCCAGTGCCCACTGGGCCAGCAGGRCTGAGCTCTGCAAGGAGCAGAAACATGGATGTACCTGCTACCCTGAGACCCCTTTAGGACACAGTTCCCAATGAACACAACTTCTCCACAGAAGTGTTTTTTCCAAGAAATGTCCAGTGCCCAGTTAAAGTCTCTGCATTCTCATCTTCCCTTCTCCATCTGCAAATTCTCCTTTGTATTTCTATTTTGCCTCTAATTGAAGGCAAATGACCTTAAAAKGACTACAGTGCCCCTCTCATAGAGAAAATAAATCTCCACAATCAAAAGCTTAACTTCATTAATTTGACCACAGACTTGTAAATTGAAAATGTCAGTCAGTTCACTCTGGGGAACAGCCTGGTCTGACCACCTGGCCAAACCCCCTGCTTCCCCAGGAGTGCAGGCTCACGTGTTCACCTGTGCTCAGTGCCCACYGCAGCCTCTCCTTTTAACCTCCCTGCCTCCAGCTCCTCTCAGGCAGCTTTTTCCAGCAGGAACTGAAGCTAGCTGCCCTGAAAATATTGAAGGGAACCACCTCTTTAGGTTAATAATACAGTGATTTAATTATCTCACTAGTTTCTCAGTATATCCTTTCTGCAAAGTGGAGGCTGAAGTTACCACAAATAGCAGTGACATTCATTTATCTTCTTTTTTTGTTTGKTTGGTTTTTAAAACAAAASATTCAACAGAAAATTCCGAAACACCCAACAAAGTCCTTCCTTAAAGCACTCCCACATAAAAAAAACAGATTCCTCCTTTTATTCTGCTCATTCCACTAAAATCAGCACGTGGAAAATACCTGTTTGTATCCCAGATAGACACGGACCAAAGCTACAAGACAAGAAGAGTTGAAGCTTCTGGGCCTGGAGGGATCAAGGGCTTTCCCTTTGAGGAAACCCGTCCTCAGCAGAATCCAGCACAGTGAAAGCTCCTCACAGGAGCAGAGAGCAGCAGCAGAAAGGATCCTTGTGCCCCTGCCCCTGGTTTGAGGCTTGGGGAAGCACCATTGGCAAGGGAGACACCTGAGCAGCTGCACCTGCAGCCACACCTGCTCCTAGTTAGTGTCTTAATGAGGATTGAACTGGAAAAAACAAAGCTAGAACAGCCCCAAAGCAAGCATTAGAGAGGTGGKCTCCACAATTTTGAGCAGCCCCATGGCTCAGCCTAATTCAGGGGTGCCAGCCTCAGTTCTCAGCCTGCTCTGGGGGAAGAGGGCATGGCAGGATCACCAAAACAAACTCAATTGTCACTTGTATGGTGCTGTGGAGGGGCAGGGGGTGTCAGTGGCACCCTGTGCAGTGGGGCTGGACAGAGCCCACAGCTCCCTGCTGCCCAGCCCTGTGTGCTCCAAGGCCCCTGCAGTGGCACAGGCAGACCTGCAGGGGTGGGCCAGGGGGTGTTTGCTCAGGGCACCAAAGAGCTGATAGAGCACTGGAACGTTCTGCCCAGGGAGGTGGTGGAGTCCCCATCCCTGGGGGTGTTTAACAGAGCCTGGATGTGGCACTGGGTGCCAGGGGTGAGTTGAGCTGTTGGGGATGGGCTGGACATGATGGTCTTGAAGGTCTCTTCCAGCCTGGTCATTCTGTGATTCTGTGAATATTCTGAGCTGCCCTGGGGGCTTCTCCAGCCCCAGCTGGGGGGCCAGGGAGCAGGAGGCTTCCCAGGGAGCAGCTCTGTGGTCATGAGGAGAACTGGTACATAACCAGGCTAATTTCCTTCTTCTGTTCAAAACCAGCATCCCTCAGTGGGGCTCTTCTGGTGACAGAGGGCTGTTCATTTTCACCCTCACCATCTCATGGCTGCTTGTCCTCCTTGCTCCTTAGTCTGAGGCACAATTATCTCTGCCCTATTCTGACAATGCAGCTTGTGAAATCCATGACTGAGATATTTCCAGGTCAGCCAAATTCAAATTCTCATACATCAGCTTTATCCTGTGGGGGATTTGCTTTATTATTCAGATACCAGTTGGATGTGATTAACATAGCAGGGGACAGAAATGCTGAGCCACATTCTTGCAAAAACATGTATTCCTGAGATACCTGTACAGAAAAATGTGCCACTTTGAGATTATGCAAAATTAACAGCTTTCAAACAATCTGTTGGGCATCTCAAATTTCTTGCTGTGTCAGTGGAGCCAAAATCATAGCTTAATTATTTAATTGCATTTATCCTGCCTCTGAATTTGACTGGGGAGAATTATTACAAGCAAGGCCTGGACCCTGTTGTGTCAATTAGAGCCAGAAAGACTTTCAAACACAGCTCCTGCTTCAAAGGCTGCTTTCTCTCCATCCCCAGAAACAGAGCGCTTGCTATTCCCCATTTCCCAGGTGGTGAACTGGGTCTCAGCCAGCCTTTTGCCTGAAAGTGGAAAGGGACAATATTTCACCACCACCTTGAGTTCAGCAGGAGCAAATGCTGGGCATGGTGGGCCCAGTGAGGATGCTCTGGACACCCGCCCCATTCTGGAAAGGCAGCTGAAGAGAAGGTTCTGGCTGTGACCTTTCCMAAGTGCCCCCAGAGCAGAGGGTACCTGGCAGCCACAGGGTGAAATCTTGAAGAGGGTAAAAATGCAGCATTTTCCTGGGGCTGATGGTCACAGACAGCAGCTCACAAGGGGCTTTACTGTGCAGGGGCTTTACTCCTTCTTTGCCATCATGGAGCAGCAAGTTTAATTCCATTTGTGTGACAATGTTCACAGGGGTCCAAGGATGAGGGAAGAGATGAGGATCTGACTCCATGTTTCAGAAGGCTTGATTTATTATTTTATGATATATATTATATTTAAACTATACTAAAAGAATAGAAGAAAGGATTTCATCAGAAGGCTGGCTAAGAATAGAAAAAGAAGGAATGAATAACAAAGGTTTGTGTCTCAGACAGAGACTCCGAGCCAGCTGACTGTGATTGGCCATTGATTAGAAACAACCACATGGGACCAATCCCAGATGCACCTGTTGCATTCCGCAGCAGCAAATAACCATTGGTTACATTTTGTTCCTGAGGCCTCTCAGCTTCTCAGGAGGAAAAAYCCTAAGGAAAGGATTTTTCAGAAAATATCATGGCTACAGATTTGCCCCATGTCTGCCTCCCTGGAGGGGAATGGACCCCTCCAAGTGTCTGCTTTGGTTCTCTGCTCTGCACATGCCTTGGCCACCATGTTCCACTTAGGGAAACAGGAATYTTCAGAGGCTGCCTGACATCCACCCAGGAGAATGGGGACTGTGTGCATCTGGTGAATGTAATTGYTCTTTGATCTCATTGCTGCTGATCTAAACCAGTGTGAATTTGCACTGAAAATGATGATCAATGCTAGCATGGAGCCCCTGTATGTGAGAGGAACCTCAAGCTTTGTGCCTCCAGCTTGTATTCAAACCATGCTGCCTCCATGACTGCTGTGTATGACACAGTTAAGATAMCTCATTGCACAGTGCTGGAGCCAGAGCAAACAGCATCTGCCCTCCCTGCCCTCCTCTGTGCTGTGGGACACTCCTTTGTACCCACTGGTACAGACTGAAACCAGACAGACTGAAAAACAAAAGCCTGTGCATGGCTGTGCTCCTCTATGGGCTCAGTTTACTCCTGAATATTGTCATCTACAAAACATTCCTGAGCAGGGAACAGGGGACAGGTGGCATTTTCTCAGCATGGTCTGGTCCCAGCTGTTCAGCATTTTGCTGCTGCAGAGCAGCCCCTTTTCTCCCCAGCCCATCCCATACAAGCACAGTAGATCCAGAGGCTGGAGAGGACAATGGCGAAAATTTACATGGTAGCTGGCATCCCCCAGTGCTCTCAATTCTGCAAAGACTGACTAATCATGAATGGTTCTGTGCATCAGTTTTTGATGTAATTCCTTCCTTCCTTCCTTCCTTCCTTCCTTCCTTCCTTCCTTCCTTCCTTCCTTCCTTCCTTCCTTCCTTCCTTCCTTCCTTCCTTCCTTCC